>OX328132.1:74571875-74708710 GCA_946811695.1 Gonocerus acuteangulatus
TATCCGACTTTCCCATATGTCAAAGGAAAAAATGCCCTATTTGTATCTGTTGTTTTAAAAACAAATGAGAAATCATATTTATTTTTATTTATTTAAATTTTAACGTCCATTTATTATTAACTACGAAAAATCATATGAAAAAGATAATTTGAAGCTCCACATTTCTCTTTAGATTGATTTGGGTGAAGATTTCTTTATTTATCAAAGTAAATAGGAACCAATTTACTTTGAAAAATTAGGTTTATTTATTTTAATGTCAAATAAATTTAGAAATTAAAACTAATTTGCAAATAATTTCGGTCTTTATTCTCTAGTATTTATCATATAACACTTCCATTTGTATTAAGTAAATATTCTTTTGATTCAGAAGAGTAATATATATTATTTGTCTGCATTTATGATTACATAACAATTTAAAAATACTATAAATTTGTAAAAGTTATAAGGAGCCCTTCTTCCTATGTAATATTTAAATCTAAAAAAAACAAAAAAACAATCAAAATATTCCCACTTAAAATCTATTAAGTTTCTTCATGTCCAATTAAAATTACCTTATTTTGATGTAATGATTAATATATTGTGTTTTCTCAGCTCCTTAGACAGATTAAATTAATAACATTATTTTCTAAAGCTCAAAAGGTTAGAATTTATTCTGGAACCCGCCCCCTTGACCATTGTTCATTCCAAAATCATTCCTAAAACCATTGGTTTGCTTTTTTTTACGTTTTATTTTCCCCAATCATATTTATTGGCTGTTACAGATCCAATGCATCCTCCTTATTCTTATAGTTCCTATTTTATTTTTATTTCTTATTTTAAAATTTGCTCTTAAGAGATAATTGTGTATAATTTAATTTTGTATATGTATGTATATAAGTTTTTCCTTTTACAAATAAATTTCCCCAACAATATATCTTTATTCATGTTAAGTTTGATATAAAAATTACAAGCTTTTGAAGCAAAAAAATTGTTTATTTATATTCTATATGTTAATTTATTTCGTATTTTATCAAGCTCATTGATGGTACAATTTGTTCTATTTGTGTGTACTCAAATTTAATATAACAGACTTTGCTTAATTAATGATTTTTGAAAACAAATATTGATGTTATACAAATATGAAATTATAATTTTCCTTTGTTACAAAAACTTTTGGAAAATGTTCCTAAGAGCCAAATTATGAAGTTCTCTTATGTTGTCATCGGGATTTTGAATGGAGAAGTACAGAATAGCCTTCAGATTGGTAACTCTAAGGGTGATGTTTCACCTTATTTAATAAATATTCCTTGTCCAATTTAGAGTACAGAAAGAATATCTCTCCATATTTACGAGATAGGAGTAGATACTAGAGTAAGTTGTTGCTGTTAGAGCCTGTAGGATTTATTCTCTCTGAAATATTAGTTGTACGATATTGTGTAGTGAATACAGTTTTGTCCTTGAGAAACTATATGTGCCAACTTGATTAATTGTATGTAATATATATGATTAAGTCTATGAATTTAAAACCATATGGACTATTTTAGTGTTTTCTATTGCTGAGGTAAAATTTATATATCCATATATTTTATTTTTATAATGAACTAATTTATTTAGTATCTCAGATTATAATATTTTCCTTAGCTTGTGACTTATAACGCAAAATTCTGTAAAAAAAGTATCATAATAGATATTTCTTAAAAAAATGAAGTTAACTGTCTATCACTTTAAAATATGTTTCAATATTTTCAATTTAATAAACTAAAAATATAAGTAAAAGGGAATTTATTTTTGATGCTGTTTCATTTAATGCTTAATTATTATTCAACCGCCTACTGTATAATTCCTTCTAGTTGAGAAGTTGTTTTTCTTCTATAAGAAAAGTATAAATTATTTGGTTGGATGTCTTGGTTGGAAGGCATGTCTACCTTTGAGGTCATTTACACCAGTATAAATTATTTATTTTCTTTTTTTTTAATGTTTCAGTTAAAGAACAAATTAGTCTTCCTATTTTTTGTTTTTTTATTGTTCACTGAAACAGAAATTTCTGCTGAAATTGGAAGAATATTATTAAAATTGAAATACATTTTACATTTGAGATCTAGATGAAAACATTGCAACCTCACCTAGTTTTATAGATAAATCTATCATATTGAAACAATTATTTGGCAGTTACTTTTGATGACTAAGCTATTACAAAGCTTCTGATTTGCTTACAACCAATTAAAAAAAATTGTGTGGATGTTTTTATCTAGGTAACAGGTGACTTAGAACTAACTTGGTTTTAAATTACAGTCTTATGTCTATTTAATAATATTTGAATAATCAAATACTCTAATTGTTGTGCATTTTATTGTAAAAGTAGATGGTGTTTTATTTCCTTAACACTTATTATAACTTATATTTGTACTAAGTGTAATAAAAAAAAAATCAGTACAAAGTGAAAATTAACCTCTTCTTTTCCAAGCCTGATTTATTCAAAACTATACTATTTCCATTTTGTTACATGAAAGAATATAGAAATTGATGATAGAGTTTTAAGCAAGTAAATAAATTGTGTCATATTGGGTGTTTAAATTAAATGGGGCATTGAAATATCTATGTTGAAATTAAGACTATTATTGCAAACCAATGTTGATAGCATTTGAGGACGGATGGTCAGCTTGCTACCTGGTATTATTGTAACAAGATGCAGCAGGAGGTCTCCCCATGGTCTAGTGGCTAACACCTAAGATTCTCATGCGGGAGACAAGGGTTCAAGTCCCTCCGGCAGCAGAAATTTTTCTTATCTCAGGGCCTGTTGAGAAGGATCCTTGCCGCACCATGGATTTCAGTGCTAATGGCACAGTTGTCAGTGCACCATAAAAAAAACAAAAAACTAAGAGACAACATGTCCTTTTTCCATTTCAAGTTTGGAAATGTGTGCAGTTTCTGAAGCTCCTCATATAAAAAATTCTCTCAAGAAAGAACTGAAACTGTATAATACTCTTGTCAAACCAGTTGTTACCTATGGGTCGGAAACCTGGTGCCTACCATTGACAGATTGTTTTTGAAAGAGGAATCATTAGGATATATGGTGTAGTAAAGTGGAAGATGAAGAGTAATAAAGAAATTGCAGTCATATTGAAAAATCATGATATTGTTCATTATATAAAAGCAGGTAGGCTGTGATAGGAAGTTAATATTGTGAATGAAGAGAGGTTGCAGAAGAAGGAGATGGACATGACAATCCGTGAAAAATGAGGTTGGCCGAGAAGCCATTGGAATGACGAAGTAGCTGCTAAACTGGGCGTAAAAAAATTGGAGGAACACTCACAAGAACCGTGACTGATGGAAGTACATAGTCCGAAAGGCGAAAGAAGGGTCACAAAGATCGATAGTGCTAGGGATTAAGGAAGTAAGAATGTAGAAACTAATCATTTTGAGGAGTTCTCCATTGAGTGGTCACACTGTGATTGTAGCATTTTTATGGACAACAGAACTTTAAACTTTTAATGGCGTTATTATTTTGATGCCTTTTGGATTGATAATACAGTCACAAGATCCAACAGGTGTATCATTAATTATTATGGCAATACACCAGAGTAAATAAAATATTTTAAGTAAAGATGGAATGGTTGGGATTCGGCTAAATAAACCTCAATATGATTTTGTTTTAAAAAATCTATATTTCGGACGTTTCGGCTACTCATTGGTAGCCTTCGTCAGCTAAAATGACAAAAAAAAGGAATTAATACAAAACAAAAAAAATTATGATTGTGATAGGTAACAGAGCTATAGATACAATTAACTTATAAAAGAACATATCGTCTTAAATTCTTAGAAGGAAAAAGTGAATAGTAATTGATTTTACAAAGAAATAGGAAGCTACATACCAATGACAAATATAGTACCTAATAGTAACAATAATTAATTTTACAAAGAAATAAGATACTACATACCAATAGAAATGCCGAGCGGCAGAGGAAGACCAAGGTTGGCAATTAAGTAACCATTGTAGAGTGTCTAAGGAGAAAAAGAAATCTACTGGGGTATAAGTAAGTGGAAACAGCAGGTGGTGGGGGAAAGTCGGTAAGGATCAAAAAGCATGTTTATGACATGTCGGTAAGGATCAAAAGGCATATTTATGACAGGAAAGGAGAAAAAGGTGTTAATGGAAGGATACCCAAGGGGCATGGTAAAAATCTAGGTGGGAGGTCGGGAGAGTATTTGGAAAATATTAGCGTACATAGGAGAAATGCCTTGTTGGTCAGTTTTGTAGTTTATATTGTTTTAATATAAACTTAAACAAAAACAATATAAACTACAAAACTGACCAACAAGGCATTTCTCCTATGTACGCTAATATTTTCCAAATACTCTCCCGACCTCCCACCTAGATTTTTACCATGCCCCTTGGGTATCCTTCCATTAACACCTTTTTCTCCTTTCCTGTCATAAATATGTCATAAACATGCCTTTTGATCCTTACCGACATGTCATAAACATGCTTTTTGATCCTTACCGACTTTCCCCCACCACCTGCTGTTTCCACTTACTTATACCCCAGTAGATTTCTTTTTCTCCTTAGACACTCTACAATGGTTACTTAATTGCCAACCTTGGTCTTCCTCTGCCGCTCGGCATTTCTATTGGTATGTAGTATCTTATTTCTTTGTAAAATTAATTATTGTTACTATTAGGTACTATATTTGTCATTGGTATGTAGCTTCCTATTTCTTTGTAAAATCAATTACTATTCACTTTTTCCTTCTAAGAATTTAAGACGATATGTTCTTTTATAAGTTAATTGTATCTATAGCTCTGTTACCTATCACAATCATATTTTTTTTTTGTTTTTGTATTAATTTCTTTTTTTTGTCATTTTAGCTGACGAAGGCTACCAATGAGTAGCCGAAACGTCCGAAATATAGATTTTTTAAAACAAAATCATATTGAGGTTTATTTAGCCGAATCCCAACCATTCCATCTTTACTTATCACCTCGACGGCTAACTATCTAATCATCATGATAAAATATTTTAGTGCAGTAGAAAATAATAAAACAAACATTGTTACATTTTTAATAACATTTGGAGGGTTAAACAAATATCTAAATGATAAAGGATGAAATGCCAACTTTTTATTAAATATTTTATAGGTTTCACATAAATATTTATATGCATAATCATATATTATCAGCCATTTAAATCTTAAATTACAGTTTTCTTTTCTTTTTATAACCATATTTAAAATACATAGAAAAAATATGTCTTCCTTCGCAATTTTAATCAACGTTTTCTAATAGATATCCTAATTGTCCCTTATATTGTAAACAATTACAAAAAAAAAGGTCTCCCGTCAGAAGCGGGAGATGGTGGGTTCGATCCCCACCGGCGACAGGAATTATCTCATCTCATGGCTCGCTGAGAAAATTCCTGGCTGCACCCTGGATGTCGGCGCTAATGGCCAAGAATTAGTCGATTCGCCGTAAAAAAATAAATAAATAAAAAACATATATAGCTATGTGGTTGAGGCTTTGGGACTCTACCCTTCAATTCAAGAATATATCAAGGAAATGGTAGTCAAATTTACAATAAAATTATATATTAATATGTGTGTGTGTCAAGAAGACAGGTTACTTAATCACTTCGAACTATCACTGTAAAATCTATTTTTATTTATAACTATTAAACCTTTATAGTCCAAACGTTTTGTGAAAAGTAGCAGAATGGAAGCTTTTTTCAATTCATTTATGAAATAAATCTTGAGTCACACTTCTCCCTTGAAATGGAGCTGCAAAGAATTAAGAATATCAATAAATAAATCCAAAATCTTAAGTAAAAAAAAATTGTGATAAACCATAAATAAAATAGTTGGACAAATTTAAATCATTAACAAGACTCACAGAAAATATTGTGTGATGAATTAATTTTTTTATAACTATGTATTATTTTTTTCTCTTTCTCTTAAGAACTTCTACATTCATTGCACCAAATATATATTTGTGCTTGAATGAAATATAAAATCAATATACATGGTGTTCATTTTCAAAATACATAAATTAATTTAATTTTTGATTACAAGTTAATTTCAGGACGTTTTGAATTAAAATTATACCCTTCTGATTTAATGTTAAAAATGCTCATAATTCAGTCCATAGTAGTACTGCCCTTTTTCACATTAGGCGAGAGATGAATTTGACCAATTAACCTCACAGAATAATGAACTTAGAATATCATTAATTCATGTAGTACACTGCAGATGAGAAATTCTAAAATGGAACTTTTCATTTTATTTTTTAAGTTTTATTAAAACATTTAAATATAATAATATCCAGCTATTACTATAACATGACAAACCATAATTTGGTAAAGACATAAAATAAATGTTATTTTATTTCTCATTGCACAGGAAAGTCCTTTGAATTTAAACATTTAGGAGTTTTATATTTCAGGAGAATGTTTGTTCAGACATGGAAGATAATTTACCTTCAAATTTTTTTTTTTTTTAAAGGATTTAATAATTGCTTATAACCTAAGTACTTTTCAAGAAGAAAATTAATATACATTTGTACAACGATCTACTACTAAATTTGTAAACTATTGTCAAGCCATCATGTACACTAGCTTATGTCACTAATCTGTACAATGAGATTGTTTTGTATTGTATAAGTCTGAGAACAATCTTATCCATTAATACAATATTAAAATATACATATACTTAGTTTAATCATGATACAACACAGTTTTTATCATCAGGTTTCTTAAGAGAATGAGAGTTTGCTGCTTGTCGTCTTGCACAGGCGACTGCATCATTAGGAACATAGGAAATTCTTACACCACCATAAGCTCTTCTTGGAGGAAGTTTGTATGCATTTGTGTCATCACTTGATGTGGTGGAACAAGTAGAGCATGAACTGTCTGAATCATAATTAACATTATTAACATAACTACAACTTGGTTCACTAGGTTCATTTTGTGGATTTACACAACGAAATCTAACACTAAGGTTTTTTTTTGGTGAAGGTGGACCTGGTAATTCTGGAAAAGGTTTCCTTCTTGGTATACTTTCAGGTGCAGTCTTGGCACTAAGTCTCAATGTCTCAAGGCTACAAGCTCCTTCCCCAAAATGTAGCGTTTCCCTGTCCCGACCTCTACATTTTGAGAGTAATTCATCTACTTCTTTCTGTACTATTATTCTTTCGTGTTCTTTTGAACTGCCATCAGTTGTTACTCGGTGAATTATTGCCCTCATATCAGTAATGTTTGGTTCTAAAATATTTTTTTGGCCCGTATGTTCTTGGTACTGGCTGCTTTCATCACTACTCTCACCAGCTCTTCTTTTAAAGAAATTTTCTACATGTGGCAAAATAATTTCATTAGCATCCATAAAAAAATTGTCCAAATTGTTTTCTTCTGCCTTACTCTTTTCACTTTCTGAATCATTTGAATTTAAGGAAACTATGTCTTCTTTCTCATTTCTCCTCCGTAGTTCTTCTAGAGTTTTCTCTAGTAAAAGCTGATCAAATGGTTGATTGTTATTTTCAGATGAATGACTGTAATTGTAGGGTGAAGGAAGTGGTGGAGCGTCTCTGTGGCTGTCATCAGACATAGGTGACATTTCCTTAGGCTTCTGGTATAACGAGTGTCTGGTCAGTTTTCTGTTAGTCGCACTATCTCTTAAAGGGTTGCAAGATCCGTGCTCAGGAGATCTGAAACAATTAATAAACTTAGATACACTTTTCAAAAATATTAAACTGCTTTCAATTTAATACTTTTTTTAGTCATCCATACTCTCGGTTATATTCTTACTGAATTTAGAATAATTATATAGTTATTAAACATTAATAAAATAAAATTATTTTCAAAGGCAATCCAATATCTCAACAAGTTTGTTTTGTTTAGGCAAAAAGTCACGACCTTTTAGTTATGCCTACAAAATACACAATTTATTTTATTAATTGTGTATTATGTAGGCATAACTAAAAGGTAGAGACTTTTTGCCTAAACAAACAAAACTGTTGAGATATTGGATTGACTTTGAAAATCATTTTTCAAAAACATTATTTCAGAAAATAATATTTCATTGTTTAACCCTTATGAGACGGGAACCTTTAGAATATACGCTCAAACTGCATTTTTATGAACTCTAGCGGATACAAGAGCGACCAGAGCTTACAAAACTAACTGGTAGATATAAAAAAAAGCTGTCAAAGTGGTGGCTAATCTTCTATTATGTTTCAAAAATGGATTGGTATATTTAACCCTCCTTCAACAAGTAGGTGTCGAATACGACACTTTCTGTTCAATTTCTTTTACGATGACTATCTGGGCATAGTTTAAGGGTTGTAACCATGAATTACCCTATCTATCAGTAGTCCTCTAAACAACAACCTGGAAAAGTAAGCCATTGACCTTTATTTTTCCTCGTAATCCTCGTATATCTGTGGAAAACTGAGTTTCAGTGTCAGATACGACACCGCCTTGTGCCATATGTGACAACTTTTTCATCTTGTATGTAGACCTCAAGGAGATATTTCATGACTATTTACCGTTGTTTTACACGTTAATATGGTAAGTTATTGTCTTTCGGTTACCGATGAAGAAATTCAACAAGAACTGACCCGGTTAGAGGCTGAAGGAACTAATGAAGAATTTCAAAGTGATGAAACTTCTAGTGAAACCGAAGTCTTTTTAAAGACTTACTTTCTCTTTAGTTACACCTTACATGAATGAAAGGTTGAAAAATCTCCTCATTCCCAAAACACTGCCTACATCCTAGGTACACCTAGCAAACGCACCTCCATCACCAACTCCTTCAAGTTAAGAAATACTTAAAAAATGCTCCTCGTATGGATGGAAAAAGAACAGGAGGGGAAACCGAACATGTCTTCAGTGCAATAAAAGAATTTGTGCTGAATACAAAAGAGAAATATGTCCGTCCTGCCACGCAAAAAAATAAAAAAAAATATTGTATATTATTTTGTGGAATTTTTAATTTTTGTAATTAATTATAAATATATTTATAATAAATAGGCCTTTCTTTTATCAAACATGTATTCATTTCAACCCAATAAACATAGTTATTTGGAAAATGAAGTAATTTTTTGTACTAGGTGTCGTATCTGACACCGCCTTGTGTTGTGTGTACTGAAAAACACCTTGTGGGTGGACGGTTAATAATTGTATAAGAATTCATTGTAAATTACAGCTTATTGTGGCCAAAAAATTATCTGAAAAACATAGCTTATTGTTTTTTCAGATAACATCTAACCAAATGTTAGTTAGATTCCAGTTAAGTTAAAATTATTGAGATTTAGATGACTATTCATTGAAAAGTTTCATATGACTCTCTTCTCCAGCAATAAAACAAGGAAGTGGAGGAGAAATATAGAGAGCCTAAATCTATAAAGAAAGTAGACTATCCAGAATAAAACTAAACAATGATCTCTCTTCAAAATCTGAATAAATGTTTTGTTTCATCAGGCAGCAAGTGAGTTTCCACTCGAGTCAACGAGGCTTCATACGAGGTTTGCCAGGATGCCACATTAATAGCCGCATAATGAAAGCTTTCTTGAAGGAAGTGAGAAGAAGAAAAGATGGCGGTGTCCTAGCCTTCCTCGATGTCACAGGAGCTTTTGATAATGTCGGCCACCAGCATATTGTAAGGACGATGGAATAAAAAGGGATATCGGCTGATTTAAGGAATGTAATCTGTAGTCTATTATGCCACAATAAAATAAAGGTCACTGTTGGAACAAACGAAACCGCCTTCATAGACGTGAAACGAGGAGTTCCACAGGGAGGACCTTTATCGCCTACTCTCTTCATAATGGCTATCGATCATCTCTATAAAGAATTGAACGATTCTACATTTTTGAATCGATACGGATTCAAATTACACGATCAAGCCGATAACGTGACAATTACTGGTTTTGCCGACGACCAAGCCATTTCAGCTTGTAACAAGGAATCAGCTGAAAGAATAATAAATTTAGTAACCCAGAAGTTTAAAGAAATAGGTCTAGTTATTAATGCAAGCAAAAGTTCGGCTATAATTATCGAAAATGGAGAACTTAAAAAGGAATGTTTAAACCTAGAAAATGGTGATCAGATTACATCAATTGAAGCTGGGGAGAATGTCAAATATCTCGGTTGTAATCTCTCATCTGTACTAATCAGCAATGATGACGCCTTGACTAGAGTTAATGAAAACCTAAATAAATTAACAATTTCGAACTTACTACGGCCTGAACAAAAGCTGAACATAATAAACCAGTACGTGTTTCCATCGTTGATTTATCCCTTCCAGGTTGTACCTTTGATGAAGCTTCAGCCAGTACTGCTGGAAGGACTGGACACCATCATTAGGCGAAGTGTCAAAGCAATGCTTGGGTTGCCTGCCAATACCTGCAATGCTATGTTTTATTCTTCGCGCCGATTTCGGGGTCTTGGCTTGCTTCATTGTCAATGGGAAGCACCGCTCCAGCATTTATCGGTCACCCAGAAACTAGCAAACATAGCAGACCAACATTTCGAGCCCATATTTGACTACCATTCCGAATACGAACAATGTGCCCATCGACTTGGCCTCAACTTAGAAGACTCTCATTTAGGATCCTCCAGATTTTCTGATATCGTCGCATTGAAATATAATAGTGAGCTTGCTTATATTATCGACCCCACTGTGAGGTACGAAACAAATAACAGCGACCAAGTTAACGCAGTCGATCGTGAAAAAAGATCGATTTACGAGAGATGCTTAACATTCTTCTCGGAAAAGTTCCAAGAACAATTCGGGAAAAGGAAATTCGTAGTGAAGGGTGGGGGGGGGGGGTCGGGGGTCGGAGCTTGAGGAACCATACCAAAGGATACGAGTATATTCTTGCAAGAACTCGGCCTCGATATTAATAGCCTCCCGTTCTTAGCCGAACAAATATTAGTTGTCTCCCTTGGGATAATTAATCAAAATATTTACGGTTAATAATGAACAAAATGAAGAAGCATAATGTAGCACCATTCACTAAGATTTCATGACTACAACTTCTGAATCCTCGATGCATCCCAGACTTTGCTTTAAACCAGGAGATCTTCATCTAAACACTTATCTTGGGACTGATTGAAGAGCTGTGTCGCATAGCAACCCCATTAATTCGGGCAGCGTCACTTTAATTAATTATTTTAACAAAGTGTTCTTTCGTTCTTGTATTCAACCAGAACTCAACTATACCTTTTCTGCATGTGCCTCAAAAGGCTGATGGGTTGGGAGGAAGTTCAATAATGATATCACTTACAAATATATAACCACTTACTATCATGTAAACATGTTAATACACAGGATTATTTTTAATTTAAAATATCAAAATAAAAATTGAAATGCTACTTTTTTATTTTGTGCTTAAGACTATTGATTGGTGAGGAATTAATGATGGATTTAGTAAAAATTTACTTTAGTAAAAATATATTATATTTATTTGTTAGGATTGCTCAGAATACTGAAAAATCTAAAATTTAAATTGTAATCACATATTCCTTCATGGGTAGAGGAAGAAATGTTTTTTTAAATTCATAACAAACGATTTTAGAAGTCAAACTGCCACCTGAAATGTAAGTGTTGTAATCTACTGTCAAATATACACACTTAAAAAATATTACCTAAGTTTGTGATGAAATTTTTGAGTAATAGTAGAATGAGCATTGGATGTATCCGGTTCTCCTTTCAGGAACGCTGGAGTATTTCTCATTTTTCTAGGGGATGGAGGTGATGAGGTAGAGTCATCAATTATGTTTAGAGTTTTTCCATTTCCTTTAGTCTTTCTGAGTTTTGGTTCTGCATTATTATCCGTTGGTGGTTCACCTTTACTGCAGGCTATTGAACAAAATATAGCTCCTCTCCTAGGAAGAAAAGGTCTCCCAAGTAGTGGTGATCGACACATGCGGCAACAAAAGCATTTGTCAGTTGCATGCCAATGTTGTCCATCATGACTCATTTGTCCTGTTAAAAAATAAATGAATAATTACATGCCATAAATATAGGAAGTCTCATATTAGTAATCTGTATTATTTCCTTGGTATACATATTATACTTCCTTAAAACAATAGTTCTTAGTAGTATAAGTCAGGGTTTTTGTGACATTTTTCCCTTATAAATAATTGATAGACTTTATTTTAAATACTGCAGTGTGTTAATCATAGAAATAGAGTGTTTGTGTGGTATAGAGGTACACACGTGTAATTGTAATCGTTGTCTTTTGTTCAATAAACATATTTAAATTTAAAAAAAAACAAAAAAAAACAATAGTTCTTATTATGTAGTAAATAATTATGAAGGACAATCATAACTCGCACATATGCTAACACACACATACACAAGTCTGGTCAAACAGATGGACGGACTCACCATGATCAACTTTAATTGCTTCACCACAAGAATCACAAAACTCCGCAAAAAGCGTATCAAAGCAGTGAAGACAATAGGGTCTCCCATCTCGCATAATGTACCTTTGGCCTCCTAGCTGTTTTTCACATTCAGAACAACAAAAATGCTTCATATGCCATGCTCGGCCTTCTGCCTCTGTGCATTCATCAGCAAGAATAATCTAAAAACAATAAAAAATCAATTAATTAGTATAGTTGCACTAACTATGGGCTGAGTAAGAAATTTATTGTATTGTTTTTTGTTTTTAATAGAAACTGTAAAGGAGATAAATACAATTTTATAATAACCTTCAATTAAGTGACGAATTGCATTTGGTGGATAATAGAGGTGAAGAAGAAAATAATTTAGTAAATCTGATAATAATTTACACCACAAAACATTAATAATTTATGTTTCACACAGATTTTCACAAAATATAATAATTGTAGTTATTTTATTTTGTCGTATTAATTAATTACAATTGAGTTTCTATACACCTTGAATATACTTAAATTTCAACTGTATTTAGTGACAATTCATAATTTCCATCTGCAACTCTATCAAAAGCATGAGGAGATATTTGAAAGTGCCCACTAACCACTGACATACGTTGTGTCACTACTCCATGAAGCAATAAGATGGTGCAGTAACCCCACAAGGCAGTGACTTAGGGGTTTCTGCTAAAAATAAAATGTCTGTAAGAAGTTGATATTTCAAGAACAATGATTTATGGTTTCTTCAATAAGTGGTGTTCATTAAATAATAAGTTTTAAAATTGACTTTATTTACATGATATTTACCTCATCACAGGCAGAACACCGAGGCTTCAGCGTTTCTGCATGATGTCTGCCACAGTAAAGTTTTCCATTATCATAAAAATATATTAAATCAACTAACAATTCCTTGCAAATTATGCATGTGAAACATGCTGGGTGCCAGCTTTTATTAGGACCAGCTCTTGAAGCTTGAATACACATATCTCCAATTGAAATTACTTCTTGGCACTAAAAAAGAAAACAAAAATTACTTGATTTGTGATATGAAGAAAATTCGGGTCTCCCCGTGGTCTAGTGGCTAATGCCTTGGTTTCTCATGGCCAATGATAATGCTAATTCCAAATACACCCATAATTTAGGGTCAAAAGATAATATAACTGCATACTATTTTCACATGGACTTTTAGATGACTGGAATCTCGATCAAGCATGATATAATGTTCTTCCAGTTTTAAACAATTCAATATTTTAGTTTATTTATTTAAACAAGTAGAGTGGTTATCCCTATGTATAAGGTAATTTTAAAGATATAATGTCTTAGAAGTTTACAGTATTTGATGTAATTTGTAACATAATTACCAAAGCACAGGGAACTCCCAAGGTAACTTGCTTAGCAGTTCCTCTACCAAGGGCATCCCTCTTTCGCTGTGCAGAGAAAAGCCGAAGTTCTTTTCTTTCCTCTTCTGTTAAATTATGACAGTAACATACTTCATTGTCTTGAGGAGGAAGTTGCTGGAGAAGCTGTCTAACTCGGTATCGTTCTCCAGGAGAGTTCACATATGGTATTTTGTCTTCAGACAGTCCAGAAAAATACAAATGGACCTGCAAGGATGATTGAAAAACAATCTTTATTAAATTAAAGTCTTTTTTTTTATTTTATTTTTTTAAATTGTTATTATATAAATGCATCAATTTTAAAAATTAGATGTTTAGTTTCTAAGTTCGCATTTATCAGCTTCTCATGCAACTACTGCCTGGACTATTGTTATTAGTTTGATAGGCCTTCTATGAAAGTGAGAACAAAATTGAAAAAAATCCTTATAAAATATAACAGAAATAATATTTTCATATAGGAAACAGTTTATAAACATTTCTTACTGCATCATTCCTATCAGAAAACAATTTTTGTTTTTATTTATATTTCATTATTTTTTTTTCATATTCATTTTTCATATTGAAGGAAATGTTTCTGAATGTGATCATCATTTTCACAAGAGAAACTTTATTTATATGGTATTCTTCTGTTTTATTTCCTTAGTTACTGGTAATAATTGTAATTAGTTTACTGTTAATAAAGGTGATTGTTCGTAATTCTTACTGAGTATATTATAATGGAGCAATCAAGAGCTGTAGGAAAATCGGCATCTAAGTGGAACTTCTGGAAACAATTCCTGGTGAATGATATTATTTTTTTAGGTCCAAACATTAATCCGATCACCGTCAACTTCCCAATTTCTTCTTTTTTCTTGAAGTAAGAGATGTATGACACACATTTTTTGTTTTTTGTTTTTATTGTCTATAGCCAAAGGTCGAGCATCATCCACTCTGAACCATAGGGGTTGAGTGTAATTCTTCCTACATCTAGCGTAAATCTGCTACAACTCTGGCGGACGGAAAGTTACTACATATAATATTTCAGAAATTAAATCCAAAATGAATGAAACCAAAATTGGCCAGCTCATGTTCATGATAACTTAGCCAAGAAAATAAATTTTGATTCTTTAAGAAAACAATTGAATTGATATCAAAGTGATGAAAACAATTTTCTTCTTCCTCAAATTCCCTATGTAACTAATGTCACTAACTCTAAATGCTTCCAAAAAGGCTGCCAGACATTCCAAACCCCTCTAAAGTAAAGTTTTATTTAAAATAGTTTTGTATTAAAACAAAAAAAATCATTCAATTCCCCCCAAAATAACTGAGATTGCTGCGGATTTTAAACAATATCATTTATGGAGTTATTTAACATACTAATGACTATTTTACCAACAGAAAGCGGAAATAATTGCTTACTTGGTCTGGTCTGAGCCCAGGTGGAACCCAGGTGTATTCTTCTAAAGCACAACCTGAGTCATCATCCGAATGTCTGCTTGGAGGATCAACTGGTGCTTTTCCTCCTTCCGCCATACCACTCCTCCAATCCCTAAATAAAAAAAAGGTTTGAATTATAATATGCTCACATAATGCTTGTGTTGTACTAAAACTCAGAGACATAAAAAATGTACACAGGGATAAGAAGGTGGGCTTTTCCAGCTGAAATGATTTAGGATTGATATGGTTGTTTACCTTGTGAAGGATTGTTTGCGTGCATAGAAATTATTCCATGATGAAAAGAGCTAGACAGAGAAATGGTGATGAGTACCATGTACTATGCAATTTTAGTTTCAATTCGAGGAACACAATAGAGGTTCTTCTTTGTTAAGTGAAGCTAGAAAAAATCAGGGGAGAGGATTGATTTATCTTAAGAATTATCTATCCAGGTCAAAAACTTCTTCTATCAGAGTTAGACTTTCTGTTGAAAGACAGTAGTACAAGTGCTTCCTCGATAAATGGAGCTATTTAGAAATTCGAAAGGATGTAGCGCTTTGCAGCCATATATCCTGTTCATATGTAAACGATGCTTAACAGAAACAGACCAGGAAGCAGCCAGGATCCCCTGGAAGTATAGACATGCTAGTATAATGGACTGGACTTTCTACAAGAATACATGGTAAACGCAGAGAGACATAAGCGGAGGAGGATGCCGCCAAGATCTGAGCAGGTAATCCCTTGCATGTCTAAGTATGCAAGTACCAGGGGCTGGAGTTTCTGTAAGAGGACAACTACACGTCCTTTATTAACGATGACTGTAACTGGAGAGTAGCTGGGGAGGATGCTGGTATGATCTAAGCAGGTAACTCTATGGAAGTCTAGGTATGCTAGTATCACTTGCTGGAATTTATGTAAGAGAGCAGACACGCAACCTTTTCATCGATAAATGTATCAAGGCAGAATCAAGGGATGATGCTGCCATGTTCTAAGCGTATATCCTTATGCAGGTCGAGGTATGCTAGTACCAAAGCCTCAAGAATATATTCGAGAACGATGGTACGTGTTGTTCCTAGACCAATGGTGTCGGTCTAAGGGAGTGAACCCGGCTAGTAGGAGACTTGGGGAATGTAGGAAGTAGACAATTACATGAGGTGGACCGAAGACCCACCTGCTCACGTTAGTCCACCTGTCTACTCAATTCCAGTGTCGAACCCCTTCAGCAATAAAACTAGAGATATTAATTTATTTTCAACAAACTAAGAATTTTAAGCAATTATTATAGTTATGTTCAATGTTAAAACTATTCACAGTCACTTTATATATGAAATTTCCGGTAAAATATGAAGCAGGAACAATATAAATCGAAATGATGGATTCGTTGGTGCAGCTACAACGCATTTTTCAGAAAAGTCAGAAGAAGGATTTGAACAAGGCAGTGATAAAACGAGAATGATAACTAAATTTACGAATCGCTAAACCTTAAAACTTAAAATAAAATTGTCATAAGCTGAGATCTCCATACAGAAATCTACACTTCGAACTTATTCCAAGAAATCACATTAAAATGTCAATACTACTCTCCATTATTCTCAACTTTATCTGGGATAAGTGGAGAGTCGTAAGGAACATTGACCCTAGAATATCGGCCACATATTATATGATATTATTTTATGGGTGTATAGGAATGGCTTCCAATTTGTGGACGAAAGTAAATATAACGTAAAAGGGTGAAATAGAGGAAGATAAGTAAGGAGGAGGTCGGAAAAGAAAAACGAATCTCGGGGAGTAAAACACGGTGGTAGCACGGTAGTTTTGTGGTCTGGATATCGACTTCAAGGGTAGATAATTTAGTTTTCAAAGTAGTTTTTCTTCCGGTGATTGATTCTCTATTGCTTAGACATTTCCATATAGCCCAGATAGAAGATTTCTTGAAGGGTGACCCAAGAACGATCAGTCAGTCTGAAGTTGTGATCACGAGGACATTTTGTCACAGTCAGTGCTTATGTCACTTAATAATAATAAAACGCAGAGAATTATTAAAAAAAAAAATCATGTACAACGACAAGCGGACAAATTTTTTTTTATAAAATGTATAAACCGAAAATTCTACCTTGTATTTAACTTTAATTGTATTATGTAGATATTAATAAAGAAATACACCAGAATTCTGGGAAGACTTCATTTAGCCTTCAAAGCTAATGTTTTTCTTCGCCTTCTGATCCCCAACTAATCTTTGCAAATCTTTCCGTGTACCTTCTTGTCCAAGCTTAACAATCTCCTTGGGTCTCCCCATGGTCTAGCGTTAGTTACTAGACCATTAGATTCTCATGCGGGAGATGGTGGGTTCGAGTCACACTGGTGGCAGGAATTTTCTCATCTCACGGCTCGTTGAAAAAATTCATCGCTACACCAGGGATGTCGGCGCTAATGGCCTAGAAGTCGGTGTGTCGTAAAAAAAAAAAAATCTATCTTCGTGGAATTTTTTGAACCAATTGATTTTTCTAAATATTTGCAGACTATGTGAGACCTACAAGGCTAACAATCTGCTTCGAATCCTAAGAACTAAATGTTCCTTGAAAATTCCTCCAGATTCAGTAAGACCTACAAGGCTAACTAGTCCAGTCACCTAAGATTAAAAAAAGTCCGACTCGCAGGAACTGCGTCATCTTAGCGCGGTTCCAGTTCATTTTTTTTTTTTTTTTTTTTTTTTTTTTTTTTTTTACGGCGCATCTAAATCTAGGTCATTAGCGCCGACATCCAGGGTGTAGCGAGGAATATTACCAGCGAGCCGTGGGATGATAAAATTCCTGCCGGAGGTTGTGAATCGAACCCACCATCTCCCGCTTATGAATCCAAGGCGCTAGCCATTAGACCACGGGAGACCCCGGTTCCTGTTCATATCCCTATTCTCATTTGAAAAGCATAGAATAGAAACAGATAATATTTTCCTCGGCCTTTGTTCAAAGGGTTTTATGGCTATACCTGGGGTCGGGTCCGCCAGACCCTAGAAACCTCTTCTACCGATACTTCATTTCATACGTTTCAATGAATTGGAAAATATCAAAAATTTTCACATATTCCTGTGTTCTTTTACTATAGTAATAATTCTACAAATAAAATCAATTAAAAAATAAAATAAAAAAACAACAGCATAAAGGCAATTGAAAATATTCAATAGACGTCATCGAATCTTTTTCTCTTGGCAAGCTATATTTCTAACAATGAATTGTTTTTCTTATTTTGCCTAATCTGTTTTATTGTAAAATACATTATCCAACTATAAGCAATTAAAAAATAACAAGGAATAAAAACTGACAAAAAGAACAGTTCGAATAAGCAAAATCAATTACTTTAATGTTTTAAGCACTTATTTCTCCGATTGACATCACCTAATCAAAACTTTCATCAGAACCTTTTTTGTAGAGCATTTAGTAAGCTTTCTAATTGTATTCTTTCGTTTGCCAAGATTCTCAACCTTTTTCGAGATATTAAGGAAAATATACAAAGTTACCAAAACTTTTTATGTCTGTTAATAAAATATTTTATTCTAACCCTTCCTTAACTCCAAACGTAACCAAAATTTCAACATATTAGTTTTAATGATAGTAAAACATGCAGAAAATGTTTCAACTGAATCCCATGATTCTAAGTACCCAAACCAAAAACGGTATTCAAAAACTAGTTTTCCAATTTTCTCAAAAACGGTTAAAGCTATCGCCTTGAAAATGGTTTCATTCGTTTTCCTAGCCAAAGAAGCCTATAAAACGAGTACTTACAAGCTTCGAACTCAAAAACGTAAGCGTTACGATTTTTTTGCGCGAATTTCGCCCCAAACGCCATCTTCCAGTGGGCGGACTTTGCTGGTTAACGAACTTGACCTTTCAAATCGGGCGACAGATTTTTGTACCAAATTTCATCAAAATCGGACCATTAGAGAGGCCAGAAATCCGCGAACAGACAAATATATATATATATATATATATATATATATATATATATATATATATATACACATATATATATACAGGGTGTCCCGTAAATGTCTAGTCATATTGTGAGGGGTAATAGAGGACCCTTAGGGGAACAAAAAATGTTCTATGACGATTTCCCGAATTCTCGCCCATAAGGGAGAAAACGTCGTTTTGTCGATTTTTCGAGACAAACGTGGATTTTAAGAGAATAATCTTTGTAGCTCTGTCCCAGGTGGTACTACTAGAAAGGGAGTGAAACCAATCGAAAGCTGAGTAAATTTACTATAAGACTAGTTGGAAGTAAACGTAAAAATGAATGAATGTAAGTATGTATATCTTACCAAAAGAAAGCTATTCTAAATTTCCTGATATTATATTGATATTTCTTTCCATCGTTACTCCTCAATGGGCAGGATCTGAGACTTCCGGGTTTCAGAAAAACTTCTTCATTTAACCAGCTTTCCATTCATGTATCACAACCCTGTGTTATTGAAGTATTTGAACGGTTTAAGAACAAAAGTTAAAAAAAAACCATGGATCTGTGAAAAGAAAATTATATTTTTTTCTTCAGTTTATTCAAAAAGCTGAAGAGAAATATTTATTTTTATAAATGTTTACATAAATATTAAGTAAATATTTACTTAAAACAATAAAAAAAATTACTTCCACGAATATAAAAAAAAAATCCTAAAACAGTAAATGAATAAAATACACATTTATTTTGAATTTATTAATTCAGGTAACTAATACTGGGTCCAGGAGGCGGCCATTAATGAACCCCAACCATACATTAACCTCAAAAATTATTATTTTTACCTATATCACGCATTTGAACACATTTTTACAGGACTATGTACATCTTATTTATGAGGGATAGAATTTTTTATTACCACAACAAAAACGCATGGGCTCACGAGAATCCCAGTGAGTTTCACAAGCATAGCCATCAATATCAATTCAAGGTAAAGCATTTGTTTTCTAAATAAATACCTGTAAAAATATGTTCAAATGCTTGATCTAGGTAAAAATAGTAATTTTTGAGGTTAATGTATGGTTGGGGTTCATTAATGGCCACCTCCTGGACCCATTATTAGTTACTGTAATTAACAAATTGTGTATTTTATTTATTTACTGTTTTAGGAATTTTTTTTAAATTCGTGGAATTAATTTTTTTTTTATTGTTTTAAGTAAATATTTACTTAATATTTATGTAAACATTTATACAAATAAATATTTCTCTTCAGCTTTTTTAATAAACTGAAGAAAAAAATATAATTTTCTTTTCACAGATCCATGTTTTTTTTTAAACTTTTGTTCTTAAATCGTTCAAATACTTCAATAACACAGGGTTGTGATACATGAATGGAAAGCTGGTTAAATGAAGAAGTTTTTCTGAAACCCGGAAATCTCAGATCCTGCCCATTGAGGAGTAACGATGGAAAGAAATATCAATAAAATATAAGGAAATTTAGAATAGCTTTCTTTTGGTAAGATATACATACATACATTCATTTATTTTTACGTTTACTCCCAACTAGTCTTATAGTAAATTTACTCAGCTTTCGATCGGTTTCACTCCCTTTCTAGTAGTACCACCTGGGACGGAGCTACAAAGATTATTCTCTTAAAAACCACGTTTGTCTCGAAAAAACGACAAAACTACGTTTTCTCCCTTATGGGCGAGAATTTGGGAAATCGTCATAGAACATTTTTTGTTCCCCTAAGGGTCCTCTATTACCCCTCACAATATGACTTGACATTTACGGGACACCCTGTATATATATATATATATATATATATATATATATATATATATATATATATATTTATATATATATACAAATTTTAACCACCGTTATTTTCGGTCTCAAGGGGTTCTGAAACGCGAAATTTTCTAGTCGGCACTTCCGGATTGTTTCATTGTATCAACCTTATAAGCGGGGTTCCTCCCTATCGGGGAGGGAGGAACTGCGCTAAAAAAAGTCCGTCACGCAGGAGCTGCATAACTAAGCACTTTCCTCAGAATTTGGGTAGTGTAGACTGCTTTCCAGAACAATTTGCTTAAAATATCCTACATAAATAAAATAAAAACATGAATAGTTCTCTTTTAATTTTGTAATGAGTAACTGATAAACTATTAATTTGCTTCCAGAGTTATGTTTACACATAGTACCTACTGCACTACGTAATAAATACAAAAACACCTCATATTATCGTATTTTGATCTAACGCAGGAACCGGATACAGTCCCTCTAGCGCTCCTTGCGGCGCCTTTGTGAACCTATGTCTGGCTCCCTTTTCTATTGAAATATATTACAAAGTAAACCTCCCGATTCATCTCATTTTTACAACACTTCTTTCTCATGAGTTACCCACGACGTATACCGCGTTTCGTTACAATAAAGCAGAAATTACGACCAGTATGAGTATATTAGTAATTTGGGTCCGGAGTAAACCCCCCCTCCTAAAGAACCGATTTAGTTTATTTTTACAACACATATTTACCTGTAGATTACCACTACGAATAAAGAGTTTCGTCAAAATATACCAAAAATCACGGTTGGTAGTGGCGAATTGGTATTGTGGGTCTGGAGTAAACCCCCCCCCCTCCTAATGAACCGATTTAGTTTATTTTTACAACACATATTTACCTGTAGATTACCACTATGAATACCGAGTTTCGTCGAAATATACCAAAAATCATGGCTGGTAGTGGCGAATTGGTATTGTCGGTCCGGAGTAAACCCCCCCTCCTTATGAACTGATTTAGTTCATTTTTATATCTCACTTTTCTCTCTATATTACTACTACGAATACCAAGTTTCGTTGAAATATAACAAATATTACGGCTGAAATGGTCAAATTAGTGTTTTGGGCTCGGGGTAAACCCCCCCTTCCGGTGGACCGATTTTGGTGGTTAACGAACTCGTTCAATCGTTTGCTAATTGAATGCTATATACCAAGTTTCGTGGCGAAAAAACAAAAACTCTGGCCGCTATCGTGTTAACAGACACATATATATATATATATGCATATATATATATATATATATATATATATATATATATATATATATAGATATATATAAATTTTAACGGGGGTCATTTTCGGTGTCTACTAGGTAGGATCGATAAAGATTTGAAGAAATTTTTCAAAAATTCCGTCATGAGTCCAACCTCAATAGCTACTTTCCTTCGGAGGAAAGTGCTAAAAGAACGGGCAAAGTTCGAAAAAAATGCGCAACGTTGATTTTTCGGGGTGTTGTTCGGGGCCACCCAAGTAGTGTGTACGCAATTTGTCAGCTTCTAAAGACCTGTGCTAACTGCGCACCAGTCGAAAAACCTTAAAATTTTCGGACGTTTCTTTGTTTTGTGTATATAACTCCTAAATCGTGCATCTTACAACAATTTTTATTATTAGCTTTTTGAAAGTAGATAAAATTTACAAACGTTTGGCGCTAAAAAAACTCTATAAGTTGCATAAAACCCGTGATACAGCTTTTCAAAATTTGGCTATTTTTCCCCGAAAGTGAAAATTTTAACTATCAGGCGTGTTTGGAGGGATATGCAGGTCAGAATAATCATCTCAAAATACTCCTGAGAATGAACGTTATAGTAAATTTTATTAGCTTCAATTATTGTTTACAAAATTCAAATTTATGCAGTTTTTATTTAATAAGGAAAAATAGAAAAAAACTTAAGGCTTACCTTAATTGCAAACTAGTGAACAATGTTCCTTGCACACACATTTGCCACAAGTGTCAGAAAATGAAGAAAATTTTTTGTATTTAGTGGAAGGACTAAAAGTATACCTTTTACTTTTCTTGCTGCCTCATTCTCCTGCTCCATCTTCATTTCCTGGCTGAATAACCATCAAACCTTGTTCTTCCATACATATCTTAATCTTTTGTTTGAGATGCCTCCCCCCCATTTCACCACTACCACATACCTTCCCCCCATACCTCCTTTCCTCCTTCTCCTAGTCCACTCAAAAAGTTTTAAAACTTGGAATTTTTTTTTTGAAACATGCTGGAATGGTACGTGCTATTTTCATACCTTCTATTCTGTACTATTTTTTAAAAGACTTTTTTATGTAAATTTTGATAAGTATTTTATCATTTTACGGAACGAAAAGTATTACAATAACTATTAGTGTTTATAATATTTTTTTAAAATTACATTACCCAAAAAAATCAATTTAAAATATGGGTCACAGGGGACCCGACGCCACTAGTTATGGTGGTGTTTTTGACCCCCCCCCCCTCCATGTCACCACTACCACATACCCCCCCCCCCCCCTTCCTCATCTGCCCCTTCGTCAACCCCCCAGTCCACTAAAAAAGTTTTAAAACTTAGAAAAAAATGTTTGAAACGTGCTGTAATGGTTCGGCAAGGCTCAGCCAGTCCAAACTAGGACGTTGTTGGGGTTTTAAAGATAACTAGACACACACTGGGCTTATAGACTTTTAAATGCCCTTTAATTGAAGCTAATAAAATTTACTATAACTTTCATTCTCAGGAGTATTTTGAGATGATTATTTTGGCCTGCCTATCCCTACAAACACGCCTGATAGTTAAATATTGCACTTTTTGAGAAAAATAGCCAAACTTTGAAGAGCTGTATCTGTTTTTTATTCAACCTACAGACGTTTGTAAATTTTATCTACTTTTAAAAAAGCTGAGAATACAAATTGTTGTAAGATGCACGGTTTAGGAGTTATAAGCAAAAAAAAAAACGTCCGAAAATTTCAAGGTTTTTTGACTAGTGCGCAGTTAGCACTGGTCTTTAGAAGCTGACAAATTGGGTACACACTACTGGGGTGGCCCCGAACAACACCCCGAAATATCAGCGTTGCGCGTTTTTTTTGTTAACTCGTCGTCTTAGGTGACTGGACTAAACATTTTTCTTCCTATTCTGTTCACTGGAAGATCGTTGTAAATTTTTCCAGATTTCACATTATTTATGGTCCTAAGATTCTCTGGAATATTCTGTTCGCTATCGTTCTTTTTGACCATCAAATTATTCTCACAAATTTAACCGGATTTCGTATTGCTCACTAAACTGACATTCTTTTTCTATTTTTGTTAGCTCCACGATTTTTTCATATTCTTCCTAACATTTTTCATCTTATTGCCTTGAGTAAATGCTCTTTGGAAACTCTTCTAAACTTCTTACGAGGCAAATATCCTTCTCTACGTTGCTGCAGCTCCACCATAATTCCGGTTTGTTTTTATTAAATCGATTTCTTCTTAATGAAAAGAATGTCTTCATAGGTTTTACTAACATACTTGTAGATTTTTCTCATACTGATGCTTTCAACTTTCTGACAACGCATCCATAGTTCCTGTAAAGAAATGACAATCTATTATCAAGACAGAAGAATGATATCTCCTTTGGAGACTAGCCCGCCCTAATGACTAGGCATTTAGGCTAACTGGAGCCTTGTGCAGGAGGGCGGAAGGTTGAGGGGCAGGTAGCCCGCGGCCAGACCCCCCCCCCCCCTCTATCCTGGGCATTTGAAATTATAATACTAGGATAATTTACTACTTTTCGGAGCACCAACCATTCCAGAGCCGTCTGGAGAAGATGCTCCAACCAAACATTTCATACGGCTCGGAATTAAACCTAAAATCCATTCGGAACTAGCTGGTGCCGAAACCTTATATAATCAATACAAAATTAAACGCATGCAGTACAATCGGGATGACTGGAGGTCAATGATAGAGCAGGATATGTTTCAAGAACTGTGTCGCTAAGCGGTATCTCAAAAGTGAATGAATACCAGAATGTAGTTCAACCGAGGCAAGTATATGCAAAACCATCAGTAGTATTCTCAGAAATATAACATCAAAATGAAAAATTACATTAGTTATAACAAGGATTCATGGACGTATATAAGGGAGGGGCTGAGCCCCCCCCCCCCCCCCAAATTTTAATTTGATGGTAAAAATGTGTTACAAAAGCCTTCAAAATAAATTAAATAAGATTACTTAGTTCATAAAAAATAGTTTATTTTAGTTGTAACAGTGTTTTAGTGGCCTAAAACTATTCCAAGCTCTAAATTGTTATTATTCCATACCCCGGATATGGTCTCAGCCCCCCCCCGAAATTATTTCATATATACGCCCATGCAAGGATTGGCTTATGTATTCGTCGTTGAGCTAGGAGAAAATTTGTACACTTTGACCAACTTATTAGTACTTGAATAAAGAAGAGTAACACACTTTGCTTTCCACAAATATCCATCAATGTTACTCAAGTATTCATAACATTGCTTCCACTAAATATTATGCTTTCATTTATATCCTATGTTTACGTCAAGGATACTCACAAATACTGGCAACATATAACGGTCCTACCATTAGCCATGGCCGAGCCAACATCGGGCGAAATATCGTTCGACAAACAGACAGACAGAAATGTTTTTATTCTTATATATTATGTGACAGCAAATCCCTGCTAACGTCCACTCATTCTAAATGTCCCAGAACTCTCAGTATCATCTTATTACAGAAGTTTGTTGTAGTTAAGATGTAACACCCGTTCAAAAGAACAAAACAAACACATTTGAAGTTTTAAGCACTTATTTCTCCGATTGACATCGCTTAGTCGAAAATTGATTCAAAACCTTTTTTGTAGAGAATTTAGTACGCTTTCGAATGGTAACCTTCCGCTTACCAATATTCTCAACCGTTTTCGAGATATTAAGCAAAATTTGCGTAGTTCCCAAAACCTTTCATTTCTATAAATAAAATATTTTATTCTATTCCTTCCTTAACTCCAAACGTAACCAAAATTTAAACATCTATGTTTATATGAATTTCGAACATGCAGAAAATATTTTAACTGAAATATTTTTCCACTTTTCTCGAAAACGCTTAAAGCTATCGCCTTAAAAATGGTTTCATTCGTTTTCCTAGACCAAGAAGCCTATAGTACTAACAAACATATGATGTAAGCGTAACGATTTATCTAGTCGGCACTTTCGCATTGCGTCATGAGGTCGTCCTTATAAGCGGGGTTCCTCCCTATGGAGGGAGGGAGGGACCGCGCTAAAACAGTGTTTCAATTCTGGGAACTATCTGACAAGCATTATACCAGGCCGTGTCTTATAGATCAAGTAACTGATTTAGAAGTGCACTGATTCTAAAAGTGACCTTACGTTTCTCTGAGTGACAAATCATCTTTGAAGGTCTTTATCGACTCGAAGAACTGACTACGTACGAACTAATGAGTGCGGACGAGAAATGTGAATGTGTGCGTGGACTAGGGATTCGTGAGGAGAATTCAAGCCTGTCAGTGGTAATGAAGGGAGGTCGAGCTCCTACACTACTCACGATGGAGATTGTATCCCTTCCCTCGGGCTAAGCCTATTTGAAATTTTAATGATACAGCCTATATCCTCTAGCTAGCTACAATTTTGAGCTCTCATTATATACGGAAGGTCAATAAAACGTCTAGTATTTATAATGGCATATAAAATACTTAATGGCCCCATAAATAAGTAAAATACAAGTTGCCCCCAGAAAACATCGCGTGGCAGCACTAACATTTAGGTCAGCCCAGAAACGATAGTAGGGAGCCCTCCAAAACGATTAAAACAACACTATCCGTTTATCCAGTAAAATTAAGGCGTTAATTAAACCTCGAAGAATCTCTTTATTTTATACAAGGTAGGGATTGTCGGGGTTCGGTCACTGCTACTTTATACGTAAAACTACATTTTATCATAAAAATGGTTTTATTGTGCCGACGTTTCGGCTTGAACTTCAAGCTTTCATCAGGGCGATGGGAAGATAGAGAACTATTCCTCACAAATGCGGAGGAATTTCTCTTTATTTTATATTTGTAAAATATTTTTCTATACGTATAAAACTTTTGTTTAAACCCTTTTTTAATCAAATTTAATTTCAGATCTCTAATTAACCTTTGAAATTGCTCAGATAGGATTTGTTTGTTTAAACTGTGTATTTCCTTGAAATCGGATGCTGATTTGAAAATTGTGTATCATTGATTAAATTGGCAATAACTTTCATTTCCGTTAACATCGAAAGTGGAGCACACAAACCGGAAGTACTGCGAGATTTTTTTTTTTTTTTTTTTTTTTTTTTTTTTTAAACCATAAGGTGTAGTTTGGACAATGAAATAACCTTTGGGTTTTTTTTCTTGATTATGGCTGTATTTAGGATCAGCATGGCTTACTTTCGATGGACACGGAAAATGAAAAATTGTGAATCGAAGTGCTTTTCACGCTTTCTCATATGCGCTCAACCTCGCTTTCCTAATATTTGTAAAGCGCTCAGCACTTGGAGGGAAGCAGTCTGTGGTTCTGCCCGCATCCTGTGACCCCCATCAAAGCGCACTCTTCATCTCCCGTCGACGACAAAAGTCTAGTAAGATGGTTCAGAAACCAAACGAGTGTAGATTGTCAATTAAAAGAGTCTCAGACGAAGGGCATCTTTCATATTCGTCTTGCTCGGGAGATATTCCCGGATGTGTAACTATTTCGCCACTCCCAGAGTCCA
This sequence comes from Gonocerus acuteangulatus, assembly GCA_946811695.1. Taxonomy (NCBI): domain Eukaryota; kingdom Metazoa; phylum Arthropoda; class Insecta; order Hemiptera; family Coreidae; genus Gonocerus; species Gonocerus acuteangulatus. The sequence goes on from OX328132.1 coordinate 74,599,552, forward strand.
GAGAATTTGTCCCAGTTGCGTGGGCACATATTATTATATTATATGTGAAGGTGATTACTTGAAGAAGGACAATATTCCTTAAGCTATGATTTTGTAAGGCCTGCGGTGCGGATCAGGTATTGATGGGTACTAGAGACGGGACGTTATTCTCGGAACTGTGATTTAATCGTGAGTAAGTTCTGGATATGGGGAAGGTGAATACATGTAGCGTTGATTTCGTCACAGCTCTGAGCCTGGCGCTCTTCTTATAGGGACTGAAGAGGTGTCACCAAATCCGAGCTCTTTGTGCTGTATTCAGCATAGCATTCAACTCAACTCTCTCCCTGCGAAGTAACAAATATCCATCTCACCATTTTAATGCCCATTATAACATCATTTTTTCAGGCCGATCGAACAAGAAGATTCAAATTCTAGCGTAAAATGTTCCACATTTTCATTCATACTCAGACCTAAGACAACATTTTCTCGCTCAGGACAATTACAAGGGAAGAGTATATACCTCGCATTCCTGGACATTAAGGAAGCGTTTGATTCAGGTCCTAGAGACGAATTATGGGCAGCCTTAGCTGCTAAAAAGGTTCCCAAGGCATTAATAAGCGCTATAAAATCGGCTTATCATGTCCCTAAAGGTATAATCAGGTTAAATGGAATTGAATCCAGGCCTTTTGCCATGAATAAAGGAGTTAAACAAGGGGATAGTCTTAGCCCCCTTCTTTTCATCATATTCAAGGAGGAAATTTTAAAAATTTGCAAACGAAGGACAACAAATACAGTAATAGGAAAGTGAAACATGAGGAAAATTTTAGCACAAGCCTTCGTCTTCGCAGGCGATATTGTCCTTATAGCTGATTCCAACGAAAATTGATACCAAGCAGTTTCCGAGCGGTAAGATCAACTGGAAAGAAATGGCTTGGTAATAAATACAAGGAAAAAGATATACATCGGCCATGAAGAGGAGGACATTGTATTCCGCTGCAAGGTATTGGAAACAGCAGAGGAATATACAACAGGAATGAAAGGACAGGGAATGATGGAGTTAGAGTAAGCTGAAGGAAACAGTGATGAAGAGGCAGCTGAGGTGACTTGTACGTCTATGTAGAATGAAGACGGAGATCCACGGACGTCGTCCAAGAGGAAGGCCAAGTTTGCTATGGATGGGCCACATTTCCGGGTTTGGACAGAAAAAGGGAAAGAGTCTGAACTCCATGAAAGCGCTGCCTCGGGATCGTAATGCTTTGCGGTCTTGGATCGAGGCACCTCCACGCTGAAAGGCACAAAGTAGGATGATAAAGAAGAAGAAGAAGAAGGGTTGAAATCCCACCTTGGTGAGTTAAATAAAAACAAGTAAAGATTTGGGAATCAATTTATTGACGGCCTATACTCTATTGTGCATTATAAAGTGTATCAAAGACCAAATTCACTCTTAAAAAAATGTATACCTGGCTGCATATCCAACAAAATGTTGTCCGCTGTAGGCTTAGGTTTCGGTAATGGTAAACATTAGAAATGTAGCCAGTATTTTAAGTATCCTTGCCTTAAAACAGACATTAGACGTAAACAAAATATTGTCGGCAAAAGTTTATGATGGATTCAGTAATTTAAAACGACAAACGTGTGATGGAAGATGATTTCATCACTTTTGCCGACGCGCGAGCACTCCTGTTGCGCTTGATAATGTATTAGCACTGTTCCTGAGAGTGGGGCTTTGACAACCTTAAAGCTGGTTTGGAATTTGGAGTTCGGCGCTTCTGAATTACTGATACTTGGAAAATGAATTTTTGGAGCAGCTAAATCCATTGCATTGTAGACATGTACACTCTACCCCTACGTGATTAGAATGAGAAAAACGTATAGATATCATATATCTTGCCCTTTAAGAATGTTTCGCCGTCTTCAAGTATGGTAAAACAAGGACGTTTGATATTTAAGGATTCACTAGGGGAGGCTGTGAAGCCTTTTAAAATAAAACCCACGCAAGGTAAAAGCGGATCATGAACTAGTCCGTGGGAATTCAAATGTTCTGTTTCGATGTGGGCTGCTTCCGGATTTTCATGGGATGGACTGAATCGACCCGAGGCGCGATCATAGCTGAGGCTACTGGTTGAATTAATGATCTAGGAAGAAGAAAGAAGTATGTCTTCTGCCATATTTTCATTGCAAGCACGAACCTGTACCGCTGACTCCATGTTGGGCAGCCCTGAAGCAGGCTCGACTCAAGACCTGTATGTCGTTTCTCATTGCAGGAAGGATTCTAAACCTCGTTTCTTACATGGACTTATTCTCTTTCTGCCTTTTACCCTTTATCGAAATACACGTTTGGCGAAATGAAACAAATAGAGAGCAAATGTCATGAATTTTATCTGACATGATACTTCAGTCTTTAGTACTAAACAATATTTCTACGTATGTATTATGTTACTTGAGAATAGTTTTCAATGGAGGGACTGGACATCGTTTTAGACAATAGAGCGTGACAAATATATATATATATATATATATATATATATATATATATATATATATATATATATATATATATAATAATTTAGCACATAATGCAACATATTTCCGGTAAGAAAAACTGGCAGAATAGCATATCGAAATTGACTTATCTCCAATCTCCTCGGGTCACAATCTTATATGCAAAATGTAAACTTTCACAAAAAAAGGGGGACATTGCAACATGTGTCCTTCTAGAAAGGTTTCAAGTTGCATATGAGTGAACTTGAGAGTGGAGGGAATTCTGGCGCAGAAAGGGTATCTCAACTTGTCCAATACAAGAAAGGACAGTAGTCCGCCGGTTTCATCCACTTGGAGGTTTTCCAATACAATTACTTATCTTAGTAGAAATGTTTCCAAGAAAATGTAGTTAATGTATATAAACCCACTGAAAGAAAACATTAGAAGGCAACCAGTCAAAATCCTAATAAATTTCCTATTGCCAACACATTAAATACAAAAAAAAAAAAAAAAAAAAAAAAAAAAAAAAAAAAAAAAAAAAAAAAAAAAAATCCTACAAAATTTATTCTCAAGAATTTTCGATAGGCAAATCATAATCGAAGAAATCAGTTATCACATTTGGTGGTTTAGGTTTCGTTCCCGTAAAGTTATGTGTTAGATAGTATGTTTATGTATGTACCCATATGTATATCATAAGCAATAAAGTTCAGTCTTGTAAATAAAATATGTTTCTATATTACTAGTCCAATTAGTAATATATTACTACTACTAAAAGTCAAAAAATTGGTAACCATAAGTATAAGTTTTCCGAGATGGGACATGAAGATCACAAATAAATAGAGCAATAATAACGCAGGAGTTGTTTGCCCTAAAGCTCAATTTATCGAACCAACCAAATCTTCCGTCCGTAATTTTTTTTACTGCGCATGGACATCTAGGCCACGAGCACCGGGCTATCTATAGGTTCCGCCCTTTAAAAACATCCATGGTGCAGCAAATTTTTTCAACGGGCTCTGAAAAAAAACAACTCAATATCCTGCAGGCGGGGCATCTCCACAGGGAGACCCGTTTCCGTGAGTACCTCTGTTCTAAAGTTTTATTTTTTTTATTTTTTTTTTTAAATCCTTTTAGAAATAAAACTACGGCATTAAAATGAGAAAGAAGTTAGTATTATTTGGAGTTTTTTTATAAAGCGTTTTTTAAGAGGAGTGTAAGTCAAGTACGAGATCGGCCGCACACTTCCGCTGCGAATTGGCTTCGGTTAAAGACATTTCTTTGGGCTTGTTATAATTATAAAAGATCAGTTTCTCGTGAGTTGCGATTAGAGGTTGTGACGTATAAGTTTATAAGCTGATATGATTTTAATTTAGCACTTATTTCCTGCTTTTATCTTAAAGACACGTTATTCGGAGAATTTAATTTAAAACGTATTTCCCAGTACATTTTTATTTAAATCAGCCAAGAAATCTGGAAGACGTTAGAAATTTTGTATAACCGTTCCTGAATTGATTCTAAATTAAAAAAAAAATACTAAAACCACACTAATGACCAATAAAGATAGAAATACGATGTGTTGGGGCCGTCAGCTAATGCAAATTGCAGGGGACTCAAGAACCAGCCTGGCCGAGAGCTGCTCTAAAAGCAGACTATATTCCGACAAGTTCTACGAGTATGCATGCTAAATGCTTCTTCGATAAGGCAAACTTTTTTTAGAAATATTAATTAAACGTATATCCTTCAACACACACTTATATAAGCCCATGTCTGGTGAATCTCACCAAACATTCCAACAGTAGTATAATCCACGCTGTATATTTGTCATCAGTGTCCCTTCTTTGGAGGATATTTTACAAAGGACAATATCTAGGTACAGTTGGCCAGTACTTGAGAACAATACATTAGGATCTGTTGTTTGATTATGAGAGCTTCATTCGGTCGACACGATCTATAGGCCTCTACATCTAGCTAAATGAGGTTGTTTCGACTATTTGGGGGGAAAGAATGAAGGAATATTTTCTTAAGGTATGATGATTGAAGGTGCTGAGGCAATATAACAGTTTATGAAAATCGGCAAAAGGCAGCTTGAATATCCCACGCAAGTAGAGCAGTTGTTAGGCTAAATACTATAATTAGGAAGAAGGTATAGCTTGCTTTCCCCCTCACCTTCTATGATACTGCCCGCTGGGCTTTTTGTAGCGACGCAGGCCTTCTCGGGGTCATGGCCGCCTTAGTCCTCTCGAAACGTAGCGAATGAACTTCATAGATTGAAACTTTTTCCGCATGAATAAGATACAAACTTTTAATATTCCTACGGAAATTGCTCTTGAAGAGTCAGGAGGGGGGTCTCCCCGTGTTCTATTGGATAACGCCATAGTTTCCCATGCGGGAGATGGCGGGTTCGATTCCCGCCGCCGCGGCAGGAATTTTCTCATCTCCCGGCTCGTTGAGAAAATTCCTCGCTGCACCTTGGACGTCGGCGCTAATGGCCAAGATGTCGATGTACCGTAAACAAAAAGAATAATAATATATATTTCACATAAAGGCTAATAAATAATCATATTATAACGAATAACAAAAAGATACCGGCGCTAATGGCCTAGATGTCGATGCACCCTCGACATCGAAAGAAAAAAAAGAAAAAAAAAAGCAATTTCTTCAAAACGGAGGGGAATAGGAACTTGAAAACATATATTTTTGTTGCTCTTGGTCTACAATCAAACTCTTGTGTGGTCCAGATACACTCTATAAATATATATCAGTATTTTTGACCAAATTAAGGATATTCACTGTAGTACTTCTTTTTCTTGTTGTTGTTGTGACATAGAGGCCACGAACATGCAGGGAATTAATAAAATGAAGTAGTAATAGAAGAATAATTAAAAGTACTACTTTTTAATGGTCTATGCCACATCTAAGAAAGTGTTCATATATATATATATACATATGTGTGCGTGTGTGTGTGTGTGTGTGTATGAGAGTGTGCATGATCTTATTCTATAGACCCCAAAAGTGGCCAAATTTTTATTGATGGTGGTACAAAGATTAAGTTCATTAATCAGTGATCTCCCCATCGAAGCAGTGTTTTACAGGCTTCCGAATACACTATTCATTGATATTTTGTTGGAATTGAAAAACTTTCAACCTGATATCTTAAACAGTTTGGAAACAAAATTGTCATAAAAATAATAGTTCATTAACTGTCCATGGTGAAATATGGACTCAACTATTGGCTCGGACATGTCTTTCGTGAGTATCGAGAACGAGAAACAAGTCAATCCACTACATTAATACGCCTTGTGAATATATAGCAATGGGAAATTTTCAAAATAACCCTTGGAAGAAGTTCGATACCGTCACCGAAGTTAGTTGGCAAACACTCAAATCAACCTGCAATGGTGAAGAACAGTTGGTATAGTTGACTGTGTCAAGGTGTTCAATCGCATATCGAGGCCTGCCAGAATGATTAATAGCGTTCTGTATCTGTGAGTGACTCGAGGAATTTGTTAATAACCAACAGTGCCATGGTGAAATTACACAGCCTGAACTAGGTTAATAACTCGCTATCCACGATTGAGTCAGCAGCCTTTACACAGAGAGGATAGTAATCCGATAAAGAGAAAAGGGGGGAGAAAAATGAATTTTGAAGCTGTGATAAGATCATTTGACAAAGAAGCTGCGGTTCTCTTATATCCAGAGCATGCTATGTTCTATAGTATGGTTCACCAAGTTAATAGAGGACAAATGCACACGTGTACGTGCCTCTAATGGCAGCTTCTAACTCTTTATTAGCACTCTTGGCCATGAAGAAGACTACATCAAGTCATGTACTGCTATGGACAAGAAAAGGACTACAATCCAGCTTATACTTAAGATGGTACAAGGTTATACACAAATGGAAATATTGTAGAGATTAAATACAGAGGAAAAGTGCCCAATCTGCAACCTTACTGAATCTGGCCGAAAAAGACGTTCCCTCCAGGCTACTCCCTCTCTGGTGCGGGCTGGACTACAAGGCTACATTTTCTCTATTAAAACATAATTCAGGCGCTTTTCATATGGATTTCTCATACGGATATACATAAGGAAAGTGCTTTGCGACAAATATATTCTGAAGCTTATTACATCTTGAAAAAGCGAAGAGTGGTTTTAGAATTAGCTCCTACGAAGAGAAAGAAGATACTTGTTATGAACATATATTAACATATTTGATGTTAACATATTTCATGCTCATATATTAACATATAATGAAGATATCTGTTATGAACATATTAACCTTGGAAGAGAAAGGGCGATTCACGAAATCCGGATGTTGGGAAATCGAAGTCAAAGTTCTGAAAATACTTCAGGATAGCAAAGGCGAACGTTTACTCGATGGAATGCTCATTCATAAACTTGATTAACAAAGTATGCAATTGAAATTCAATGTTTTGGTAATAAAATGCTTGGAGGAGAGTTTCAGACACCGATCCCTTGAAATCGGACATTTAATATTTCATAGATGATGGTGCTATTCTCTCTATCTTGAAACTGTGAGAGAACTAAATGCAAACCAGAGAAACAAGGCGAAGCGTCGTGTTATCAACATCTTTCTGGCTCAGAAAATCAAATTAAAAAATGTTAGATTTTAAAGATTCACCCTTTCACTTCCAAGGTCCTAATATGTGACGTGTTAATGCATGCTAAATATATATACATATAAATCGGTTGTGTAGAGAATTGGAAGGAAATGCCGCAGAAAAATAAAAAATAACGCTCAAAGCCAGGCGTAGAACTCTGCGTAGAGAATGCATCCAGGGAAAAATGAATTCCGCGTGATCCGCACAACTCCCCAATATTCAATTCAGCGGTCAAACGGTTGGCCGCTAATACGTGCAGCAGCCTGTTCTACTACATCAAAGAAGAAATAATGTTAAAACTAAGTTATACTAACATTGTCAACATACTAGACATTCTCGAGACATGTGGATGAGAGTTTCCAAAACTGGAAACGAGCTTGTCACACACTCTTGCCAATCAGTAAATGAATACTGTCACCGTTCACGTCCGATCAAATCGAGCTGTATGAATGTTGGAACGTTGTACAAAGATTGCTTTCGCAATCACAAATTGCGGTTTAAAATAGGCGAGTGTACGACGTAGACAAGCTATGAACGTATTTTACCAGCTGTAGTAAAGGGCTCAGAAGAAAATTGTTTAGGAGGATGCTCTAGGTAATAATCCTGTTCAAACAGTTCTACTTGGAGGCAAGTGAAACTTTTGCATGAGATTTCAAGGCTATCCGTCATTAGCTTATTTGAGTGTCAAAAACCTTTTTTCAGGTTGGGTCTGGTTAAATTTAATAGGTAAATCTAGAACTTGTCCATTTATTTATTTTCATTTTTTTGCACTTACTCCCAACCAATAGTACCAGTCGCATTTAACGAAAAGCTCTTTTCTTGCAACCGTTGACCCTACCTTTTCAAGACCTAAAAGACAGGTCAACTAAATCTGTGCATGGCGTTTGTTCGTGCTCCATCATCATTACAAATCCTCCGATTGTTAAGAAATTTGATAGAAAAATACTTTATTTAATATTTAGTTAAATATCAGTTTTTTTCCAGAAAAATTCCAATGAAGAAAATCGTAACTAAAAAGGTTTTGCGTTTATAAAACAATATAATAAACCATTATAAACCCTCCAATGGAAAGGGGTTATTTTTATGACGGATTGTTGTAGAGAATTGAATTTTATGTCGATTTTATCTTTCATTTTTCGCTAAAGCGCACCAATGAGTAACAAATTGCCAAAAACTGATAAAACCCTTGTTTTTCGTCGAATAACGTATGTTTCGACTTTTCTGCCAATAACGTAGAAAGTATGCCCGTAATGAAAAAAAGTAGTTGATACAAACGTTGTAGAGGATTAAATTTACTTTCCAATAAGAATGAAGCAAAACACACTTTTGTTTTTGAAGCTTTCAGAAAAGTTCATTATCAACGTGATCAACGCTTCAGTAAAACTTTATAAACATTTCCAAAACTATTTTTGCTCCACCTAGTTTTGGATTTAAGAACGTTTGAAGAAAAAATCAAATTCAATTACTTTATAAAGGCATTAAAATAATAAATTTAAAACAATAGAACTCACCTAATGATGAGAATTTCGTAGTAATTATTTTGGTTTTAGACGTTTTTTTTTGGTTTTTACGGCGCCTCGACATCTAGGCCATTAGTGCCGACATCCAGGGTGCAGCGAGGAATTTTCCCAACGAGCCGTGTGATAAGAAAATTCCTGCCGCCGCACAGTGGGGCCAAACTATTTTTCGTGTTTCAAAAGGGCTACAGCCTCCAAATCTTAACCGATTTCAATGATTTTTTTAATAATGAAAGCTAATAAAATTTAGAACAACCTTGTCAGACCAGATTTTTCTTTTTTGTTTCCACTGTTTAATAAATTACGTGTAAATAATTCACAAACTTTTTTTTTTTTTTTTTTTTTTTTTTTTTTTTTTTTTTTTAAATATTTATTTATGAGCATCCATGCGCATCTAAGGCGTTTCGCTCCAAACAGTTATTGCATATATACATCTATAAACAAATGGTATATAGAAATGATAATATATTTACATCTAAAAATGAATGGTATATACAAATGACAATATATATACATCTAAAGACAAATGGTATACATATATACATTTAAAAACAAACAATACACACATATATATATATATATATATATATATATATATATATATATATATATGTATATATAAACAAATGGTATTATTTATATACATCTGGTTGATCAATCGGATTACACAATTAGACATAGTTACTAATTCATTAATTACATGTTATGTTTCTTTACAGTTTACCAAGTGGCGTAATACCTTCCTTATGTTTTTTATTGCAATTGTTTGAATATAATATTGAGATGGGGTAAAAAAAAAAAAAGGGGGGGGGGTTTAAAAGTGTTAAATTTTTCCATACATATTAATAGTTTTGAGGTGTGTAAGGATTCCTGGTATGTGTGGATTGCTGTCAGTAAGTAATTCGGTCATGTCATACGGTAAGTCTAGATTTTGACGTTGTCGGCATTCTGTTAGTATGTGTTTTACGGTTAGCTCGGCGTTACATATATTACATGTAGGCTTTTCTTTTTTAGTAATTAAGTACTCGTGTATGTACAATTCTGAGTCTAGTTAGTACTACTTCTTCTCTTCTGTTTTGTCTGTGACTGGAAGGCCATTCTGCGATGTTCCGTTTTATTTGTCGCAGTTTGTTGTTGGTAGATAAGTTTGTCCGGTCATTTTGCCATTTGTTTGTGATTTTATGTTTAGCCTGTCTCGCAAGGTCCTGGTAAAAATGTCTAGTGGTTGAATTGTTAAGTCTTGAGTAGCCAATTTTGCTTGTTCGTCTGCAGTCGTACTAAGTCCTAGGTCTTCATGTCCCGGTATCCAATATATTGTTGTATGTATGCCTGAAAGTTGTGCATTGTAGATGTGTTGTTTGATTTGGATTGCTTTGGGATGTTGAGTGTATAAGTGCTGTAATATGTGTAGTGAACTAAGGGAATCTGTACAGATGATAATGTTTGTGTGTTGTGATGGAGGAGTGTTAGTGAGGGCAAGAAATATTCCATGGAGTTCAGCTTCCAGTATGTTGTACAGCGCTGGAAGTTTTTGCTTGTAAATAGTGCCATTTACAATGGCTGCCGATCCAATGCCGTGTTTTGTATTTGAACCATCGGTGTATTCAAGGATGTAGTTAGTTTGTCAACTTAAGAAGTCCAAGAAGTTAGTTTTGTATAAATGTTTGGATAATATGTTTGACTTTTTGTACTTAGAGAGAGATGTGTCTATTGTGAATTTAATGAGCCATGGAGGAGTGAGTGAAGTCTGTTTCTGTATTGGTTGTGTTTGTAGATTTGTAATCTCCTCTATTTCTAAGATTCTTATAGCAAGAGGTCGGGCATGCTTGTTATTTGTTTGGTATTAGTTAATATTGGTGTTTTCTATGATATCCCTTGTGCAGGATGGCTGAGGGAGAGACTTAATTTTGTAGTAATACTTTGCAATTAAGTATTTTCTTCGAATCTCTAGGGGAGGTTCTACTGCCTCTACGTTCAGGCTGCATATTGGGCTTGATCTGAAGAAACCCAGTGCTAGTGGTAGTCCTGTGTTTGGGATTGTGTTAAGCATTTTGAGTGTAGTGGGCTTGGCAGATGAGTATGCTACGCATTCATAATCCAGAAGGGACCTGGTGTAACATCGATAGAAGTTTAGCAGTACTTTTCTGTCTGCACCCCATTTAGTGTTTGCTACAACTCTCAGAATATGCAGAGATTTTTTACATTTAACGAGAAGTTCTTTTGAGTGGGGAACCCATGTGAGTTGTTTGTCAAAATTAATTCTTGTAAAAATTTTATTGTTGTTGTTTTTGTAATGTATGTATCGTACATAGTAAGTTGGTAGTCTGTATTCCGTCTTTTCTTTGTAAATAATATAGATTTTGTTTTGGTTGTCGAGAACTTCATACCTGTTTTGTCGTTCCAGAGTGTAAGTGTATTGATTGCGTTCTGTATTCGGTCTTGGGCTTGTTCAGTGGATTTTGAAGTGTAGAATATTAAAAGATTGTCAACATACAGGCTATATTCAATGTCAGGGGGTAAGTATTCGACAATTGTATTCATTCCAATGATAAATAGGGTTGTACTTAGTACGCCCCCTTGAGGTACTCCCGTCTCTAGTTGACATATATCGGAAAAACAGTTGCCATTTCTTACTGTGAAAGATCTTCTAGAAAGAAACTCAGTAATAAATCCCAAAGGGTTTCCTCGTATTCCCCATTCAGAGAGTTGTTTGAGGATAACATCTTGCCGGATTGTGTCAAAGGCCTTGTTTATGTCAAATAAGACTGATAGGAGGGATTTTTTATTTGTAAATGCGTTAAGAATAGAGTTTTCTAGTCTAACGATGTGGTCGGTTGTCGAATGATTTGTCCTGAATCCACATTGGAATTTAGAGAGGAGACCTTGTGACTCAATATACCATAGTAGTCTTTTGTTGAGAATTTTAGCGCGGTTCCTCCCTCCCCCATAGGGAGGAACCCCGCTTATAAGGTTGATACAATGAAACAATCCGGAAATGCCGACTAGAAAATTTTGCGTTTCAGAACCCCTAGAGACCGAAAATGATGGTGGTTCAAATTTGTATATATATATATATATATATATATATATGTATATATATATATATATATATATTTATATATATATATATATATATATATATATATATATATATATATATATATTTGTCTGTTCGCTCTCTAGGTCGAAGACGAATGGTCCGATTTTGATGAAATTTGGTACAAAAATCCGTCGTCCAATTTGAAAGGTCAAGTTCGTTAACCAGCGAAATCCGCCGACCGAAAGATGGCGTTTAGGCGAAATTCGCGCAAAAAAATCGTAACGCTTACGTTTTTGAGTTCATAAGCTTCTAAGTACTCGTTTTATATGATTCCTGGGCTAGGAAAACGACTGAAACCATTTTCAAGGCGATAGCTTTAACCGTTTTCGAGAAAATTGTAAAAACATTTTTTGAATACCGTTTTTGGTTTGGGTACTTAGAATCATGGGATTCAGTTGAAACATTTCCTGCATGTTCTACTTTCATCAAAACTAATATGTTGAAATTTAGGTTACGTTTGGAGTTATGGAAGGGTTAGAATAAAATATTTTATTAACAGACATAAAAAGTTTTAGTAACTTTGTTTACTTTCCTTAATATCTCGAAAAAGGTTGAGAATCATGGTAATCGGAAGAATACCATTAGAAAGCTTATTAAATGCTCTAAAAAAAAGGTTCTAATGAAAGTTTTGATTAGGCGATGTCAATCGGAGAAATAAGAGCTTAAAACTTTAAAGTAATTGATTTCGCTTATTCGAACTGTTCTTTTTGTCTGTTTTTTATTCCTTGTTATTTTTTAATTGCTTATTGTTGGATAATGTATTTGAAAATAAAACAGGTTAAGAAAAATAAGAAAAACAATTTAATGTTAGAGATATGGATTTCCAAGATATATAGCTTTTCAACTGCCTAGCGTCCTTCCTAGGGAGGGTTCTTTGTCTTTGATTTTGGTACTTAGAATTATGGGATACAGTTGAAACATTTTCTGCATGTTCGAGTTTCATCAACACTAATATGTTGAAATTTTTGTTACGTTTAGAGTAAAGGAAGGGTTAGAATAAAATATTTTATTAACAGACAAAAAAAGTGTTTATAACTTTGTATAATTTCGTTAGTATCTCGAAAACCGTTGACAATCTTGTGAAGCGGAAGATTACCATTCGGAAGCTTACTAAATGCTCTACAAAAAAGGTTCTGAAGAAAGTTTTAATTAGGCGATGTCAATCGGAGAAAAAAGTGCTTAAAGCTTTAAATTAATTGATTTCGTTTATTCCAATGGTTCTTTTTGTCTGTTTTATTTCTTGTTATTTTTTAATTGCTTATAGTTGGATAATGTATTTGACAATAAAACTGTTTAAGTAAAATAACAAAAACAATTTATTGTTTGAAATATAGATTTCCAAGATTCCAAGACCTTGTCACTAGCGGGTCTGTTTCTACTGTAGCCGACCCTTCCAGGTAAGATTGTAAATCATGACCTTTCAAGACTTAACTACTCACAAGAATGGCGTTAGTGACCTTAAGGGTTGACACGCCATTATAATAATTAATTTTAAAAAAAAGACTGGTGGAACCAAAAAAATAACTGCTTCTATTTTAATCTTTCCAAATTAGACTAGGGATATGAACGGAACCGCGCTAAGATGATGCAGTCCTGCGAGACGGACTTTTTTTCAAATAGTTTCCAGACGCAACTTGTCAGGGAAATCGGTCTGTAGCTGGAAGGGTCAGATTTTGTTTTGTTTGGTTTTAGTACAGCTATAATTGTGCTATGTCTCCTACTGTCCGGGTAATTTCCTGTGTCATAGATAGTATTGAAAATTTGTAGTAGTTTGACTTTTGTATTCTGAGGTAAATTCTTGATCATGTCGTTCGTGATTTTATCAGGTCCTGGGGATGTTATCTTAGATTTCGTTAGAGCATAGGTAAGTTCGTCAAATGAAAAGGGTTCGTCCAAAGGTGTAGTAAAGGAAGGAGCGGATAAGAGTGTCATGTCATGATAGTTGTGTTCAGGTAACTGTATGTCAGGCGGTTTTGAGATGTTAGTGTAGTATTGAGCAAGATGGTCACATATTTGTTTAGGGTCAGTGATAATCGAGTCTTGTATTTTAAGCCCAGATATGTATGTGTTTTCTTTTAGCGCGGTTCCTCCCTCCCCCATAGGGGGGAACCCCGCTTATAAGGTTGATACAATGAAACAATCCGGAAGTGCCGACTAGAAAATTTCGCGTTTCAGAGACCGAAAATAACGGTGGTTCAAATTTGTGTATATATATATATATATATATATATATATATATATTTGTCTGCTCGCTCTGTAGCTCCCAGACGAATGGTCCGATTTTGATGAAATTTGGTACAAAAATCTTTCGTCTAATTTGAAAGGTCAAGTTAGTTAACCTAGGTTGATACAATGAAACAATCCGGAAATGCCGACTAGAAAATTTTGCGTTACAGAACCCCTAGAGACCGAAAATGATGGTGGTTCAAATTTGTATATATATATATATATATATATATATATATATATGTATATATATATATATATATATATATATATATATATATATATGCTTGTCTGTTCGCGCTCTAGCAAGCTCAAAAATGGTCCGATTTTGATGAAATTTGGTACAAAAATCTGTCGTCTAATTTGAAAGGTCAAGTTCGTTAGCCAGCAGAATCCGCCTACTGGGAGATAGTGTTTATGGCGAAATTCGCGCAAAAAAATTCGTAACGCTTACGTTTTTGAGTTCATAAGCTTGTAAGTACTCGTTTTATATTCTTCTTGGGCTAGGAAAACGAATGAAACCATTTTCAAGGCAATAGCTTTAACCGTTATCGAGAAAATTGGAAAAATAGTTTTTGAATACCGTTTTTGGTTTGGGTACTTAGAATCATGGGATTCAGTTGAAACATTTCCTGCATGTTCTACTTTCATCAAAACTAATATGTTGAAATTTTGGTTACGTTTGGAGTTATGGAAGGGTTAGAATAAAATATTTTATTAACAGACATAAAAAGTTTTAGTAACTTTGTTTACTTTCCTTAATACCTCGAAAAAGGTTGAGAATCTTGGTAATCGGAAGAATACCATTAGAAAGCTTATTAAATGCTCTAAAAAAAAGGTTCTAATGAATGTTTTGATTAGGCGATGTCAATCGGAGAAATAAGAGCTTAAAACTTTAAATTAATTGATTTCGTTTATTCGAACGGTTCTTTTTGTCTGTTTTACTCCTTGTTATTTTTTAATTGCTTATAGTTGGATAAACTGGTTAAGTAAAATAACAAAAACAATTTATTGTTAGAAATATAGATTTTCAAGATTCCAAGACCTTGTAACTAGCGGGACCTAGTGTTAGCCGACCCTTCCAGGTAAGATCGTATATCATGACCTTTCAAGACCTTTCAAGACTTTAATACACACAGGAATGGCGTTAGTGACCTTAAGGGTTGACACGCCATTATAATAATTAATTTTAAAAAAAAGACTGGTGGAACCAAAATAATAACTGCTTCTATTTTAATCTTTCCAAATTAGACTAGGGATATGAACGGAACCGCGCTAAGATGATGCAGTTCCTGCGAGACGTACTTTTTTTGTGTGAGATACGTTTCATTCTGTCCCATATTACTTTTGAAGGAGTGTTTCTGTTGATAGATGATACTAATTCGATCCAGCTTTGTTTTTTACTCTCCACAATTACGTATCGGGCAACCGCTTTGGCTTTTTTGTATTTTATTAAATTTTCGCTTGTAGGGCTGCGTCTAAATGCGTTAAGTGTCTTGCGTTTTTCTTTTACGGCTTGCCTAAATTTCTCATTCCACCAAGGGACTCGCTTGAGTTTTTTTGTAGGGTTTGTTTTAGGGGTTGTTAGGTCTGCAGCAGATATTATTTTGTTGTTGAAATCGTTTATAGTATTTATGGTGTTCGAGTTTTCAGGCTCTGTAAAATATTGTTAAAATGTAGTCCAGTCAGCTTTTTTAGTGTTATATCTTGGAGTCGAAAGGTAAATTTCCGTCGTGTAATCTGTGTCAATGAGAATGGGGAAATGGTCGCTGTTCATCGGGTCATAGTTTACTTTCCAGTCGAATTTTGTGTGTACGTCAGGTGTACAAGTAGTTATGTCAATATTAGAGTATGTTCCTGTTCGTGCGCATAGGTGGGTGTGAGTGTTATCGTTAAGAGGGATTAGGTCGTTACTATCTAGTACCTGTTCTATTACTCGACCTCTAGTATTAGTTATTGTCGAGTTCCAGGACGTAAGAGCGTTAACATCACCTAGTAGCACAACTGGTCGAGGGAGTTGAGAAATTAGGTCATGTAAGTCAGTAGGGTCAATACGTACACTAGGTGGTAGATATATGTTACATATCATTATGCGAAAAGGGATGTACACAGCTACTGCTACTGCCTATAGTGTAGTACGGATGGGAAGGCGTTCACTGTGTATAGTGTTCCTCACAAATGTGCATACACCTCCTGACGCTTTTCCACCAAGGGTGTAATCTAGCCTGTATGTTGAGAACCCTTTTAGTGTAATATGTCTGTCTGGTGTTGTGTGTGTCTCTTGTAAGGCTAAGATGCCTGGCCTGTTCCTACTTATCAGATATTTCAGATCATCTAGATGTCTTTGCAAGCCATTTAAGTTCCATTGAAGAATCATAGCATAATAGAGAAGAAGGTAATACAAGACTATTCAAGTAAATCAAACAGAATGTTTTATGTGAAGGAAAAGGACATATGAAGATGATTTCTAAGTGCTGAAAATAGCACAGAGGATGGTAGTTCCAATAGTTTTGCTAGATCTTGTATGGATTTATGTATAAGAAAAATACGTTTATTTAGAATATTTAGCTCTTTCGTATGTTGATTTATAGTTTTTGAATTACTTTTCTTTAAAAAACGGCTGAATAGCATATTATTTGTTAAAAACTGAGTAAAATTAGGTATGTGAGTTATTGAGGCACAAATGTCGTATAGTAGAATTATCTGATGTGCTGTTATGATGTAAATATGGGGAGAGAATCGTGCGGTTAGTGTTAGTTTTGGGGTATAATTTAAATGTACCGGATAAATCTTAGATTTTCTAATAAATTTAATAAATATTTTTGGTGATACCATTTCCAGATATTTAGGACCATATGGGATTTGTGTCATTTTGGTTTTATCACGGATTAAGTGCAAGTAATATGAATTAAAACAAATCATGTGATAGATTCATTGATTATTTATATCCTGCCGTTTATCTCTTTTTTTAGCTGACCTAGTATTTAAAGTCTCAGTTTTGGTCTGAATTTTACCCTATGCAGATTGTAATCGTGTAATAGGAGTATTGTAATGTAAAATAGGTGAGTTAAAGGAAGGTATTACATCAACATGGTTACCTGCTGATTTTGTTGGAGAATTCTTGTCTTCATGATCAGTGGAAGAAGTTTATTGCTTAGCTGCTTCTAGATCTGCTGTACTTCCATCAGACTGGTCTGCTTCTTCGGTTTGAGTTCCAGCTGCGGATGTCCAAGGATGAGTTGGTTTCAGAGAAACTTCTTTCAAGGATGTAGTTGGGTACTTCTTTAGGCAATTCTCTACCATCTTCTTCGCTATGGTTAACATTTGTAGTTGGAGAGGTTTTAAAAATTCCCCAATTTTCACGGATATCATGTCCATTATATTTGAGTCGTTTAAATTAACTGTATTGTTATTGACTGCTGTTTTAGCTGCGTAACCAGTAGTTGTTGGCTTGGTTGATCGCTGCTTTGCTTCTCTGTAAGAAAGTCTCTCGAGAGACATTAGTTTGTATATCTCTACTTCTTTCTTGTAGACTGGGCACCGATTGTCCTTACTATAGTGTTCCTCTTTGCACAGGGTACATTGCAGTTCATTGCAAGGACCGTCGTGCTTAATCTCAGAGCAATGTACGTTTGTATCAACTACTTTTTTCATTACGGGCGTACTTTCTACGTTATTGGCAGAAAAGTGACGAAAAACTTTGGCAATTTGTTACTCATTGGTGCGCTTTAGCGAAAAAATGACAGATATAAAATCGACATAAAATTCAATTCTCTACAATAATCCGTCATAAAAATAACCCCTTTCCATTGGAGATTCCAGAGTTAGGGTCTCGGGAGAAGAACTGGAGAAAGTTGAGGGGTCGTGAATTAGGTCCAATGAATGTACATTCGACCACGTTAAGACCCACCAAGTTTCGTTTTTAAATTTCAAAAATTGTGGGAAAAAGGGGAGTGTCAAACGAGTTTTGAACACCCTGTGTGTATATATATTTTTATAGTTCGTCGCCTAGTGATTTCATCTTCTATTACCTCCCGGCATACATAACCAGCATTGTGGTTCTTTAAACCAAAAATTCTCTCCAGCATTACAGCCGGCTTTCTAGGTAGTACATGATGCTTTTCTGTCAGCAGTCAGCAAAATATTGCCAATTGGTACCACATGAGGAAACCGGCTGCAATGCCGGAAAAAAATTTGTGGTTTAAAAAACAGCACCACTGCTAATACATGCGAAGAAGAATATATACGTATTGTTTTTTTTTTTTTTTTTTTTTTTTTTTTTTTTACGGCGCATCAACTGTTTGGCTATTAGCGCCGGGCTATCTACAGGTTGCCACCCTTTTATAATAGCACGTGGTCGGTCACCCATTCAGGTACTGACCACGCAGGTATTGTTATTTGCACTTACTCTGTGAATTTTCGAAGTCCTGATAAAAGCTTGAAATTCAGGCCTAAACATTGGCAATAAAAACTTTCTTTTTTTTTGTTTTTAGCGCGGTTACTCCCTATCTCCATAGGGAGAACCCGCTTATGAGGTTGACCTCATGACGCGATCCGGACGTGCCGACTAGAAACTTTCTCGTTTCAGACCCTATAGATCACGAAAATATAGGTGGCTAGAATTTGTATATATATATATATATATATATATATATATATACATATATATATATATATATATATATATACATATATATATATATATATATATATATATATATATATATATATATATATATATATATATATATATATATGCTTGTCTGTTCGCGCTCTAGCAAGCTCAAAAATGGTCCGATTTTGATGAAATTTGGTACATAAATCTGTCGTCTAATTTGAAAGGTCAAGTTCGTTAGCCAGCAGAATCCGCCTACTGGGAGATAGTGTTTATGGCGAAATTCGCGCAAAAAAATTCGTAACGCTTACGTTTTTGAGTTTATATGCTTGCAGGTACTTGTTTTATATGTTTCTTAACATAGGAAAACGAATGAAACCATTTTCAAGGCGATATCTCTAACCGTTCCTGAGAAAAGTGGAATCAATGTTTTTGTAAGTCATTATTTTTTTGTGGGTACTTAGAATCGCGGGATTCAGTTGAAATATTTTCTACATCTTGGAAATTAATTCCACCCGATATATTTAAATGTTGGTTATATTTGGAGTTAAGGAAGTATGCGAAAACATTTTTTTTATTAATAGACATGAAAAGTTTTCGGATCTTTATACATTTTTCGTAAATATCTCGATAACGGTTAGGAAATCGTGGTAAGTGGAAGGTGACCATTCGAATGCTTACTAAATTCTCTACGAAAAATGTTCTGAAGCAATATTCGATGGGGCAACGTCAATCAGAGATATAAGCGCTTAAAGCTTAAAAAGTGTTAAAAAAGTCTATTGAAACGGTTTTTCTCTTTGTTTATATCACTTTGTAGTTGGTTGTTTCTTGTTTTAAATTGCATTTATCAGTGAAATTAGTATAGTAGTATAATAAGCTAAGACGCGGTGAAAGGTTTTGGTAATAATAAGTTTGGAGTGGCTGTGGTAATCAAGATGGCTGTGGCTAATCATGATGACGTAGTTTGTTTTGAATTCTGTCTATATAACCTTTCTCATAGCCTCCAACTGAAGTTATTGTTTTTTTTTTTTTTTTTTTTTTTTTGTTTTTTTTTGTTTTTTTTTTGTTTTTTTGTTTTTTTTAACGGCGCATCAACTATTTGGCTATTAGCGCCGAGAAGTTATTGTTATTTCTTATTTTATAGAAAGATTTAACCCTCGACAGAATTGAATTTTATTCGCCATAAAGCACAAATTTACAGTTGATTATAACAATAAAACGAATTTGCTAGTAAAACAAGATACTTAAAATGACAATTAATTTTTGGTTGTTTAGAATAGAGCCTTCTGAGCAGTAGTCGAAGAGTAAGTACGTTTTCAGTACATAATTGTATTGACTTATTCAGCCTTCCTCAAGAATGAGGATTAAGAATTATCCGTATTATTCAGTGTAAGTTGGCTACTGTCAGTTTCCTGTGATTTGTGATGCTAATCTATTCCATTTATTCGAGATGTATGTAACCACGCTAAGATTACGCAGTTCCTGCGAGTCGGTCTTTATATTAATTTAGTTTTATCATCTATTATGGCCGTACTCCGATTATTTCCATAATGGTAGTTCTTTGACATTTTTTGTTGTCCTTACCAATAGTAAGTTGGGAAGTCAAGTGTCATAGAGAGAGAGTAGGTTATTTTAAGTTAGTATATTTATATATAATTTTTCATGCGTTAGTCAATGAATGAAATTCAAATTTAACATAATGTTTAATTTATTAAAATGGCTCTGCATGTTTCGCGACATCTGATGCCTGTACAGGAGTCTAAAAACAAAATACAGCGTAAAGGAACGCAGGCGAACCATCAACAATTTTTATTATTGTAGATAATAGGATTTATTCGTTGTCCAATAAATTAAAATGTATATTATTTTTAGCACTTTCCTCCGAAGGAAAGTAGCTATTGAGGTTGCACTCATGACGGAATTTTTGAAAAATTTCTTCAAATCTCCATTGATCCTACCTAGTAGGCACCGAAAATGACCCCCGTTAAAATTTATATATATATATATATATATATATATATATATATATATATGTGTGTGTGTGTCTGTTAACACGATAGCGGCCAGACTTTTTGTTTTTTCTTCACGAAACGTGGTATATAGCGTTCAATTAGCAAACGACTGAACGAGATCGTTAACCACCAAAATCGGTCCACCGGGAGGGGGGTTTACCCCGAACCCAAAACACTAATTTGACCCTGCCAGCCGTAGTTTTTGTTATATTTCAACGAAACTCGGTATTCGTTATGTTGATCTAAAGAGAGACATACGTTGTAAAAATAAACTAAATCGGTTTATTAGGAGGGGGGGGGGGGGTTACTCCGGACCCACATTACCAATTTGCCACTACCAGCCGTAATTTTTGTTACATTTCAATGAAAATCGGGTTATTTGGAGGGGGGGGGGGGGTTACTCCGAACTAAAGTACTAATATACTCATACCGGTCGTAATTTCTGCTGTATAGTAACGAAACGCGGTATACGTCATGGGTACCTCATGAGAATGAATTGCTGTAAAAATGAAGTAAATCGGTCAATTGGAAAGGAGGGTTTACTTTAAACTCTGTTTCATTGGAATTAGCCGGCCAGACGTAGGTTTCCAAAGGCGCCGCGAGGAGCGCAAATTCCCAGTATGGCGACTGTATCCTGTTCCTGCGTCAGATCAAAAGACGGAAAATGAAGTTTTTGTGTATTTATTAAGTAATATAGTATCATATATTAACAGTTCTCATAAGAAATGCAAATGAGCAGAAGTATTCACGTTTTTATTTTATTTATATAGGTCATTTACAGCAAATTATTCAGTAATGTAGTCTACACTACAAAAATTCTGAGGAAAGTGCTTAGTTATGCAGCTCCTGCGTGACGGACTTTTTTGGTTTTCTTATTTACTACGGTTTTTTTTGCTATTTTTTATGAAATGTATATTTTCCGCTTCATCAAATTCTCTCTGTGTGTGTGTGTGTTTGTTGTAATGTTATTTACGATCCCCCTAAAGGTTTCGATAAAATTGGTACCAATTATTGACTTCGTCAATTATATTCAAGTAGGAATTCCTCTGATTATTATTGCGTCGCTGGCATTTTGTTGGAAATGGTCGGAGACCTCTCCGATAATATTCGAGACTCCTGACGGACGGAGTAAATGGTAAAGGTTTATAGCCGAGCTGGCCCTAAAGGGAAAGCAGTAAACTTCAAAGTGCAATTATCTGCTCCTTGCTGGTTCGGCTCCCTATTACGACACTCTCCTCTTTCTTCACATTACGGCCTTAATTTGAATCGTAGAACCAGAGTCATTTATGAATTGCCCCACAGACATTCGAAACCTCTTAAACTCTAAAGATATAAGGAGAACCTATGGCGATTCTAAACTATTAGGACTGTAAAATCCAAACTCCACAAGTGGCGTAATTGACGCAACAACCTTTTAGCGTCTTTCCTACCTCCATAGAGGAGAGCTTATGAAGTTGACCCGATGACGCAATCGGCAAGAGCCGACGAGATATGTCGACCTTTTATAATCTTTTAATATGCATTACCATATAGATAATATGGGAAAATGGTACCTGGAGGATAAGATACAGCCGAGAGCTGTATGCAAAATAATATTTTGCAAAGGACATTTCATACAATAGGCTGGACATGTGTTAAGTAAGACTAGGATGTTTGTATGTATGTAAACCCATAGATATACATATATAAGGTGTCGAAACCCCTCTCTCCATCCCTTATGAAGTACCAACTATTTAAAGGCAAATTTAATGTGTTCTAAAGATTGCCCAGAAAATCAACTTACTGCGCATTCCAAATCTTCTGATATTCCTCACCGTTTATGGGCACCATTAAGAACCCTGTAGCGTGTTATGGATATCTACGTAACATTTTTATATTGTTGATTATACGAGGAAAGAGAATGTTCTATTTCAGATTCATGTAGATGGCGTGAGGTGGAATATATTATTTATATTAAGAGGAAAATACACCCGTGAGATTTTCACAAAGATTTTAATTGGAATTATTCGGAATGCTTCAAACATTGACGGGACTAACAATGCCAGTTCCACATTTGGTGCACTCACCGCTTTATTGTCGAACGAATCTCACAATTACCTTCTTTCAGCGTGACAATACTGTGAACACTTTCTACAATTAGCACTTTCATTCATGAGAATTCTCCTTTCGTTTTGGGACAAGCATTTTCAGGGATGCTCATTTTATCATGTCTCATCGAATTACTTCACATACTTAATTGGAAGCTTTTAGCATTTTTCCTCTCTCCATTTTGGGTTAACCTGCTTATGACATCGGCTCAATAGTACAATCCAGATGAGCCCACGTACAGGGTACTTTCATGTTTATGATGAGAACCCATAAGCTACGAAAATAACGTTGGTCCGAATATATATATCAAAACTTCATTTAAACCATTTTATTTATGACGACTAGTTTCTGGCAAACTTGGCCTCTCTTCACAGACAAACGTTTCTTATACATTGTAGTCGTCATCTAAAAAAGGCGAAAACAACGAAAAAATAAATTATAAGATTTTTTTAAATCTTAAGGGAACAATCACCAGCCATAGCCGTTCGTGCTCTAGAGTTGTCAAAAATGGTCCGTTTTTGAGGAAATTCGGAACAAAAATACTTCTAAAATGAAAAAGCAGGATCGCTAAACTACAGAATCATAAAAAAACAAAATCGAAGTGCTTACGAGTTAGGGTTTATAGCCTTCTAGGCTTACTTCTTATGAGTATTGTGGTGTGGGTAACATAATAAAACCACTTTTCTAGTGATATCATTAACCTTTTCCAAAAAAATCGGGAAACATTAGGCCTTTGTTTTCGACTACTCTGAAATTACGGATTGAGTTAAAAATGTGTTCACACGTTTGAAATTCATTCAATAAATACATTTTTTTTACGCTTCGAGCAGAGCTACTAATAAAAAAAAATTAGTTTATCAGCAGACCTGCGCATTTTAGGAATTTTAACGCGTTTCTTCTCTCTCACAAAGGAGCGGAACCCCGCTGACCTACCTCGTGAATCATTCCGGTGGTGTCAATGAACCTGGAATTTTCTTTTTTCTTACTCCAAAATAGTAGATTGAGTTGACAAATTTTTAAGACATTTGACTTTTATCCAAACTTGAATCTAAAAATCTAGGTTACGTTTGCTGTTCAGGTATTATTAGAAATAAAATAGTGTATAAACAGTCATGAAGCAATTGGATATTTTCTTAAATATTTCGAAACGATTTGTCATTTCCGGGGTATGGAATACTAACAATCTAGAACTTGGAATAGTTTAACAACTAAAACGCTTTTACACCCCCAAAAAATTATTTTTTCTGACCTAAGTGATTTTTAAGGTTTTCATAACACCTTTTTACCGTTTAAATAAAAATTTCGGGGAGGGGGATGCGTACCCCATATTTTATAAGGTATTTAGGTTTCCACTCTATAAGTTCAGCGTAAATTTCGATGGGGCCACCTCAGAGAGATCTGTCCTTAAAGTTCCTTAAATGTCGGCGAAATATAAAGACTGTTTATTCTGAGGTTTCCAAAATACATTAGAGAAAAACATTATACAGGAACATGCCACGCTGGCGCAGTTCCTGCGAGTCGGACTTCGGTATAATATATTTTGATGATCACAGGAAATAGGTTGGTTAGTTTAAAATGGGAAAAATGAGCTAAGTGTTCAAAGATTATCTCTTAAGATCATGGATATCACAAGGAAGTCACTAACTCACAGTCTTCATCGTTTCCAACTTGTAAATATGCGGGTTTCTTGGTATCTCGTAAAATAGCGTGTTTTCTCTATTAAAAAGTTGAGATTTTGAACTAACCAAGTTATACCTCTGACTATCGATTTGTTATGACAAACTGACTCAATTAGTAGTTTCTCAGCTAAAATTAAGTTCTATGAATATGTTATTGTTACCCACATTTATTTTATCAAATACATACCTTGGGGTGAATAAAAGTAATAATGACGATTCATCTAAAAACGTTAGCTCTACATTTTTAACTCCCCTTTAGGCGCCTCTAAATTAGCTCAAATAAGAACTATGTCAGCATTAGTGTACCAAAGCAAACATCTTTCAGAAATGAAAGAGCTGGAATCGAGATCCAGACCAAACATTCCACTCATCAAAATCCTGACGTCAACTCCCTATCTAGCGTCACCCATCCACTCTCTCCGCCAAGGCAACTTAAAAGATAGTGGCTCAGAGATCTGCCGCAGTGGCCAAGTGAAGTTTTAGCAATAGCTTCCTTTCCGTCAGGTGCGTCAATGCCTTTGACTCACCGATCTCCATTCGACTCCAGCCACTGGTCGGAGCAGAAGGAAGCTTGGGTAGACTCCTATCAACTTCATCTGAGCGACTTTCTGACGTTAATCCTGGATGATGTTGGGAGGCGTTGAGCACGGAACCTTCAGATTGTATCATATTACGAGATGTATCCATGCACAGAACCGATAAAGAAATCGAAGTTTGAGAGTTATTGAAAGCTACGTTCACCCTTGCACAATTAGGCTAGGAGTACTTGAGGTTCTAAAGAGGCACCCAAGGGGTCTGAAACATTTAGAACTGATTCTAATAAATTAATAGGCTCTATAATTCTATTTTTATTGGCCTTCCCGCTGGCATATATATTTGATAACTTTCAACATTATAATTTCGCTGCTAATGTGACCTTATTTATTTGTAAGATTGCAACAGTTGTACCTTCAGGTTACAACGGAAGTTAGATTGAAAAGGGACGACGTCCTTCCAAAATTATAGGAGCTTAAGAATGAGGAAGAACGGTGCTATAGGATGTGTAGCTGGTTCCCACGCTGGAGTTCCACAGGTGGTTTCCTCTGGAGGTGGTCTCTCTCTGATACACTGTGACACAATGAGTGTCTTCAGCTCAAAATGTTTAACAAGTGGCTTCAAAGCGGAGTCACCTTATATCAAAAACATAACTCTCTCTATCTATTTATCTCTCTCTCTCAACAAACGCACACACAAACAATCAGCTGCAAAGTGTTTACTATGCGAATAAATTACTATTTAAGTGAAAAGCAAGTAGCTTTCTTGAAAAGAACGTTCCAGTCTTAATAGTCATTAGCTCTTCAGAAATGAAACACATTGGACACTATCTATGAAAGCGAGAGCGAAATGATTTATTTTTGCCCAAATGACTACAGATCAACCAAAATTTGTAATATTGTATTTTTAAGGGCGGAGAACACAAATATGTGGAAAGCCTTACTTGTGAAAAGATAGCGTCAGAAATTCTTTTTCAGTCTCATTGTTTTAAAGAAAATGGGTTCAGATTTTAAAGGTTATGAACTATACATATGGATATTACGATCCAGAACACAAGGTGTAATTTGGAGATTACGTTTCAGGATATGGTCGATACATTATGAGATAGAGACATCAGGTTAAAGAATATGAACCATATGTTATGTGATAGACATTATTTTCTAGGATATGGGCCATATTTTATGGGATTCGGACAAAACATTGTACGATATAGACATCAAGAAATATATCGATGGCCACAGGGAAAAAGTTGGTAAGTCAGAAAATGGGCAAAATGAGTTAAATGCACTATCACTTATTTTTGAAGAGTAGTGATTTTCGAAAAGTTGTCGCTAATCAGAAGCTTTGATTAATTTTTACTTTTGGGATTGATATTACGGTTTGAATGAGATGATTGTGAACGTTTAATGTGCATTGCCCTTAAAGAAAATTTAATGCTGATTTCAAAAATGTAACGAATTTTTGAAAAAAATGTTTACATGCAGAGAAAGTTGAAGTTGTACTACAAAAACACGGGGTTCTCTAAAGAACCTTTAGAACGGCATGTGTCTGGAACGGAGTGAGATAGAAATGTGTGGTTGGTGGTTTTGAACTAATTTTTTTGTCTAGTTTCACCCCTACCATCCTGTATCTCCCTCCCCCTTCGTCGAGAGGACGGCACATGGGCCGCCTCCGACGAGGAGAAATCCGAATTGTTTGCTAATCATCTCAAAAGAACATTTACTCCTCACCCTCCTCCTGAACCTGACTCCCATTTACCGGAATTAGATGATTTCCTACAATCTCCACTTCCTCTCTCCCTACCACCAAATGCAGTTAATCCATCTGAAGTTAAATTTCTAATATCCCGATTACCATCCCGAAAATCCCCTGGTTACGATCTCATCACCTCCAGAATCCTTAAGCAGCTCCCAACCAAGGCCATAGTATTCCTCACCTACATCTACAATTGTATCCTCCGAACAACCCATTATCCCATACTCTGGGATTCCCCATTATCCCATACCTCCTAACAATCCTTCCTCCTACCGACCCATAAGTCTTCTCCCTATATATTCCAAATTATTTGAAAAGGTTTTATTAAAGCGCTTAATACCTATCCTTAATACCCAAAATCTCATCCCATCCCATCAATTCGGCTTCCGCTCCCAACACTCCACAGTGCAGCAAGGGCTTCGTGTTGTTGATCTCATCTCCTCATCCCTTGAGCGAAAAGAGTATTGCACGTCTGCCTTCTTGGACGTTGCCCAGGCATTCGACCGAGTCTGGCATTCAGGCTTACTCTTCAAACTCAAAACTCACCTTCCTAGCACCCTTTACCTAATCTTTCGCTCCTATCTCTCAGACAGGTTTTTCCGAATCCGGCATGGAACAGCCTACTCAGATTACTTCCCTGTGGAAGCGGGAGTTCCTCAGGGTAGCGTCCTTGGTCCTATCCTTTATACCATTTATACAGCTGATATTCCAACACATCCCGACATCCTCCTGGCAACGTATGCAGATGATACGGCCATCCTTTCGCCCCACACAAATCCGGACACTGCCTCACAAAACCTACAAACCCATCTAGCTCAAATTGAACAGTGGTGCAAGAAATGGCGCATCAAGATAAACGTCGAAAAATGCCACCAAATAACTTTTACCCTTCGACGTAAAACCTGTCCTTCTGTCTCCTTCAACAAAAATCCTTTACCCATAACCAATACCATCCGATACCTTGGGTTTTACCTTGACTCTCGATTGACTTGGAACGCACACATTAAACTCAAACGGCAAGAACTCAATCGACGAATCGGACAACTATACAGACTACTAAACCGCTCATCACAATTAACCTTACATAACAAACTAACTATCTACAACTCACTAATAAAACCTATTTGGACTTACGGAATAGAACTTTGGGGGACAGCCAAGCATAACACAGCCCACGTCTCACCCGCCTCCAATCCTCCCTGCTAGTCGCAGGGTGTGGTTGGATGGCGTAAGGTAACTCCAGGTCATCCTAGAATCCTTCCACTAGGAAGGTATTCGGTTGACAACTGGGGACACCTGAGGCGTGAGAAAGTAACCTGTATCAAATTACATGATGCAATTGAATTGTAGATTGTGATATTTCTTTAAATAAAAAAAAAAAAAAAGAAAAAAAAGTTTCACCCCTGAAGGATTGTCATTAACTTGCGATAAACCCCGTATAAATTTGAACCACCGTCATTTTCGTGATCTATAGGGTCTGAAACGTGAAGTCGGCACTTCCGGGTGCATCATGTGGTCAACGTCATAAGCGCGTTTCCTCCCTCTGGAGAGTAGATGCTAAAACTTGCAATAAATGGCCCAAAGTCATCCTATCCGTTGTATTAGGCTGATAAATATGACCACATGTTGCTATTCTCTTATTTATACACATGACATGTGGCTTGACCAGGTTGAAGCAATATGTATCAAACATAAACATAGCGCAGCCAGCGTGTTAAGCACTGTACAGCCTAGGTGGAGCTGCTCCTTGGTACAAGGGAAAATGGATCATCCGCCTCCACAAGGTGGGAGCTGTTGACACTAGTCTATGTAGCTGAGGGTTTTTACTTTCTAGAATCTAGTATTCGTTAGAGCTCTATTGACCTCAGCACAATGCCGTCTTCAAAGCACAGAGGCCGACAACACATCTAGCAGTATAAAATACGCTTTATCACTCTGCCTGTTTCTATGATTACAGAGACAATGTTATTTTTGTCTGTTGTATTGGGTACCAAATTTCCGTCTGAATCACTCCGTCGAGTTACGAACACTTGGAGTGCTTAAATAGAAAAGTTTTACTCGCAGGAACTGCGTTGTCTTAGCGCAGTTCAGTTGATATCCCTAGTGTCATTAGTAAAGGAATATAAGCAGTTATTGGTAGGGTTTGATCTTTCGTTAAAATATTAAAAAAAAAAAAAAATCTCAATGAGAAGGTTGTTTAAGACGACACAACGGGAAAATAACAGTATCCTATGCGGAAAAGACTCCCCGCCTTCTCAACGTACGCTGGAAAACACTATTACCAATAAGTTTCTCATTTTCTTACCTTCTCTTACTAAAATACTAATTTCACTAATAAATGCCATTTAAATAAAAAAAAAAACAATCAATTAAAAAGTGAGTTAAGCAAAGAGAAAACCCCGTTCAATAGAAAAAAACGAACGCTTTCGAAGTTTTAAGCATTTATTTATCCGATTGACATCGCCCTTCGAAAATTGCTTCAAAATGTTTTTTGTAGAAAATATGTACGAAAAAGCTAAGGTATCCGTACACACCCAGGAAGGAGAAACAAGGAAAATTAATGTCACCTAAGGGGTCCTTCAAGGAGATTCACTTAGTCCTCTGATGTATGTCCTATTTACCAATGGCATGGAGAATTTCATGAGAGCAAATGGATCCTCAGGAGTGAGCATTGACCGTGTGAACGACATCATCATGCTGTCCTACGCTGACAATATAGCTATCTTCGCAAATACCCCTGCTGATCTCCAACATAAATTAACCACCTTAGAAAAATACTGCCTCCGTAACAATCTTAAAATCAACACATCGAAGACTAAGATACTCATTTTTCATCGTAGCCCTAAAATTAAAGCCCACTCTAATTTCTACATCAACAACAATAAAATAGATATCGTAAAACAATATAACTATCTTGGAGTTAATTTCTCGTCATCTGGAAGCTTCATAAACACACTAAATGCTCAGACAACTAAAGCCAATCATGCCATAGCCGCGAAGAAGGAGATATTGTTCAACGCTAAATCGGACTCCTGGGACACTAAAATAAAAGTTCATCTCGCAGGACTGCATCATCTTCGCGCGGTTCCGTTCATATCCCTAGTCTAATTTGGAAAGATTAAAATAGAAGCAGTTATTATTTTGGTTCCACCAGTCTTTTTTTTTTAATTAATTATTATAATGGCGTGTCAACCTTTAAGGTCACTAACGCCATTCCTGTGAGTAGTAAAGTCTTGAAAGGTCATGATTTACAATCTTACCTGGAAGGGTCTGATACACTAGAAACGGACCCGCTAGTGACAAGGTCTTGGAATCTTGGAAATCTACATTTCTAACAATAAATTGTTTTTGTTATTTTACTTAACCAGTTTTATTGTCAAATACATTATCCAACTATAAGCAATTAAAAAATAACAAGAAATAAAACAGACAAAAAGAACCATTCGAATAAACGAAATCAATTAATTTAAAGCTTTAAGCACTTTTTTCTCCGATTGACATCGCCTAATTAGAACTTTCTTCAGAACCTTTTTTTTAGAGCATTTAGTAAGCTTCCGAATGGTAATCTTCCGCTTCACAAGATTGTCAACGGTTTTCGAGATACTAACGAAAGTATACAAAGTTACCAAAACTTTTTTTGTCTGTTAATAAAATATTTTATTCTAACCCTTCCTTTACTCTAAACGTAACAAAAATTTCAACATATTAGTGTTGATGAAACTCGAACATGCAGAAAATGTTTCAACTGTATCCCATAATTCTAAGTACCAAAAAATCAAAGACAAAGAACCCTCCCTAGGAAGGACGCTAGGCAGTTGAAAAGCTATATATCTTGGAAATCCATATCTCTAACATTAAATTGTTTTTCTTATTTTTCTTAACCTGTTTTATTTTCAAATACATTATCCAACAATAAGCAATTAAAAAATAACAAGGAATAAAAAACAGACAAAAAGAACAGTTCGAATAAGCGAAATCAATTACTTTAAAGTTTTAAGCTCTTATTTCTCCGATTGACATCGCCTAATCAAAACTTTTATTAGAACCTTTGTTTTAGAGCATTTAATAAGCTTTCTAATGGTATTCTGCCGTTTACCAAGATTCTCAACCTTTTTCGAGATATTAAGGAAAGTATACAAAGTTACCAAAACTTTTTATGTCTGTTAATAAAATATTTTATTCTAACCCTTCCTAAACTCCAAACATAACAAAAATTTCAACATATTAGTTTTAATGAAAGTAGAACATACAGAAAATGTTTCAACTGAATCCCATGATTCTAAGTACCCAAACCAAAAACGGTATTCAAAAACTATCTTTCCAATTTTCTCGAAAACGGTTAAAGCTATCGCCTTGAAAATGGTTTCATTCGTTTTCCTAGCCCAAGAAGCCTATAAAACGAGTACTTACAAGCTTATGAACTCAAAAACGTAAGCGTTACGATTTTTTTTGCGCGAATTTCGCCCCAAACGCCATCTTCCAGTGGGCGGATTCTGCTGGTTAACGAACTTGACCTTTTAAATTGGACGACGGATTTTTGTACCAAATTTCATCACAATCGGACCATTAGGGAAGCCAGAAATGAGCGAACAGACAAATATATATATATATATATATATATATATATATATATATATATATATATATACAAATTTGAACCGGCTTTATTTTCGGTCTCTAGGGGTTCTGAAACGCGAAATTTTCTAGTCGGCACTTTCGGATTGTTTCATTGTATCAACCTTATAAGCGGGGTTCCTCCCTATGGGGAGGGAGGAACCGCGCTAAAAGCACTTCTCCATACAGTTATCAATTCCGTATTCCTCTACTCCTCAGAACTATGGGGCTTATGGTACTTTGACCAAATTCAAACAATAGCCTCCAAATATTACAAATCAATTTTAAATCTACCCCAATCTACACCCCACAGTTTTATCCGTACAGAATCTAATGACTACACTATTTCAACACAGGCAGCACAGAGAATTGCAGGATGGTGGATGAAACTATTCGGCATGGATGAGACAAGGTACCCAAAATTATGCTTTCAAAAATTACTCCTCCTGGACTCAAAACCGAACAATATATCTTCGCAAAACTGGGTAACGAAGTTAAAATATTTTCTACTAAAGTATGATATAACAGACCAAGTTGCAGCTCCAACCCCAAACTTCAAATTACTCCAAGAAATAGCCCCAAAAATAAAAGCAAACCTGATTCAAGATGACCTAGACCATATCAACACAACCTCCTACAGTACCATATATAGTGCAATTCATACCTACAACAGCTACCTTCTAGTAAACATGAACATAAATAGACACAGAAGCATCAGTCAACTAAGATTAGCGAACAAGAATATACTTTACCTCAGCATCCACCGTCAAAGATTAAAAATATAAATGAATAAAATATGCACCAACTGTGAACTGGAGGAAGAAGACTTGGAGCATCTGCTGTGGTGATGTCCTGAATACTCCAATCTCAGAAATACTCTGAAACCTATTATTGATGAACACACCAACAACTCCGCAACATATTATTTCCTGACCACCTCTAACATCGCAGATATAAATGCCTTTTGCATTTACCTAGAGAATATACTGAAGAAAAGAGGCAACCGCAATGAATAGTGGCTGAACCGAACAATCAGTTCTTAATTAATTTATATTATAAAAGTTTACTTTATTTTATTTTTTTATAAGAGTCTACTCTAATTTACGTACAATGATCTGTATATACTTACCCCGACCATATTTGTAAGAACAATGTTCAATCACAAATAAATATTATTATTATTATTGTAGAAAATTTAGTAAGCTTTCGAATGTTCACCTTCCAGTTGGTTTCCCAACCGTTTTCGAGATATTTACGAAAATATACAAAGATCACAAAATTTGTCATGCCTATTAATACATTTTTTTTCGTAACTCCAAATTTAACTAAACTTTAAACATCGCAGTTTAGAATATCAAACAGGATAAAATATTTCAACTGAATCCCACGATTCTAAAAATATTTCAACGATATCGCCTTGAAAATGGTTTCATTCCTTTTCCTATGTTTAGAAACCTATAAAACGAATACCTGCAAGCATATAAAGTCGAAAACGCAAGCGTTACAATTTTTTTCCGCCCGACTTTCGGTCAAAAAACGTCTTCCAGTGGATGAATTCTGCTGGGTAACGAAATTGGCCTTTAAAATTAGAAGAAAGATTTATATATGTGTATTTATATATGAATTTGAACCACTGTTTTTAAAAATCTATGGGTTCTGAAACGTAAAATTATCTAGTCGGCGCTTCCGGATTACGTCATGAGGCCAACCTCATAAGCGAGTTTCCTCCCTATGGACGGAGGAAGGAAACCACCCTAAACAGTCCGACACGGAAGGTCAAGTGAGTAATTTCCGCTCCTGTAAGTTTTCAAAACATAAAGGTGCCTACATTTCATTTATCTTCAAGATAGTAGGTGTTAAAAGTTTTTACAAAAAAATAAGTACACTTATTCTAAACTTAAATGAAACTAAAAAACGATGAAACCATACGCGACTAGTACGTAAATATTTATTAGAATAATGCCCAAATTCTGTAAATAATAATAATTAGATAAGGATAAAGAGCTGGTTCGTTCTTAGAAGTTATCTACCGCAGGATAGACCATTTTATCTTGTTCTGTTTTATAGTTCCCTGTTATTATATTGAGTGGTTCGCGTTCCTCTTCGTTTTGGGAATAAATTAGGCTTTTTCTCTTTTTTTTTTTCTTATAAGTGGAAGAAGTGGCTTCTGTTTGTTAACGCTCTGTAATAGGATTTCTGTTCCCTAATCTAAATGTAAACAAGGGGCCAGGGGAGAACAAAATGCAAAAACGTCAACACAATGGCGGAAGGCCGGCAAGAAACTTTTCATAATGCACTGATCAAGAAAAAAAAAAAAATTGTTCGAAGATATAGATATAGCGTGCAACGTATAAAAGTATGCAACAAAAAAAATTATATAAAGTATGATTCAACTCCCAACAGAAACTGAGTAAATTCAGGCTTAGCATTTTTTTTTATGTCGATCATTGTTTTTTATGAAAAAATAGTTATTACTGACACGCCTTTTATGGTAAATAATATCCAATCAAACCACCGTAAAGTAGATGGAATTTCCTTCAAACAAACAAGGTTTGTAATGTTGCTGTGTTCATTTTAAACGGGTTCTAGGGCGGTTCCATGAACCGAATTGAGATTATTCATCAAAATCTTTGTTTTTCGGGATTTCTTCACTATATCCCCTGAAAGTTTCAAACTTCTCCGCTTTCGATCCATATATTTATTTTGATCTTCATATTGGATTTTCATATTTTCAGGAACTGACTTCACTCTCTAAACTGCCCTTCAAGTGAGAAGTCACGTTCATGGCGAAATTTTAGCCATAAAGACACATTTTTACTTTAAAATTTAGTTTTAGCAGCCCTCGTATTGACATAATATTCTCACGCCTAAAAACATCAACATATTTGACAAAATATAAAATAAAAAAAATACATTGAGCTGGACCTTTTTTTTTTCTATCCAGGCACATTTTTCTCCCTACATATTGCATTTATAAAACTAGCTTAATTGTTGTGAATCGGCAATGCTTTTAATGAGACACAACTAACCGTGGATTAGGACATTTTTCAATAACAATTGTACGAATAATTAGAATATAATTGGATTCATACGTACAATTAATATTCCTTGAATTGTATATATGTATTATTAATACAAACGTATATGTACGGGGGCGAGGTTAGCTCAGTGGTAGAGCACTGGACCAATAAGTTGGAGGACCTGAGTTCAAATCCCGAGGAAGAACTAAAGATTTTTTCTTCTAGTGTCTTCGTTCATGGGTTGAATTTGGCCTCCCTGGCCGTCCCTAGGCCAACCCAGCCTTTAATTAATTTAATAATGGGTACCTTGGGTGCTGGTGACTCTAGCAGTCGAAGCAGACAAGGGGAAAATCAGGCGGCCGGAGCATAGTACTGACCGCACTATCTCCCTAGTGTGCCGTATGGTCATGAATCAAATACCTCTATAGTATCTGCGTCTCAGGGCCCTCGTGGCTTGTTACGGGACTGATTTTTTTTTTATGTGTATAACATTTCTTGTATAATTGTAAGTATAATTTTATTGGTCCTTGGTAATATATACATGATGTAAATATATAGACAATATAACGTAATATATATAGACATATAACGTAATATAATATGATGTAATAATATATATATATATATACATATATATATAACGTAAATATATAAGCAATAATGTATTTTAATAATATTTACATAATGTAAACATATCAACAACAACGTAATATAATATAATGTAATAATATATACACAATGTAAACATAATGCCAATAATGTATAATGTAATAATCAAAAGGTGTACATTGCCCACACAACGTAGCACCAAAAATTGGTATATACAAATGAAAATATATATACATATAAAGACAAATGGTATACATATATACATTTAAAAACAAACAATACATATATATATATATATATTTATATACATCTGGTTGATCAATCGGATTACACAACTAGACATAGTTACTAATTCATTAATTACATGTTATCGTTCTTTACAGTTTACCAAGTGGTGTAATACCTTCCTTATGTTTTTTATTGCAATTGTTTGAATATAATAAATATAATCTTGAGATGGGGGAAAAAAAAAAAAAAAAAAAAAAAAAAAATTAGTTTTATTAATTATCATGACCGAACCCGGATATTTTTAAACTATACGATACATAGATTTGAAAGATCGGCAGCCCTAATTATTGGAAAGCGAGTTTCGTTTTTCAGTAAAGTTGGAAACCGCGGTAGAACTGGAAAATGATTAGGTTTGTGCATTGGCTTGTGTGGTGGAAAGCTTCACAAATCGACTTGTCACCATAAAATGTCTCACTGGCTACAAAACGAAGCTATAAATTATGCTTTTTATGCCAGCCGAAGCCCTTAAGTACAAAATTCCTCCTTTCAAGGTGACATTTACTTCTGTGGCCAAATTTGGTCCTTCCTAATTCTTGACCTAATATGCAGGTATGACTTGGAGGAACTACTTCATCTTAGCGCGTTTCCATGACATTTTTATCTTTAGAAATTTAAGTTTTTATCTACTTGCTACTTTTGAAAAGACAAATTAGTTTAGAAGTAATTAGTTTGGTATTCATAGCTCGAATGAGAATCGAATCCACAAAACTTTCAAATGGATTCCTGAAGTCGAAAGGACAGCCACCAAAATGTCCAAGAAGTGATAACACTTATTCTATAAACTTTCGTCTGATGTCACCACTACAGGAAGAAATTAGACGAATTGTACATCCCCGCAAATATCAGATTTGCGTTGGGCAAGGACAGCAAAATAATAGAAAAAATAATTTATTTCTTAAAAACTCTGAACGATATAAAAATATAAATATCAGTAAAAAAGTATAGTAATTTTAGTATAATTCAACAAAATCGGGCAAATATAACAATGAGGTTGTTTACCCTAAAATCTAAACCAACAACACAAACAACAACTCAAAGGGAAGCGTGCCAATTCTAAGCGGAAATAATTCAACTCACCAAGTCGAATTCCATTCATTCTTTAATAAAGTTCAACCTGAAATAATACGAATATTTTTCTAATTTTACGTACATTCTTTTATTGACGAATTCATTTTACTGCTAAAAGCCATTACAACAATTAATAAAAGCCTGAGGAAAGCAGAGACGAAAAATCGTTCAAAGGTACAAAACCAAAACATTCAAAATGTTAAGCTCTGATTCTCTATACACGATCTTTCTATAGAATATTTGATCAGTACTGTTTTAGCAGAAAATATAAAAAGACCACCACTTAACACGGTTTCACTACCGTATTCATGATATTTAAGGAAATATCAAAACCGCTCTTATCTATTAATTTTGTTGTCGTCTATCAATTCCTCAACTCCAAACGTCACCATACTTTATTTTTCGTAGTTAATAAGAATGTCAACTCAATCTGTTGTTTTTGAGTAAACAAACTGGATTTTTTCGAAAACGGTTATAGATATCAAATTTGTGTATCAAAAGTATCAAAAGTGTACTTGGATTTCTGTAAACGCACATATTTAAGCGTTCAACGATTAATATTATACAGAGTGTCCCGAATTTGAACTACAGGAGCGTGTAGGGGACCGAAAAACTAAGACAAAAGTCTTTTGGAGATTTGCTCGTTTTGGAGAAAACCGCATAACAAGAAACAAAACAGGTTTTAATTTTTGTGCTTATTTATTCCAATTGTTAATGGAAATAACAATTGTCGCAATGACAATTTATTTCCATTAACAAGTGAAATAAGTAAGTAAAACAATGGAAACTCAATTAAAGATAGCAATGATTTTTGGGGGATTGTAAGAATTCTCCAGAATAAGGGTATGTCAGCTACTAATGATATTCAAGACGCAGATTGGCTGGAATATTTCCAGGGGATGCTGAATGCACCGATGACTTATGACTCTATTTTCTATGCTAGACCATTGACAGTAGTACACAGTCTTGATCGGCCTATTGAACTCTCTGAACTAGAACTAGTCATGTGCAAAGCCAAGAATAACAAGGCACCAGGATTAGATCGGATACCTTATGAATTCTACAAGTATGGACCAAGGAAACTTCATGAGTTGCTGATCAAAATCTTCAATGATATCATGGAGACTGGTGACGTTCCACAGAGCTTTGCTAAGGCGATAATATTCCCGCTTTATAAAAAAGGAGATGTAAATAATACAGAGAACTATAGGGGTCTGTCATTCATCACTCGGTTGCAAAATTATTTTCTGGAATTTTACTTCAGAGACTGGAGGATTGGTTTTTGGAGAACAATACTATTAGTGAATATCAAGCCGGGTTTAGAAAAAATTATTCCACTGTTGACAATATATTTAACCTAATTACAATAATTAAGCTTAAACTACAGAAGAAAAGGAGTAAGGTCTACTGTTTTTTCGTAGACTTCAAAGCTGCCTTTGATTTATTTCACAGAGGTGCCCTATTTTATAAACTATATAGACTAGGATTATCCACTAAGATAGTCAGCCTTCTTGAAAACCTCTACAAGGATACGGAGTCTGCAGTCTGGAACAAGGCATTTTTTCAGCACTGATTCTGGAGTTAAGCAAGGCTGTTTATTGAGTCCACATTTATTTTCTGCTTATATAAATGATTTGCCTGAGGAGCTCAGCGGAGGAGTGCGAATACTAGACGGTCGTGTGCCATGCCTTATGTATGCGGATGAAATAGTTCTTCTGAGTGAAGACAAGAACTCTCTACAGCTCATGATAAATAATCTGGAGGATTACTGTCGAATTTGGAACCTGACAATCAATCTGAATAAATCCAAGATAATGATATTTCGGAATGGTGGGAGGCCAGCCAGGAACGAGGAGTGGAGGCTTGGTGACCAAGAGATAGAAGTTGTGAACGAATATAAATATCTTGGAGTTATCCTCACGCCTAGGTTGTCAATGACTAAGCATTTCGATGAAAAGGTTCGGGTCGCCAAATATGCCCTGCATTCTGTGTGGAACCGATTTATTAGGAAGCATGAAGTCCCAATCTCCGCAAAGTTCCAAGTATGCGATGCAGTGACGCGAGCCTCTCTTTGTTATGGCGCTCAAGTTTGGGGATGGAAGGAGTTTGGAGCTGTTGAGGCTGTCCAAAGATCTTTCGTAAAGCGGCTCTTCGGGTTGCCAACATACACCCCGAACTACGCCATATACCTGGAAACTGGTAGGCAATCTATTTTCCTGCACACCCTCAAGGTCGAATACATCCAACGACTGCTGACACTACCGAGACATAGGCTGCCTGGTAGATTGTTAGACGAGATTGTAGGGAAAAAAGGCTGGTTGTTCAGGGAATGGGAGAAGCTATTCGCCAGAGCTGGGGAGAGCATGGACAGCTGGACGAGCGGTGACCCTGTATTAAGCACGAGCAGAGACGATGGGCTGAACTGTCTCAGGCGTCACAATATCACCTCCTTTACAATAAGCTGAATCACACCGATGTAGCCGTTTCCTACATGTCAGATGACAGGTCCCTCTACGCAATCCGCTTGATCATGAAAGCTAGAACAGAGATGCTGCATCTGAACAGTAGGCCATGGCGAACAGACGGACGTGCACACTGCTCCATGTGCAATCTTCAAGAGGAAGAAGACACTCTCCACTTCATTGCTAGATGTCCTGTAATGAAGGAGTTCAGAAAATTACATTACAGCAAGGATCTCCTCTCGTCGGAAGATGTTAAGTCAATCCTAGACGGAAGGAACTGGGACACACTTTATAAATATTTAAATAATGCGGTCAAATACAGGCAATTTCTTATTAGTCAGTTTAATTATTAATTTAAAGTTTTATAATTTTGTCTCCACGTAATAGTGCTCTGTTCGCTATTTAATCATTATTTATAAGTTTGTTTTGTTTATTGTTTTTTTTTATTGTTATTTTCATTTTCTCTGTTTGAATATCTTTTTTCTTTTTGTAAGTTTTCGGTAAAAAGGAGTATATAAGTTTTTATTTTAGTTATTTTTATTTTTAATTTTTAATTAATTAATGCTTACATGCACTCAGGCTGATGGACACTGTCCAAGCCAATGTAAATTGTTCAGTTATTACTTTGTTATATATTTCTGTAAAGGTATAAAATAAAATTTACTTTCATTCATTCATTCATTCATTCAACAATGGAAACTCTAAATCTCTAAATGCCTTTTTGTGTTAGTTTTTTGGTCCCCTACACGCTCCTGATGTTTTGCCATTTAAATTCGTTATCCCCAACTCTATTTTCTGTTTACATCAATGATCTTCCTCTTTCCATAGTTCATTCCAAGTTTCATCTTTACGCTGACGATACCCAAATCTACCTATCCTTTAAGCCCTCTTTGCTACGAGATGCTGTAGACAAGCTGCAAGTAGATCTTAACAACATCAATGCTTGGGCTGCAGCTAATAAGCTTTCCCTGAATCCAGACAAATCCAAAGCCATTGTTATAGGCTCCCAATCCCTCATAAGTTCTACTTCCCCTTTTCCAGCCCTTTACCTTAACAGCATCCCTATAAAATATTGTAAATCAGTTAAAAATCTTGGGATCATATTTGATCAGAACCTTTCCTGGAAAAATCATATTTCCCAAATTTCCCGTCGGTCCATATTTATCCTGAGACAGCTCAACCTCTCCCGCCATCTCCTGCCAACAAAGACCCGTCAACTCCTCGTAACTTCCCTATTATTCCCCCAGTTTGACTATGGTTGTTTGGTGTACGGTGGACTTTCTGGCGATCTCGAGGCAAAACTCAAACGCCTCATGAACTGTTTCATTCGTTTTATCCTCGGGATCCCCAGAGACTCCCACATATCACATTTCTACCAGGAGCTAAATTGGCTATTCCCTCTTTATCGTCGTCAGTACTTCCTCGGCTCAGTCCTTTACCAAGTAATTCAATCCCGTAGACCTTCTTATATTTTTCAACTTCTTAAATTTAAATCCTCGGTTCACTCCCGTAACACCCGATCTCGTCCTTCCGATCTTTATATTCCTTCCCACCGAACAGCAATATTCGAAAAATCATTCGTCACCCGTGCCACCTCGCTATGGAATTCCTTACCTCTGTCTGTCCGCCATTCTACCAACCTTGAAACCTTTAAATCCCGACTCTTCCACCACCTTCTATCCCTCCAAGTCTTACCCAACCCCTAGTCTATATTGAAGCTGTACACTATATACTGATTCTGATAGCATTTATAAGTTTTTAAGTTTATACGTAAAATTCAAAATTATTCCTATGGGACTTCTGTCCCGGAATAAGAATAAAACTTTTCATTCATTCATTCATTCATTAAATTCGGGACACCCTGAATAATTAAATCCTAGCAGACAAAGTTTAGCAGTAATCTAGTCAGGAATAATCTTAGAAGTTTGAAAAATCCATGATGTATAAGAAGAATTGAGTAAAAAAAAAAAAAAAAAAAAATGTTGGTTGAGGTGCTAATCAAATGCGAAGTTGTATTTATTAATTTTTTTACCATAGAAATTTCAGCGGGCAAAACTATTAAAGGACAAAACATATTATGATTTTAAATTGCTATTTTATTTTTTAGGTGAAACCTCTTTTTATCAAACTCACAATAAAAAAAAAACAAAAAACAATTTCCACACACAAATTTCGGATCTGAATTACCCCTGAAGTTTGTTTTACAAGAAATCTTAAGGACATATTCTATTTACCTGTTAACTAATGTCTGAGTTTGAAAAAGGCAAAATATCTGGAACACTAAAGAGAATGAACCAGTGGTTTTGGAAACCTTGTATACATATATATTTATTACGTACTAGATTTAAAGGAATCTGGTTTTTGAGCCTAGGAGGAAAATGTAGACGTGAGTGTTTAACAAGGTCCCGGCATCCTGAAAATATTGTAGGCTTATGTTTATTAATAAAGCTAAACCTAATTTTGTTGATTCGCCTTGATTTTACTTGGACATAATGGGCTATCAGAAATCCTTGTAAACTGCTGACTTCCTGTTTTTTTGAAAGTGAAACCCTTATTTGACGAAAATAGCCTCATGTAGGCCTTGTCTCAGTTTCCAACACGGGTAGAAAATTATCTTGATCGCTGATTTCCGACACTACCCCCATTTTCGAAAGTTATACAAAAGATGTGTCCGCTAGAAGGACATTCGGTTTGCATGAAAATATATCACGTTTTTTTGTTGTTATTAAATGTTGTATGACAAAGTTTTTTGTAAAATGACAAACGTTTTGAACAGTCAACAGAGTACCGTGTTGAACAGTCTACAATGTGATTGGCAGAACATTATACAGGATGTGGTTCAGGATTCGCAAAGAAAAATGCCAATGGGGAAAAGTAAAAAATGCTACTATTTTTTACAACTTGTTTTGCTTTAGTAATCCTTTCATATTGACCTTGGTGTTATGAAATATGAGCTCTTAATCCAATATTATAAAAACAAACACTGGAAATCATCTCTGAACAGGTAACAGATCGTACATCCATCTCAAAGTAACAATTTAATTTTAGAGCACCTTTCTTTCATGTTATGTTTAAATCACATAAACTTCAAACGAGCTTTCGGCATAGAGGCGACAAAGAAGGTACGTTTTATACATTTCTTTGTTAATATTTTTAAACCTAAAATGATTTCGTTAAAATCTTTAAATATAATTTTTACGTTAATATTTAAATACCATTATAAAAACATAAAACAAACATTTATTAATTTCGATCCAAAAAATTCTTCAATTCTGTGATATTTTGATTGAATAAGAAATATACTTCATAAATATATACATATTTCCTGCTTTGAATGGATCTGTATGTTTATATTTGGCAAAACATCATACCTGAAAACCATAAAAAACCTTGACCTACTGGTAATCTGAATAGTTGGCTATAGTAGATCGTTAACAAATTTCTGCGTTGAGAAAGTTAAATAATGATCTGCTTAAGCCGGCAAGGCTGCCAAGATTACATCCCAATAGGGAAGATATATATATATATATATATATATATATATATATATATATATATATATATACACCTTGAATAATGTGCCTAAAAATATGTTTTATTTTAAATTACTTCGCTGGTAATTCCATGTGCTGGTCATACGGCATCTTTCTGTAGCGATCTTGCTCCTCCTTTCTGCGCGATTTTTCGCCACATTCCTCTCCGGCTTCTTCGGACTGCCACTCATCCTTGCTGGTTGGTAGATTCCTTCCCTTACCAACCAGCAAGGATGCCTTATGACCAACTAACATATATGTGTATATATATGTATATATATATATATATATATATATATATATATATATATATGTATGTATATATATATATATATATATATATATATATATATATATATCTGCTATTAGTTTTCTGCATCGGCATGGTGATTGGTGGGCCAATAAACTTCTTAATTACGTCGAAAAGTAATGATTCCTAATGTACTCCATGCAATGGGGGAAGAGGAGAGTGACAGATTGGAGTGCCGTAAATATCGAGTCTCGACAATGGGGGAGGGAGGGGTGATGGCTGGGTGCAATTTGCGGGAATGTGCTTGCATAGGCTTGGGGTCCAGGATGGATGTGATTCATTAGTGAGCTCGTCCCCTTGCTGTCCGTGGGAGAATGGACATCACGCTAACCTCCATGTCCAAGGGGTATTAGAGAGACAGAAGAAGCGATGAGAGATAGATAGTCTTATATTGCTGTATTATGTTCAATTTACCATCACTAAAAGGGATTCGAGCT
Organism: Gonocerus acuteangulatus; assembly: GCA_946811695.1. Lineage (NCBI taxonomy): Eukaryota > Metazoa > Arthropoda > Insecta > Hemiptera > Coreidae > Gonocerus > Gonocerus acuteangulatus. The sequence continues at coordinate 74,642,495 of OX328132.1, forward strand.
TATTTTTGTTATCAATATTACTAAATTGTGTGATAATAATATTTATTCTGGCTATGTGCGCAGATATGCGCCATTGCAGGGTTTTAACCATTTCCGGACTTCTCTAGGCTCGCACTTGCACTCCCTCAAACTTCCCAGCCTTCACCTCGTCTCTCTCCTCAGGCCTCGGGTACGATACGAGCGATGAGCGGATGTGTGGACAAGAGGATACTTGTCTAGGCGCAGGGTAGTACGCCAGGCCAAGTTCCGGCCTAAGCATACTACTGTGTGTATATTACAGGCGGTCTTAGAGCCGATTTTTACCCTCTCATAACCAGGTAAAGATAAAGTTATGAAATTTTATACAGGTATTATACTACTAGATGTGAGTAAAACTGGAAATTTTCATAATTCTAAATCGAATAGTTTCTGAGATATAAGCGATCGAAAATCGGGATTTATAGGACTCACTCACCATGGTGCTAGGGACTTGAAATTTTGCATGAAGATAGATATGAAGACGTTATTAAAGGAAAAAAATCGAAAAATTGCGAAAAGTTGTGTTTGACACCGCTTCCGGGGTGGGGGCGTGCCAGTTTTGTACTTCCTTCGGAAACCCATCATTCCGTCCGAAACCCATGATGTGGGGTATCAAATGAATTTTCTCGGTATGAAGAACCTATATTTGATGTTTTAAGAAACAATTAGACGCATATAGGCTCGGTAAAAATCTTATACCAGCTGTCTGTCTGTATGTTTGTTCCTCTTACAAATCCGTACCGTTTGACCTATTTTGACCAAACTTGGCACGCAGGTAGGTCTTGATACAAGAGTGTCATATTACCTATGACGTTTTCTACTTTTTGTTCCATCGAAATGCCATCATTCCTGCTGAAACCCATCATGTGGGGTATCAAATGAATCGTCTTGGTAAGGAGAACCTATATTTGATGTTTTAAAAAACATTTCGACGCATCTTAACAAAAACATTTGTGACTTCTTTCTTATATGTAGTAAATAAAGTCGTAGGGGTTCACTGCATAATATACTTCAAAGTAGATACTAAGTTTTTCAAAGTCGAGCCATCTAAATTACAATGTTTAGGATTACAAACCCAAAATGTATCGTATTTGTTCTTATCCTTGTCTTGAAGGCCTTCTACACTTTCCCTATTGTGATCTTTATCCTCGGGATAAGGTTCCTGTGTTTTACAGTGTAATAGTTTAGTTAAGGAGAGCAATCAATTTGTCCTCTAGAGTAATGTCATCTGGAAGTGCTTCTAACTTATCTAGTCTAGTGATTAGATGTATGTAGGTTGATTATTGGTATCAAATATCAATCAGTAAGGAGACCCTTATTCAGAATCCAAAGACCCTGGTTTTATATGAAGCACAAAAGCCAGTAGGTTTGCGGCAACTAAATTCTATTTAATACTTAGAAAAAAGTAATGAGATCCCCAAAAAAACATAAATGTGAAATAGAGGCCAAGTTCCTGGCCCCACAAAGAAACACTCCCCTCAAAAATATCCCCTCCTAAAACCCCCAAAAATGGCCTTTCCATTCTACACTCCAAAAAAGTAGTATGAGTTGGTGTATTAATTCAACCAAAAACATTTGCCAATACAAGAGGTGATACAAGAAAGAAATGTCCAAGTTCATTACTTGGAAGACCTCATAGTTACTTACTAAGAACAGTAAAGACACTTCAACTGACCTTTAAAAACAACAATAAAAATAATTATATCCAGTTATGTAATAAAATATCACTTTCCTCAACCAGGTATATTCTGAAACTTGGCAATGTTTTTTTTTTGTGCCGAAATTATCTTAGTTTAGAAAAACTAAACATTGCCAAGTTTAAGAATATACCTGGTTGAGGAAAGTGATATTTTAGTAACTGGATATAAGTATTTTTATTGTTGTTTTTAAAGGTCAGTTGAAGTGTCTTTACTGTTCTTATTAAGTAACTATGAGGTCTTCCAAGTAATGAACTTGGACATTTCTTTCTTGTATCATCTCTTGTATTGGCAAATGTTTTTGGTTGAATTAATACACCAACTCATACTACTTTTTTGGAGTGTAGAATGGTAAGGCCATTTTGGGGGGTTTTAGGAGGGGATATTTTTGAGGAAAGGAGTGTTTCTTTGTGGGGGCAGGAACTTGGCCTCTATTTCACATTTATGTTTTTTGGGGGATTTCATATACAGTGGGTCTACTATAACTGGACTGTGCAGTCCCTGCCAAACTTTAAAGTACCATTATCAAAATCTTGTAGACGCTGGCAATCCAGCAGTAGATGTATTAGGAGAACATTGAACTAGTCCAAAGATACGTATCCTGCACTATTACTAACAAGAACCTTAGGATATTATAAGCTTTCTGATTGCAGCTGCAGTTGCAGAACCTGAAATAAGCTCTATTAAACATCTGCGATCAAATCTCGGCTTTTTATTAGGTGTAAACTTGGCAAGATTATTCTCTTTAAGCCTAGGAGATTACTCTAGAGAAATTTAAACTGTTTAATTTACCCGATGTAGTTTCATCAATGTTCTTTATTTTTTATAGGAGGGAGTGGAGGCAGAGAGGGCTTTGGGGAAGTGAATTGGACATCCTTCTCAATCTTGGGTAAAAAATCCCATAACAATTAAGATGATTATCAGTTGTTGTGAAAGAAATGGGTAGATAGGTGTGGGCCGACCATTAGGGGCGACCAGTTTGTGAGCAGCATCCGAAGAAGCAATTACGAACCAGAGCACGGGGCAATGATACGCAATCCGGGCAAGGCTCTAATCTGTCGGGGTTCTTCTAATTTGATTAATTGAAAGAATTTTTATGACCAATAGTTCAAATGTATTAGCTGAGATAAGATGCAGAAGGTATTCTGCTGATGAGGATGTGGTGAAAGTTTCTTTCTTTGGGAGTGGTGAATGTTGAAAATATCAATCTGCCCTGTCAGCTGATAACAGAAAGGCCTATAAACATTTAAACGGAAATATTGCCAATATTTAGAATAAAATAATGGTATGAGTCTATTTAAATAAAATAAAGGTTTCGCTGGTACAACGCATAGATTCAGACGTTTTTTAATATTTTTTACTTAGAGGACATCGCTGGCCGTTGGGATTGCGAAGATGGATATAGTAAGGGTTCAGCCTTAGTATTTTAATAAAGCTATATTTTTTTTATAAGAAAATGCGTTTGATTTGAGCTGATGTTTCAAGGCTTTATGAGCGCTCAAAAACAAGGAAGACAGACGAGAATGAAAGATACATATGGCACATGTTTGTCAAAGCTAGAGCTTAAATTAAAGATAGATTAAAACTTCTATTCTTATGTTACCCATATTTTATCTTTCAAATTTGTATTAATTTATCTTCAATTTAAGCTCTAGCTTTGATAAAGATGTACCATATGTATCATTCATTCTCGTCTATGTATAATGTTTTTCCTTTCATTTAATCTGTGTATGAATTTCTATTAACTCTGACGGCCTTGTTTTACAGCCCTGATGAAGGCTTGGATTTCAAGCCGACTCGTCGGCAAACAGAATGCATTTTTTTAAATGTAGTTTTATTAAGACACCAAGACCAAACCCTGAGCTTCTTAATATATTTTTGCTTTATTTATTGAAGACCATTAAAAAAATACATGCAGCCACCCTTAAAAAACTTTCTGCATGTTCACACAATTTTGTCTTTTATTGACTCAGCCATGGCTAAACCTTTGAAATGTTGTTAGCAGTTCTAAGAATCCTTGGCATAAAATTAAGGTCTTCCTTAACCAGAACTAAAGTTATAAAGATTTGAGAGATGTGAAACGACAAACTATAGGACAACTAGTGGGGGATTAATAACTGCAACTATTTAGGGGATAGGTAACAGAGTTACGGTAAAACGTCCGTTTAAATGTTTAAGATCATGATGGTGCTTTTATAGCATGCTAAAATCTCTGCATATTCAACTACATTTTACCTTAATGGCATTACAGGTGAAGAATGTTTTTAAAATCCCGAACCTCCGATCATCTATTGACGTTTCAAAGAAATAGAATTTAAATGTGAAAGGTACTTTGTACGTATCAAATTATTCTCCATGTCTGGATTATGTAATTAGAAGCCACTCAGGGGATCGTTCAATCGGGTGGACAGCTAATCGTTTCTTTTCGAAAACAGCCTCACATTCTTTGATGTAAAAATAAAAAGACATTATAATCACTCCATCCAAATACATATTTTGGAAAAAATATGTTTTTTTTTTTTTTTTTTATGAATATAAATGAAAACGGCCACACCTTTAGAAAATTATATGTTAATCGACGGCCACTTACTCATTTTCGTATATCCATGCGGGAGGATCCTAAATGACGGGAGAGGTATGGCCAATTTTTTCTGAAGCTGAGTATATTGGTAGAAGGGGTTTACTAACTACGCGTAGAGGACCCTGATAGGAGTACTCCTTGGAGAGTCAAGCACAATTCATTCCAATGCTGAAGATACTAATAACAGCCTTTTACTCTCTTTAGCATCCCGATAGGAGCCATTGTACTCCTTGGAGAGTCAAGCACAATTCATTCCAATGCTGAAGATACTACAAACAGCCTTTTACTCTCTTTAGCATCCCGATAGGAGCCATTGTACTACTTGCAGAGTTAAGCACAATTTACTCCAACGATGAAAACACCCAAAAGAACCTTTTAATATCTTAAGCATGCCTATAGGTGCCATTGTACTCTTAAGAGAGTTAGACACAAGTCATCCAATGTTCAAGATACAGCTAGGAGCCTTTTACAATTTTTAGCATCCCGATAGGAGCCATTTTACTCCTAGGATAGTTAGACACAATTCATTCCAATGCTAAAGATACCGCTAAGAGCCTTTTCCGATCTTTAGCATCCCGATAGGGGCCATTTTACTCCTAGGATAGTAAGATACAATTTATTCCAATGCTGATAATACCTGCAGGAGTATTTTACTAATAACTTAGCATAATAGTGGGTGCCGGGAGGAACCATCTCATTCGGAACGTTGTTAATATTTTAGAGCACTAGATAAAGTCCGGTGAAAAAAATTTTTTTTAGTAGTTGGTAGAAGCTAAGTGACATGTCTTTTCATCAGTCCATAAATGTCCTCGCCATAGTGCTGAACAATCCTCGAAGACTAATAGAGCTTACCTGTTGATCCTGATGATTTCGGTAGGACCACTAACGACTCTGGAATATTATAAATTTTATCCTCGAGCTCTGATCGTAACAAGGTTTTCTTTCTTCGTGGCCTTTCTTATTTATTCTCTCTATTATTATTATAACAAGGTCTACAAATCATTCTAGATGTAGAATAAATTAAATTGTACATTCTTTGTAACAGGTACTCATATTCGAACGACCATAACTTTTCAAAACAACGGCGATGGTGAAAATGTTTATATTTAGTTAGGAATTTAGATTATATTTGGAATGAGAATTTATCTTTGACATGTAAAGACGGATAGCTTTATGTCATTTAAGTTTAAAATATTTGAACATTCAGTTCTTTTAAAAAGTTTGAATCTACCAAAATAATTTGCTACTGAAGTTCAAGATGGTTGTTAATATATGCATTGTATATTGATGATCTTTGTCAGATCCACTAGTTATAAACTCTAGATTATTAAGGTGGTTGGGTACTGCCCAATGGTTTCCTTCACCTACCCTCTCTCCAAAATTTATTATGATTGTACCTGGTGAATTTTTTATTTATGCATCCATATCGCTTGTTAGAAGAGGTACAATGTATTGCTCCTCATCACCACCGGAACCCTGGATAACAACCCTGTAGTTAGGTACCCATTTTGCAACCTATTCGTCGTTAAAAATTTAAATTTACATATGGCGTTTTCGGAATTTCATAAGTAAGTGTTAAAGCCATAAAGTCGCAATACTCTTGATACAATACTGATTTTATAATCAAACGAAGGGAATTCACAAGGAATGTGAACCTGCTACGTATCTATCGCCACTCCTTGAGGCATCGCATGAAATGCTCAAACGAAAATGATTATCTATGAGTCCTCCGAAAATAGACAAGTATACCCAATAATGTCTTTAGTTCTTTCATGATAATGCCGCTATTGAAAGAATGGTTCGTTTAGTATTTGTCTTTTTGACGACTTTCTTTTAGAAAAAGAAGATTATCTTACTTCCGGAAGCAAGACGTGATCTACGGCTACATGTTGGCAGTAGACTAGAGGTGGAATAACTGGAAGGTTAGCCGCCTACAGTGATCGCTCATCGCAGGGCAATTAAAAATTCGAGCTGTACTCTGCGAAACGACGAAGGGTTGTTATCTAGGGTTAATGAAGAATAATTATGGTAGTAGGTAAAGGCACGATGTAATCCTCGCCTTCGCCACCCCCAATGGCCATAAACTCTTGGTGGGCGTAAACAGAATTTAAGGAAATCTTAGTATATTCATTACTCATGTCAACACTTAACGCATTTTATAAGATGGTGACCCTATTTTTCTAATATATTTATCTGTGGCGGAAGGTTGACCTTCTGCCACAGATAAATAAATTAACGAATTTTATTTGGTATGATATTCCGTTCCTTAAGCACCAGCCAACGTCAAGTGGAAGAGAGAGCGACTAATTTCCGTCTACAATCAGGTATTTTTACTTAATTGTGCAATGGGGACCGTAAAGCACCTTATTTTGGGAATTTTTATTCGAATAAAAAATGTACTTTTTTACAGTTTTAAAAATGAGTTTATCAATGTGAGTTTCCAGCAAAGACAACAAAAACGAAATAACAATTGAGAGATAGAATAAATCCTAAGATTATGCTTTTGGATTTTTTTAAGGATTATGCGACGAACGATTTCGTTGGATGGCGAAGTCTCGATATATCCCTCGTTTTTATAAAGCTCCATAAAGTATGATTATGGTTGATGGTAGAAATAAACTGAGTTCCTCGCACTCGCCACTTCTAGTAGCAAATAAAGAAAGATTACGATGGATGCTAAGTACTTGGCGTATTCCTCAAGTTTGATCTCCTCCTCAATTTGGTAAAGAATGATTATGGTTGTTGGTTGAGGTACAATGCATTCCTCGTCTTCGCCAGTTGTCCATGGAGGTTGGGTGAAGGCAGGTGTCGATGGCACGGTGTATTCCTAGCTTTGCCAGCTCCATAAAGAATGCTTATGTCTGTGGGAGAGGTACAATGCATTCCTCGCTTTAGATACCTGAAGAACGATTATGCTGGATGGTGAAGTCTAGGTTTATTCCTCGTTTTTGATCATCTCCATTATGGTTCTTGATAGATCACACATCGCTCATCGTCACCACCCAAAGTAGCACAAGATCATCTTTGCCACCTCCATAAAGAATGATAATATAAATTGGTAAAGGCAGGTTAACGCACTACGATAATTTTAAGAATTTCACGTGTATAGTGTCTACGTTAAGGGGCTATTTTCTAATGAATGAAAAAGACGCAGGTGAATGAAATCACACTCTGATTTCATTTAGTGACTTAAGTAATTGGAGTATACGGATTCACGGATTTGTTGGTTACAAATGTATATGTATGCCTTCAGATAACTGCACAATAAATTTCAAAATATTCGTTGAGCAGACAAATACATCTTTCAACTAAGTCCGAATGTTGTTGAGGAGCTCGACAATTGAAGGTGAAAAATATTTATCTTATTTGGGATATGTAGATGTGGGCAGGTCAACTAGATTTATTTCGATAGGGTTGATTGTGGAGAAATTGCTCCAACTACCGAAGGCCGAATATTCAGCAGGCGGCAGAGATCTGAAGGAGATCGGCTTCAATCAAGGGTAGAAGGTTGCCTCAGGTGCAGGCGTGGGCTGGGACACACCTAACCCTCAAGATCGTCCACAGGAAGTCGGAACCGAATGCTACAATTTTATATTAATATTGAGGAAAAAGTAATGCTTTTTTCCTAAATCTGAGAGGTCTTCCAAGTCGTTGCTAAGAATTCATTTATCGCCTTTAGCCAATTCAAAGGCTCCGTTGGAGGTCCAGGAGGCAAAAGTCCATACCTACTGAAGTATACAAGTAAATTTGATCGTTCCTCTAATGAGGTTATTTCGTTTTGTCTGCCTATTTGCTTGTCGACCGTTCAGATACGACTAAATCTACGACAGATTGCCAATAATGTTACAAAAATAAAATATAACAAGATATAGAACGTGGAGGGAGTTGACGACTCCAAACTAGTGGTACAAGATTTTTTTTAAATCCTTGTAGGGTTCTATTTTCCCAAAGGCTAATGAATATTGAAGAAATTTGACGACTGAAACGCCTCTACGTTTTTAGATTTTCTTTGGAGCCCGTTTAATATTTTTTTTTTAATTTACTGTTCAGCTTTCCTGGCGATAATGAATTGAACAGAATCTTTTGAACTTAGTCTGATTAGGAAAGCAGCTCGGTTAATGGTATATGTGCAAATATACGTGACTAAGTAGTGTATTAAATGTATCAATGAAAATATTACTTGTTATCCGTAGTAACATAATGCTTTTAAGGCATGTACTTCAGTTACGTCACTAACTTATATACTGGATATCATTGTCTAAGAACTCTTTCATATCATTCGTTTTTTTTGTTTTGTTTTTTAATAAAATATCCTGTGATGAATAGTTATTAAAAAAAAAAACACATCCTAATCCAAGAACATGGATGTACAATCGTGTGAGATGTTTACATGGTAGGGCACTGACGACAATAAGGGTTTTCGCCCTAAATACTTTAAACAAAAAAACGTATCATTGTTTCTTCCGTAGCAGTCTGACAGTAAATGTTTGACTGTAAGTTCGTAGTTAAATCAAGTAGTCGTGAGTTAGTCGAGTATGTCCAATTCATAGTCAAACCCATGGGCGTATATAAGGGGGCAGCAGCCCCCAAAAATTTTGGTTTAATCGCTTAGAATAAGTCATAAAAACCACAAAAATAAATTAAATAAGATAACTTAGTTCAGAGAAAATAGTTTTTGGGGATTAATAGCGTTAGTATTCCATATCCCCCAAAATCCTGGTGCTCCCAGCCCCCCCCCTGTAATTATTTCATATATACGCCCCTGGCCAAGCCGGAACTATTTCTTTACTGGATGGCCATTCAACATTTAAATCGTTTTAAATATTCTGACGTATTACTTTTTTTTTCGAACATTTGTCAACTATTTGTTTAATTTTATTCAATATTTTGTTTTAAAGACATGTCTCATACAAATGGAGTGAGTACATACATTCAAATGACTATGATTCGTACGTATTTTAACAAGTAGAAAAAAAAGGAATAAGTAAATACATTGGTGCAACGTTTGTTTTTTTATTTAAAATGAGCACAATATGAAACTAAGCAAATTAACGCATTATTATGCATAAATGTCCATTGCCAAATTATGCATTAATATCCAAAATTCCAAAATGAAGAATATTTTGATGCGATTTTAATAAAAATAAAATCGTAGTTAATAATAAATGGACTTTAAAATTTTAATTTAAATAAATAATAAAAATAAAAAACAAATTCTAAATTTAAATTGTTCAAGTATAAAAAAAAAAAATGACTTATTTGAGCTCATTATGATGGGATTATAATTTAATCTCTTACATTATGGAATTCTCAAAGTTGTTGGGCTATCAAAATAATTCTATTTCTTGTCCTACACATCCTGTTCCTCCATTTCTCTAATCCAGCTCACTGACGCTTCAAAAACTTGACATGATACCTCTGGGCTCCCTGGGCTGACGATACTATCCAAGAAAGCCACCAAGTACGAAACACAGCTGAATTGAAATGTGAAGATTCCAGAAAATGAACAAAATTATTTTATATTTTGATTCTAAAATTTTAAATGAAAACCTCTTATTTATGTATTTCTGCTGATATTTGAATACTGAATTGAAGTAAAGATATTAACTCACTATAACAATTACATTTAATATTTCACAAGTTTCATGCAATTTCATACTTCAGATAATTTGATTTCTATTCAAGTGAGCTTTAAGTAGTAATTCATTCAGAATTATGATTTTAGAAGGTTTATAGAAAATGTTAGAGAAATTACTAAATAGAAAAAACAACCAACACAGAGAAAGAGCTTACAATAGAAATGGGCGATCTAAATCGGTCTTTTAAAAGATCAATATTTTTTACACGATATACCAATTTTTTGAATCGATCTCTAAGGGCCGATTTTTTTTATGAATCGATCTCCAAGGGCAGTTCCTTTAAAGAATCGGTCTTTCTAGAATTGCTTCAAATATTAATCACGCTTTACGGTTAATATCTTTCCAAATCATAGACTGTTATCATCATGGAGTTATGAAAGGAGGGGAGGGGATATTTTGAAAAAAAAAAAAAAAAAAACTGCCACGGAAACATACCCGATGTCGGCCATATCGGTTGGCCACATTTTTTTTTTTTTTTTTTTTTTTTTTTTTTTTTTTTATTTATCCAAATTTATTTATTTATTAAAAGAATATTACAATCTGTTCCTGATACCAGATACACTTTAAGCGATTAATCTAAGTTGTTACAATATTTAGGACACAATTTTGCAATATAGGAAAAAACAAAATGAAATAAAACCTATTCATGGTTGGCCACATCTGTCAATAAGTTTTACTTTGTTTTTAATGGTTTACTATTATACTAATTTTAATTTGAAATAAGCATTGAGTGCACAATGCCTACCTGTCCGGTGTTTGGATGTTATAATTGTACAAGCGCACAATCGAAAAATGTTGGAGTCTTGAAAAATAGGTATTCATACATTTTTCTACGTTTAGGTTACAGGTTATATTTTTCATATCATCAAGTATTCAAATTGAGTCATCTAGGTGGGAACCTAGTAGTGATGGGCGATTTTTGAATGTGAATCGATTCGAACCGAAATGAAATCGTGAAGTCGATCCATATCGAAAATCGATCCATATTATAGATGGATCTTCTTAGCCTAGACCATTCGAAAGCTTACTAAATTCTCTACAATAAAGGTTCTGATGTAATTTTCGATGGGGAGATGTCAATGCTAGAAATAATTGCATGAAACATCAAAATTGTTAGTTTTGCTGTTTTGAACGGGTTTTTGTATTTGTTTTCCTAACGTTTTAATTGGTTGTTGTTGTTTTGTAAATAGCATTTAACATTAAAATGAGTATTTTGGTTAAACAAGGCAAGAAAATGTGAAACAGTGCTTCAGTGTTTCCAAGAGCGAACGCCTGTAGCGCCTTAAATCTTCCTTCTCTTTGAGATTTGATTTTATATGTTTCACGAAAGATCAAAACCTACCAATAACTGCTTTTATTCCTTTACTTATTGCACTAGGGATATAAACGGAACCGTGCTAAAATGACGTAGTTCCTTTGAGTCGGACATTTTTTGAATGAAAAGGAGCAGCAATCCATCAGTACCAATGTTCAAGTTTATAGAGTTGTTTTTTACACGGATCTATTTCACTAATTTTTCCTTATTTCAATCATATTGCTCAATGAAGTTGAATTGCTTTTTTTTGAGCTTGACGATGAAGCAACCGTTGATGAGTCTGAGAATTCTTCATTTTTTCTCTTAAATTTGATTTTACAATAAAGGAAAATGTAATGAATAGTCAGTTTTGCCAAAAGAACGGTGATAAAATTCAATAACTTATGCTATTACCTTAGCGAGATACATTAGGAACCCTTGGAGACTACTGCATTTTTTGTATTTACTCACCTGTAACAAAATAAAAAAAAATGTAATACATGGTTATAAAAATTGGATTAGTTATTATTATTATTATTATCGGGGTGGGTTTCCTCCGTTTCCGGGTGTTCAATTTACTTCGGGGGATTTACATCCAACCGAAATAAATAATTATGTACGTACATTCACATGTTGGATATATAAGAAGTATCTGACGGCTCTCGCTGCATCCAGTTGTGCAGAATGCTGTTTCTAGTCCGCTTTTGGTGGCCAGGTAATACACTCGCATGACTGCATTATGCGTGTATCCAATATAATGCATGCGTTTTTTTTTTTTTTTTTTTTGTTTTTTTTACGGCGCATCTACTTCCGGAGGTGGGGATCGAACCCACCATCTCCCGCTTATGAATCCAAGGCGCTAACCATTAGACCACGGGAGACCCCAGTCGCGTTGTTATTATTATTATTATTATTATTAGTGTATTCTAAGATGGTCAACTAATCCACACACCAGTCGAACTGAGAAAAAAAAAAAAAAAAAATAGAGCGCTTTAGGACGTTATAAGTCTTGTATTTTAAATAAGAATTGAGAACAGCTATGTATGTAGCTTCCTCCGAAAAGTGGAAGATCACTTTTCAAACTAGACGTGTTAAAGTAAATTTTAGAACAAAAATCATCTGCCTACCAGATCATACATTTTTAAACAAAGAACATTTCACTTATTTTGAAGAAATAATTCAATTTCTATAATAATTTATCATTTAAGTGGAATTTAGATTATATCTATCTGTCATGTAAGCACATTACAAAATGTAATTATTTTACAGAAATATAATATCATTGAATGAATAAATAAATAAGGTTTATAATAAAGCTAAAAAAAAAAAAAAAAAAAAAAAAAAAAAAAAAAAAAAAAAAAAAAAAAAAAAAAAAAAAAAAACTATAATTATTTAATATACAGGGTGTCCCACATTAAGATTTCATAATTTTAAGGGTTTATTCTGCACCTTATTTGTAGTTCAGGGACGCAGAAATGAGCGTCCTATCTCAACATGTAGCAGAGCTATTCAAAATTTTGTCTATTTTCAAAACTATTGGGTTTTCTTATGAAAAACAGTGTTTTCCGGATTTCTGGTCTATGTATCGTAAATGACGACCACATTTTTAGAATCTACATTAATATTCCAATAAGAAACACCCATTATTGAAATGTTGTCAAGTAAATTAGGAGCTACACTAAGAGCCATATAGATGTGAACTATTGTTATTAGGGTTTTCATAACTCCTTCAATATTTTCTTAATCAGCTATTAGTAGACTTAGCGGTTTGCCTCCACCTCAAAAGTTGCGTTATTTAATAAGCTTTAAAATGGTGCCCTGTTGTTCCAAAAACAAAAATTATTTAAGTCTATTTTTTTCTGATTTCTAAGTCAAAACCAATACATTTACTGTAGCTTGAAGAAGCCAATCTGAACACATTATTTAATTTCACGTGAATATGGTGATGTCCCATCCTTCCAACATTAGGTATACACACTTTTTGCTCAGATTAAGGATTAGGGGACACTTTGGAAAGAGTGAAATATGACAGAAGAACATATTTGAAACAATCACAATTAATGTTATTACTTTAACACAATAAATACAGATCTTATATTTTTATACTTTGAGGATCTTGTTTTATTAAATTTCTATTTTATTTAATAAAATTAGACACTACAATTTCTGCTTATAAGTTATTGCTTATAAGTACTTGGGTTTCAATAATGGGTGTTTCTTATTGGAAATTTAATGTAGATTCTAAAAATGTGGTCGTCATTTACGATACATAGACCAGAAATCCGGAAAACACTGTTTTTAGACAGACAAAATAGACAAAATTTTGAATAGCTCTGCTACATGTTGAGATAGGACGGTCATTTCTGCGTCCCTGAACTACAAATGAGGTGCAGAATAAACCCTTAAAATTATGACATATCAATGTGGGACACCCTGTATAGTTTAGGGTGGAAAAGGCTCTTTAACTGTCTGCCTCTACTTATTGGCAAAATCATTGAAAAAATAAAAGTATTGCTTTAACTTTAAGTTCCTAAATAAATGTTACTCTTAAAACTTTTAAATAAAAGTTTTTATTTTAACTTTCTCGATTAAAAAAAAAAAAAACAAGTTTGCGTCCCCGATTTCCATTTAAACTGTGTGTATTTTTTTTAAACTGAGTCGAATGGGACCGTATTCTATATTAATCCAATCTCGAGATATAGAATTTTCCCCGTTTTTTGGCCCCACGGTGCATCGTGTACTACCAAGTGGAACGCGAGCCAAAAAAGGTTGGAAAACGCTGGCATTGCATCAAACTAGTTTCGTGAGGGGGACGTGGAGAACCGCTATAGGATCAAACTACTCGGCACATTTCATCCCAATAAAGGAGAAGTTAGACGCTGAGAAGATTAAACTAGAAACATAACGGGGAATTAGAGCATTTTAAGCCGGCTATTGAAGAAAATGACTGGCGTCTAATGACCATTCAAGGTCATTGATGCCGCTTCCATTTAGATCAGCCCATTTCACAAGCATGACTCGATCAAGTTTTGATTTAATAGGTGCATTTTGATTAAGCTGCAGTAATACTTGTAGGCCGTAGAACATGCCCGCCCTTCCCAGCAGTCAACCTATTTATGCAATGATTTATCCGTCATTAATTACACATGTTTCTTCTATTTTTGATATATGCAATAATATCAGAGAACGTATCGAAGCCAGAAACTCTAATAGTTATAACAGTAATTTCAAACCAGCTTTTCTTTTAGCGCGGTTCCTTCCTCCCTCCATAGGGTAAACCCGCTTATGAGGTTGATCTTATGATGCAATCCGGAAGTTCCGAATACGAATTTTACGTTTCAGATACCATAGATCTCGAAAATAACGGTGGTTCAAATTAGTATATATATATATGTTCTGTCGTAAATTGAACTGATCTATATATTTTTCTTTTTGTAAAGGCCCTATAGATCAAAGAAGTGTTTTTACATATTTTTATAGCATATTGTATTCACCGGATGCGTTTTTGGTTCTTTTCCCTCTCTTCAAAAGACAATTTTCTGAAACTAATTGTTTAAAACACATTTCATTTTTATATTTTAAATTAATCATTCTTATAATTTCATTTTAAATTACCTTATTGCGATATTAACAACTTTGTGTTCTTTTTTGTTAGTTAATGACGTATTTATTTAGAAGACTGACATGAGCTGTTTATATCGCATTAAGGTAACTTAAAATGAAATACATACATTAATGAATAATTTAAGATATAAAAATTTAATAAGTACAGATGGAATGGTTGGGATTCGGCTAAATAAACCTCAATATGATTTTGTTTTAAAAAAATCTAAAACAAAATCATATTGAGGTTTATTTAGCCGAATCCCAACCATTCCATCTGTACTTATCACCTCGACGGCTAACTATCTAATCATCATGATAAAAATTTAATAGTTGTCAAGCGATTAATTGCTGAAAATTATCTTTTGAAGATAGGGAAAAGGGCCAGAAACGCGTCAGATAATTAAAAAAATGTCATAAAAAGATGTGAAAATAATATTTTTACATATAAAGCCTTTAAATGAAGGGATACAGGGTTGCTGGTACGTCGACCCTCATCCACCGCGAGGTGCTACGTTTGGGTAAAAAAAAAAAAAAAAAAAAAAAAAAAAAAAAAAAAAAAAAAAAAAAAAAATTAAGCCCATATTGTCGTATCCGAAAGTTACTTACTTCCAAATATTTCAGCCTTTTTTAGTGCGGTTCCTCCCGCTTATAAGCGGAGGAACCCCGCTTATAAGGTTGATACAATGAAACAATCCGGAAGTGCCGACTAGAAAATTTCGCGTTTCAGAACCCCTAGAGACCGAAAATAACGGTGGTTCAAATTTGTATATATATATATATATATATATATATATATATATATATATATATATATATATATATTTGTCTGTTCGCTCATTTCTGGCGAAACCCTAATGGTCCGATTGTGATGAAATTTGGTACAAAAATCCGTCGTCCAATTTAAAAGGTCAAGTTCGTTAACCAGCAGAATCCGCCCACTGGAAGACGGCGTTTGGGGCGAAATTCGCGCAAAAAAAATCGTAACGCTTACGTTTTTGAGTTCATAAGCTTGTAAGTACTCGTTTTATAGGCTTCTTGGGCTTGGAAAACGAATGAAACCATTTTAAAGGCGATAGCTTTAACCATTTTCGAGAAAATAGGAAAAATAGTTTTTGAATGCCGTTTTTGGTTTGGGTACTTAGAATCATGGGATTCAGTTGAAACATTTTCTGCATGTTCTACTTTCATTAAAACTAATATGTTGAAATTTTTGTTACGTTTGGAGTTTAGGAAGGGTTAGAATAAAATATGTTATTAACAGACATAAAAAGTTTTGGTAACTTTTTATACTTTCCTTAATATCTCGAAAAAGGTTCAGAATCTTGGGAAACGGAAGATGACCATTAGAAAGCTCACTAAATGCTCTACAAAAATGGTTCTGATGAAAGTTTTGATTAGGCGATGTCAATCGGAGAAATAAGTGCTTAAATCTTTAAAGTAATTGATTTCGCTCATTCGAACTGTTCTTTTTGTCTTTGATTTTGGTACTTAGAATTATGGGATTCAGTTGAAACATTTTCTGCATGTTCGAATTTTATCAACACTAATATGTTGAAATTTTGGTTACGTTTGGAGTAAAGGAAGGGTTAGAATAAAATATTTTATTAACAGACAAGAAAAGTTTTGGTAACCTTTTATACTTTCGTTAGTATCTCGAAAACCGTTGACAATCTTGGGAAGCGAAAGGTTACCATTCGAAAGCTTATTAAATGGTCTACAAAAAAGGTTCTAAAGAAAGTTTTGAATATGCGATGTCAATCGGATAAATAAGTGCTTAAACTTTGAAGTAATTGATTTCGTTTATTCGAACAGTTCTTTTTGCCTGTTTTTATTCCTTGTTTTGTTTTTTATTAATTGCTTATATTTGGATAATGTATTTGACAATAAAACAGATTAAGTAAAATAAGAAAAACAATTCATTGTTAGAAATATAGCTTGCCAAGAGAAAGAGATTTTTTTTTTATCTCTGTTTACCTTTGTTCTTAATTCTTTTTATTCTCGGTTTGCCTTAGTTTTTAATATCTTGCTGTTATTTTGATTGCATTTTTTTTCAATAAAACATGACAAGTAATTGAGAAGCGTGTTTGTATTTTGAATTGACTTTGAGAGTCTTGCTTTATATTGAGGAATTTCCGCTTCTAACCTGTGGGTGTTAACAGTTTTCATGAAATAATAATAATAATAAAAAAAAAGATTAGTTCTATTTTAAACTTTCGAAATGACAATATGGATGAGAATGGATACGACTTAAAATGACGCAGTTCCTGCAGAAAGAGAATGTTTAGACTCTGTGTAGGGTCAGACATTTGCCCGGGTCGAGCTACTAGGCAGGCTTCAGGTAGGTTTTATTGCACTTCATAAATCAAGATGCATCCTAGGAGAGATGACAGATATTGTACCTGTAGGAAGTCATAAAGCCAAATGCTATAGTAGAAATATAATTATATTTTGTGGTTGTATGTGGCGTAATACATTAACAAATAACATAATAATACTTTCCCATTTTCTTGTACCATTTTATTTTGTTTAATTTCATTTAACAGTAAAATGAGTAGTTTAGTGTCTTTAATTGCATTTAACACTATAAAGATATGTTAGTAAAGCAAGTTAAGTCAATTAGAAACAAATTCGTAGTAGAGTCTTCGTAGAGAGAAATTTGGGACGGCGGAAAGAGTAATTTTCGCTTAGAATAGTTTCTTGTGCCTTGCCGACAATCTTGCTTTTCTTTGGAATATGTGTTTACATTAAGAATGATCTAAACAAAGTAATAACTGTTTCTATTCTAAGTATACAAAATGACACTAGGGATATGAATGGAACCGCGCTAAGATGATGCAGTTCCTGCGAGTTGGACTTTTTTTTAACAAAAGTAACAGTTTCTGAGGTTTTGGATACTTTTTTGTATTTCTAGCATTTGAGCTGATTGTTTCTATTGTTTTTGTATGTAAAATATAAAAATACCCGAAACCTAAGCAACAGTGAATATTAAAAAAAACAAAAAAAAAAAAAACAACAACTAAAATGTTAAATATCTTGGAAACAAGTAACTTTTGTATAAGGCAATAGGGGCTTCAAATTGTTTGTTTTGACTTGAACTATCACCTCGCGATAGATGTGGGTCGAATTACCAGTAACCCCGTATAGAAGTGGTCAATTTACGATAATTGTTTTATATATATATACATATATATATATATATATATATATATATATATTATCCAACTTTGTTATTTACTTTTTCAATAATACAAGTAAGGGACCTAGTAATTTAAATTAGGAATACTTTCTTTATTTGACTCATTGGACCATATAATCTTTCGATTGACGAAAATTATACTAGTATTTTTTTGATACTCGATACTTGTGGTGGGAATATAAAATATTTTAAAATGAAAAACCAATGTAGTTCGGTGGAAATTGAGTACATTCTTGAGACAATTATATTATTGACAACCTCCCACTGCTACTTAGTAATTTTAGGATGCAATATGGAGAGGGTGACAGATCTTCGAATGGTTTGTGGAGTATTACCACGCACGATGTTGCGTGGGCTTACTGGCAGATGGACAACCTACACCGATTTAGATTTATGTCTGATGCAGGGCCTACACGAGGTGTCTGTTCATACTATAGAGTAGTTCGTTGCCCAGCTACCTTATCATGCAGGGACATATATTAACCCGCGAGGATCTGATAGAATGAGTTCTACCTTCACTGAAAGACATCGGAGAAAGGAAGCGGTCGCCACTGAAGCATCACAAAATCGAAGAATCTCGAGGGTGCTGTGGTGAGGATTCTTTCAATAAAATTCTATAGAATCTGTTCGTCACCAGAGAATCAGATGATTCTCTAGCTGCAGCCCCCACCCCAATTTGTGATTTAATTGTTGAAAATAGGACATATAAATCTTAAAAATAAATTAAATAAGATCACTTAGCTTTAGAAAACATATTTTTTGGGGGTTAATAGCTTTTTAGTTGGCTAACTATTCTATGTTCTAGATTGTTAGTATTCCATACCCCCGAATGCTCCCCCCCCCCACCGAAATGATTTCCTATATACGTCCATGAGACGAGAAGGAGTAGAAACTTGAACTAAAAAAAAAAAAAAAAAAAAAAAGAAAATACACAAGGGCTTCCTGTCACAAGTATCCTTCAGTGGCATGACTGGCAGAGCAGTCACGGCAAGGAATAGATGGAAATGTTGGAACACAAATTTTTACTTCGTAACATAGTTTGGGCTAATTAGGAGGTGAACATATCATAAGTCCCCGCGCGTAGCCTTTGAGCCGGGGGGTTAGAAGGTCCCATATTCCATACATGATCATTCTATAAGAAATGAAAGCTGATTAAATTTACTACAAGTTCTATTCTATCAACGTTTTCGAGATATCTTTAGTTTTCGAGATATCCGCTCTTGAACAGGAAACAAAGAAAAATAATAGTTCAAGTAATCAGTTATTGTTGAATGTTCATTAGACTAAATTAAAGAATATACATACATGTATTGTCAAGAATAAAACCTTATACATGAGCCGAGTTACATATAATTCTCCGCCGGTTTGGCTAGACATGTTAAACATATTCCTATAGAAATCTATAAAAAGATAATGAAATCTAAGGGCCATAATACCTTAGTATAAAATAATATGCTAATGAATTCTTCGTCTTGGAGCGCTGGGCGTGTGATTGTAGAGGTAAGGTTGTTAAAACGGATGTTGAAGCTGGGATCGCGAGCTGTTTAGGAGTTATGTTTTATTTGAAGCTTTATATGGAGTTGGTTGGTGGAGCTGTGGAACAAACGATCTTGAAATCCTCTCTTTACGAGCCGGGCAAGAGAATAATTGCGCTTCTTGCAGCGCACCTTGGAATAATCACTTTCTTAATGCAGGAACCAGTGATTCTGTTAGGTTTGCTTTTTTGAAGAAGAAGAAAAAAGCAGGTAGGTGACTGATAGTTGAAATAAGTTTTATGGTAGGGATTGTTGGGATTCGGTCACTGCTTCTTAATAAAACTACATTTTATCTTGAAAATAATTTTATTGTTGCCGACGTTTTGGATTGAACTTCAAGCCTTCATCAGGGCGATGAGAAGATTGAGAACTATACCTCACAGATGCGGGATCAGGAGTAAGAGTAGGAGAAATGATCCCGCATCTGTGAGGTATAGGTCTCAATCTTCCCATCGCCCTGATGAAGGCATGAAGTTCAAGCCGAAACGTCAGCAACAATAAAAGTATTTTCAAGATAAAATGTAGTTTTATTAAGAAGCAGTGACCGAACCCCGACAATCCCTACCTTGAATCATCAACGGTCAACGATCTCCTCTCAATAAATACGTTTTATGTTTCTTATTCAAACGAGGAGTGCAAAATATCTTGACGACTAAAGAAAGCTTGGCTTTAAGGTCCCAGTAACCATCAATAGGACTAGGTCCATAAAAAGAGGCTCTTGTATATTAATAATCGTACAAACATTCCTCGAAACTGATATTTATAACTGCGCCCAACACTGTCATACTGGGCATTCAATTTGAGATTCCAGGGAATAGAGCACTCAACCTTCACTCCACTTCCACAGACCGTAGCGACATTCTTCAAACATCGGGCCTAAACCTTCACTATATTTATACACACCCACTGAGTGACTGTTCAACGAACCAAATCTCTACACCCCTAATTATTTTTCTATACCCACGAACCATTCCTCGAACGTATCAAACATTCGCTTGGTTTCTACACACACAAGCAAACATTATATGGACCACTTTTTTAAACATTGGATGTTGGTCGCGATTGAAAGTTAAAAAATGCTGGTCACTTAGGCTTTTTAGTTTTTCTTAAATTTTAATGATTCCCCGATTATAAAGATAAACTTATCTATCCGGTTTATCTTGAAAGTGAGATTCCAATAAATCTGGCTCAATAGTCTGCGTTCACAAAGGATGCGAAAGTTAATGTATCTGCTTGAAACCCTTTTCGACCTTTAAATAGAATTTCCTAGTACACGGAACTGAATGAAAAAATAGTTAAAATACATAAATATATTTATATTTTTTTATGTATTGATATTTAATCTAGGATAATCCAGTCTTGCAGAGGTATGATTCGATTATATCTCGAAACTAATTCACGAATAATACGCCCAAGAATTAAGAAGGTACTAATAATTTAAAGAAGAGTAGCGAATCGGGGTCTCCCAGTGGTCTGCGGGAGATGGTGGGTTCGATCCCCATCGGCGCTAAAGGCCTAGATGTTGATGCGCCGTAAAAAAAAAAAAAAAATCCTATCAATTATCCATTCCATTTCATAATTATATTAGTAATGATTTTTTTCCACGGTGCATTGACTGCTGAGGTCATTAGCACCCCAGTAATGAAAATGTTTGGTCATTCGATTTATGTACCCACATATTCCTGGTCTTTTGATTCAGATTGTTCATTAGTTCCTCCTAGTGTCTCGAGGAATCTGTATAAGAATTAATATCCTATCAAAATAGAATTGATTCGTTTGAAAAAATGGAAATTCGAAGTAATTTTGCTTTTAAAAATCCTAATACTATAACGAAATATGGAAATTTTATGAAACGCCTAAGGGCGTAGAACGATCTAGTCATGTAATGATTACATGAAACTCGGGGTCCTTTATACATGAAAAGAGAAATAATAGGTACAGGAAAAAAAGGAAGAAGATGATGGATGGAATTTTAAAACGCTTAAGGAAGGGCAATGGATGGAAAATTAATATCATGGATCGAAGGCTGCATACAAGATGGAACATTAAGGCAAATCTAAGGCAGGCTGCAGCCAGATCAGATAAAGCCTGAATGTCGAACGGGATGTCAATCCAAGCTACCTCGGCTACCTAAAGCCCACAGTCATTCAGTGGCGGTTAACCTTTCCTTCTGTACAGACCATCATCACAAACCTACACTACCAAGTAGAATTCTTATATACTAGCATTTTATTCAACTTCTCTTTTCAGGTAATACTTTTTCAAGCCACCCTTTAAATTTAGTATGATACTAAGATCTCTGATATCAATAATCCAAGCAAGTAAGACATCCAACTAACTAGTTTTACCACCTAGAAATAAAACCAAGCTCGGGTACTGGTTGTAATAATTTCATCAACCAACTCACCTCACAAGCCTTTCCATTTAGTAATTCCCATAATTTATTTATTTTTGAATGCTCTACATCTTAGACGAATAGCATATCTATTAATAGATATGCTACATGATGTATTGAGGTCAAATTCAATATTCACAATCGGTAATTGTTTCATCAAGTAAAATTCCCGACGAACCTATATACCTAGATATTAATCAAAATTTTATGTTCTCAGTGGGTAATAGTTCCATCAAGTAGTCCTGCGGACGAGGCTGTCCGCTTTGTTATGGAGCCGCATTCAATGCCTGAGAAAGTAATATGTATTTCCAAGAAGCAATAGTGCCGAAGAACGTTTCAACCTACTTGTATAGCCAAATTCAATATGCTAAGCGAAAAAGAGTTTCACCAAGCAATAATGCGAGCGAACTAGAATGAAACCGAACCCAATTTCCTAATGAGTATGAGTTCCATCAAGTAACATTTCACCAAGTTTCAAGCCAAATTCAATATTTTAAGCCAGTTATTGCTCAATCAAACATTACTCCCGACGAGAGTAAAGTTTTCTTCTTTAATGGCGTTACAATCCGAGTTGGGTCTTGGCCTCTTCCAAGAGCTTGCGCCATTGAGTTGGGGCCTCCCAGTTTGGGTATTAAGAAGACTCCTCGAATCAGCAGCTACTGCATCCAGCCTTGTTCTTTCTCTTCTCCCGGTGCGGTCCAAGTGGCTTTCCGTTGCTTTCCTGGGAATCCTTTCATCTGTCATACGAGCAGCATATCAAGCCCAACGAATTCTCCTAATTTTAATGTATCGAACTACGTCCAAATCTCCGAATAGGTCGTAAAACCCCTGATTCTTATGCCTTCTCCATACTTCCACTTCCCTAAGCAATTAAATCTGGCGTAAGATTTTTCCTTCGCCGGATTTTACAAGCGTATTTCTCAAAGGATAACAGTTCCATCACACAACATTCCCATCTGGTTATAAAGCCATATTTAATATTATCAGCGAGTAATATTTTAATCAAGTGACGACGAGCTAGATGTAGTAATAAAGCAGAATTCAATATTCTCATTGTGTTCATTAGTAGACTATATAATAGAAATATATTGAAAACTTGAGCCATCAACTAGAAACTCACACCCTTCATAAACTATTTGAATCACGCGACTTCTCCGGTTCTTCTCCCTTGAAGGGCGGTTTAGAGTGGAGTTATAGCTGAATCCTTCCATCATGTAGAACTAGATAATGCAATTGATTTCTTCTACAGAGGTAGATGCAGACCCATAACGTAATGTAATTCATTACCGAATACAGTGGGCAAAGGTTTTATCAAGTAATACTCCCGAAGACCCTGTCCACCTTGTGATTAAGTATTCTGTTTGGGCAATAGCTCCCTCCAGTAACATTCTCGACGAACCTTTCCACCTAGTAATGAAACAAAATTCATTATTCTTCCATTGGGTAACAGTTCCGTCATCGACCAATTCCAAAGAATCTTTCCATCTAGTAATGAAGCAAAATTCTACGTTCTGAGAATATTGTTATAATGATAGTAAGCAAAACTCTTAATGGGCCTTTTATCTTATAAAGCCATTATAAAATAAATGCAATTTTTGCATTTAGTAGTTGGGATATGAAAACGATTTAAACGACTACCTTAATATATACTTTCCTCCAAAAATATTTGACAAAGAGAACATTTTTCCCGAACATAGACTACGAATACCTTATGCACTTTTCATATGTTCCAGACATTTATGGTGACGTAGTGGCTTCTTTTAGTGAGCCCTTTGCAAAAAGAGGTCATCCTACTCCTGAGGGCATTCGAAATCGTAACATTTTAGAAATAGGAACCTTTTTTCTACAGAATTTTGTAGATGGTATCTCCGGCAGAGGAAATATGTCAAACATTGTAAGCTTTGAATGTGATATTTATTCTTTATTACTCTCTGTCGGCATCTCAGCTCACACATTTTTTACCGTTTTGACTCACACCTTGTCACTATGTTTGACGGCCTCCTACTCACGTCGCGGCTGTCGGAATTAAAGTGAAACGGAATGAAGAGACTTAATAAAGGATTAGACTTGTCTATGGACAGCTGACAGGCATCGATGAAGCCAGCTTTGATGGACTCGCCGTAGCTTTCCCCGCTCTCGCTTCTAGCTACACTAGAGGTAACAATTCTACTCTTTGTTGACTACGCTTTCGTTGTTCTTATTGGGGCATGAATGTATGTATATATATATATATATATATATATATATATATATATATATATATTATTCTTGTGGATGACCCAAAATATTTTTTAATGCGTTTCGTTCTTTTAGGCTTAGGGTCGAGAAAAAGTAGTACTTCCTTGTGTCACACCACTTTATTTTTTCTGCCCTACATGTTTCGTGCTTAATTCATTCGCACCTCATCAGGGGCACTTCTGCAACCAAATCCATTTTTGTACCTCCCAATATTAAACATATTTAAAATATACACAATTTTTTTAAAAGTCCAGATTTTAAAATAACTTTAACAAACATTTTTTATAAAAGTCCTACCTTGCTAAGAAGTCCTCTCGTCTCCTCATGTATCTTCTACGGAGGCAGGGGTAATACTAGTCATGTCCTAAGCCTACCAATATGGCCGCGTCTTTATCTATATGTGGTATTTGTAAAGTCCGTCCGTTACAAAAATTAGGTCTTAATCTATTAAAGAATGGAAAATTTGATGTACGTTTCTAAGATCGGTCCTTTTATTAACAGCTGTTTTTGAATTTTTTAGAATATAAATATTTTCTTTAATTTTTCTTTTCAGCGTGTTTCTTTCTTTGTTGAGGAGACGAGAGGACTTCTTAGCAAGGCAGGACTTTTAAAAAATGTTTGTTAAAGTTATTTTAAAATCTGGACTTTTAAAAAAATTGTGTATATTTTAAATATGTTTAATATTGGGAGGTACAAAAATGGATTTGGTTGCAGAAGTGCCCCTGATGAGGTGCGAATGAATTAAGCACGAAACATGTAGGGCAGAAAAAATAAAGTGGTGTGACACAAGGAAGTAGTACTTTTTCTCGAAAAATACTGAAATTTTTGTTAACATGTTTCCGAATATTCCAGTGGATTTGGCAATTAAAATCATTAACAACAATTGGAACAGGATTGAAAAAGATACAAAGATTAAAAATAAAGAATTATTCATTGAGGGGATTCGTTTATGCTGCACATTTGGATATTTTCAATTCAATAATAAAATATATAAACAACTTTATGGCATACAGATGGGAAACCCACTTTCAATAGCTATTAGTGGAATTATAATGAATTTCATTCTTGAAGAACTTATTTCGGAGGTCAAAATTAATATACAGTTTTTATACAGGTACGTTGACGACCTTATTTTATGTGTGAAAGAAAATGAGGTAGATAAACTATTAGACATTTTTAATAGAAAATGCAATAATTTAACATTTACAAAAGAGGTGGAAGTGGATAGAAAGTTAGGCTTCCTAGACATGGAACTAATTAGAAATGAAAATAATTTTATAGAGTTTAAATGGAAAGACATATCATTCGACAAGAATGATTAATTTTTATTCCAAACGTATAGATGTAGCACTCATCACTGAAACACGACTGACTAAGAATAAGTATTTACGAATTCAGGACTACAACACTTACCGTACTGACCACCCAGACGGTAAAGCCCATGGAGGGTCTGCCATTCTTATACGAAGGACCTTATCCCATCACCCTTGTCCCACCAATCCCACAGATTCAGTCCAAGCCACCACTATCACTATATCCACATTTTCTTTTCCAATTTCCATGTCAGCTGTTTACTGTCCTCCTAATAAACCTTTAATAGAATCTGAAATCCTAGATCTTCTAGAATCCCTTGGTACCAAATTCCTTCTAGGAGGTGATTTCAACGCCAAGCATCTTCAGTGGGGGTCAAGGGTAACCAACTCCCGTGGTCGTACCCTACTCTCTGCACTCTCCTCAAAGCACTGCTCAACCATTTCCCCGAACTCCCCAACATACTGGCCTACCGATCCAAACCGTATCCCCGATCTAATAGACTTCTTTGTATCCTTTGGTCTTACATCCGTCTTCACCTCAATAGATTCCCTAGATGACTTATCCTCTGATCATAGTCCTTTAATCCTTAAACTCTCGCTACAACCTATTCCAAAGCCTCAACCTCCTTCCTTAATCACTGGACCAATCGATTGGAACCTCTTCCGATCACTTCTTGAAGACACCATCAACCTCAATATTTCCCTCAAAACCCCTGAAGACCTAGATATAGCTGTCCAACAATTCACAACCTCCATTCAACAATGCGCATGGAAATCCTCCCTTCCTAAACGCCATCATCACCCAATCCCAGCTGAAAGTCCTCTGCCCCAATCCCTAAAAGACATAATTGTAGCCAAACGCCAAGCACGAGCTCTGTGGCAGAGAACTCGCCATCCCTCCGACCGTCGCTCTTACAATCGATTATGCCGATTAGTAAAGCGACAATTAATCCAACATCGTTCCGAATCCTTTAATTCCTACCTTTCATCTCTATCAACCTCCGACAAATCCCTTTGGAATGCTACTCGCAAAATCCTCAAATACCATCCTGCATCTCCCCCCCTTCGTCGAGAGGACGGCACATGGGCCGCCTCCGACGAAGAGAAATCCGAGTTCCTTGCCAATCATCTAAAAAGAACATTTACTCCTCACCCCCCTCCTGAACCTGATTCCCATTTACCGGAATTAGATGATTTCCTACAATCCCCACTTCCCCTCTCCCTACCACCAAATGCAGTTAATCCATCTGAAGTTAAATTTCTAATATCCCAACTACCATCCCGGAAATCCCCTGGTTACGACCTCATCACCTCCAGAATCCTCAAACAGCTCCCAACCAAGGCCATTGTATTCCTCACCTACATCTACAACTGCATCCTCCGAACAACCCATTATCCCATACTCTGGAAATTCTCAATTGTTGTCCTTTTTCCTAAACCTGGTAAACCTCCCAACAACCCTTCCTCTTACCGCCCTATCAGTCTTCTTCCAATATTTTCCAAACTATTTGAAAAAATTATTTTGAAGCGCATATCACCTATCCTAAGCTCCCGAAATCTCATCCCACCTCACCAATTCGGTTTCCGCTCCCAACACTCTACAGTGCAGCAAGGGCTTCGCGTTGTTGATCTCATCTCCTCATCCCTCGAGCGAAAAGAGTATTGCACGTCTGCTTTCTTGGACGTTGCCCAGGCATTCGACCGAGTCTGGCATGCAGGCTTACTCTTCAAACTCAAAACCCACCTTCCCAGCACCCTTTTCCTAATCCTTCGCTCCTATCTCTCAGACAGGTTTTTTCAAGTCCGGCATGGAACAGCCTACTCAGATTATTTCCCTGTGGAAGCGGGAGTTCCTCAGGGTAGTGTCCTCGGTCCCATCCTTTATACCCTTTATACAGCTGACATTCCAACACATCCTGACACCCTCCTGGCCACGTATGCAGATGATACGGCCATCCTTTCACCCCACATAAATCCAGACACAGCTTCCCAGAACCTACAATCCCATTTAACTCAAATTGAAAAGTGGTGCAACAAGTGGCGCATAAAGATAAACGTCGAAAAATGCCAGCATATAACCTTCACCCTTCGACGTAAAATTTGTCCTACTGTCTCCTTCAACAACAATCCTTTACCCATAACCAATACCATCCGATACCTTGGGTTTTACCTTGACTCTCGATTGACTTGGAACGCACACATTAAACTCAAACGACAAGAACTCAATCGACGATTCGGACAACTATACAGACTACTAAACCGATCATCACACTTAACCGTACATAACAAACTAACTGTCTACAACTCACTAATAAAACCTATATGGACATACGGAATAGAACTCTGGGGGACAGCCAAGCATTCCAACATCAACCGAATCCAAACATTTCAATCCAAAGTCCTACGTACCATAGTCAATGCTCCTTATTATGTTACAAATCGCACCCTCCATAATGACCTAAATATCCCTTTTGTCCAAGATATAATCCCTATCCGCTTCTCATCCTTCCATAGTAAACTAATCAATCATCCTAATCCTATAGCCCAATCCTTATCCAGCACTAATCATCCTTCCTCTCCACCAAGACGTCTTAATAGAAAGTGGCCCTGGGATCTACTAAGGTAGTGTAGTGTCGTGGAGTGAAAAAAATCAGTGAAATTATAATAAGTGAGAGTGATATCGATGGATATTTTCTCTCCTCAGGATATCACAGGCCATGCCTCATTCGCCTCCAATCCTCCCTGCTATTCGCAGGGTGTGGTTGGATGGCGTAAGGTAACTCCAGGTCACCCTAGAATCCTTCCTAAGGAAGGTATTCGGCTGACAACTGGGGACACCTGAGGCGTGGTAAAGTAACTAACATCAAATTACAAAGTACAGTTCAATTGTAGATTGTAATATTCTATAAATAAATATATATATAAAATTTTTATTCCAGCCACCCGTATAATTTCAAAAAGAATCTTTTATATAATAGGGCATTATCAGCCTTACAAAGAACATCCCCTAAATTCTTTATTGAAATAAAAAATAAATTAAGGAAGGTTTTCAAAGAAAATAATTACCCTAACAGTTTAATTGAACTTCAAATAAAAAGAGCAGAAAAAATCATAATATATTCAAAAAGATTGAATGATCGACCGAATAATAATGATAAATGTAAATATGACCGCGAACTATTTGATATAGCGGATGACTTTTTTAAGGATCTGCAAAATACTCGGAAAAGAAAATGCTCTCAATCCATTGTAGAATCAAGGCCTTCTAAAAAAGTTAAAATTGATAATGAATTGAAAGATGAAGGTAGGAAAAATAATAAGCGTAAACGAGAACACATTGATAATTCGGTAGGAGCACACAAAAGAAAAAGATTATTGGTACAAACAGAAATAAAACATTTTTTTACTAAAAATAACTCTGTAATGGAAGAAACCATGTTAAATCAACATTTATTTTCTAAAAAAAGAAAGCAATTATTTGTAAAAAACAAAAATGACAAAGATTTAAATCCAATAAATCGATATTTTACGTTTAATTATCACCCGCTTATAGCGAATAGGCTAAAAACAATTTGTAAAGGTATATGTAAAATTAGTTGGAAATATGAACACAAGATACAGAATATGTTTAGTAACATTAAAGACAGGGTTAATGCATCAAACACAAAATATAATATCTATAAAATTAACTGCAACGACTGTAGCAAATGTTATATTGGGGAATCTGCACAATTATTAGGTAAAAGAATTATACAACACGTAAAGAGCATTGACACACAGGAAAACGGTACCGCATTGACGGAGCATGCAATATCAAAAAAGCACTGTTTTGATTTTAAAGAAGTTAAAATACTTAACAAAGAAAGAAACACGCTGAAAAGAAAAATTAAAGAAAATATTTATATTCTAAAAAATTCAAAAACAGCTGTTAATAAAAGGACCGATCTTAGAAACGTACATCAAATTTTCCATTCTGTAATAGATTAAGACCTAATTTTTGTAACGGACGGACTTTACAAATACCACATATAGATAAAGACGCGGCCATATTGGTAGGCTTAGGACATGACTAGTATTACCCCTGCCTCCGTAGAAGATACATGAGGAGACGAGAGGACTTCTTAGCAAGGTAGGACTTTTAAAAAATGTTTGTTAAAGTTATTTTAAAATCTGGACTTTTAAAAAAATTGTGTATATTTTAAATATGTTTAATATTGGGAGGTACAAAAATGGATTTGGTTGCAGAAGTGCCCCTGATGAGGTGCGA
This sequence comes from Gonocerus acuteangulatus, assembly GCA_946811695.1. NCBI lineage: Eukaryota > Metazoa > Arthropoda > Insecta > Hemiptera > Coreidae > Gonocerus > Gonocerus acuteangulatus. Next base: position 74,672,274 of record OX328132.1, read on the forward strand.
ATGAATTAAGCACGAAACATGTAGGGCAGAAAAAATAAAGTGGTGTGACACAAGGAAGTACTACTTTTTCTCGACCCTAAGCCTAAAAGAACGAAACGCATTAAGTAATATATATATATATATATATATATATATATATATATATATATATATATATATATATATATATGTATGTATATATATGCACTTTTTGTTATTTTAATTTTTTCCAATCATTACTGAATACCTCAATTTCACTTCTGATACCAGAAAATGATGGCTGATATTAAGGCAAGAATAGCTACAGGCAAAAGATGTGTCATTGGAATTCAGGTAGTATGGAATTTCACAAGGCACTGCAGAAAATCCAAAATAATGATACAAAAATCAGTTATTAGATCGAGATATGGATGTTAAGCTTGGATCGGTCATCGTTCGGCGGATTTTCGGCGCAGCCAAGTTGGGAGAAATTTGAAAAATCCAAAGAAAACAGCAGCGAACCTGACATCGTCACATTTATAAAACATCGTCTCGTTCGTTGGGTTAAGTCGAGAGGAGGGGCTAGAGAAAATACTCAAAAAGCTACTGTATGGCAAACCTTGTGACCTCGTGTTCGATAGCGAGATGATGTTGAGCGAGATTAAAAGGGTTGAATGTAGACAACCGATTGTAGATACCCATGTCCTTCAGGGACTGAAGCGTCCACCAGGCGCAGGAGTATGACAACGAGTTTTTAGCCCCGAATGTAGCGATGACAATCGATGCGCCCAAAAAACAAAAAAAAAACATATTATGTCATTATTGGAGGAAGCAGAAGGTGCTGATTCTCCACTATACATGGATCAATATTTACAGTGTCCCTGATTTAGACAGCAGAAAGCAGATGCTTGAAGTATTTGCCAATTTGCCAACTGGTGATGAGATTGGCTAATGATTGTGCTTGGATAAATCCTTTTTTGATATCCCTACAGCCATCGGCTCCTGGGAAGAACCTCTACATTATCACGTACTCAGTCATCGTGAACAGGCAACGTATACTTTGTGATGTACGATACTTTCACCACTTCTCGGTTTGATGTCATATCCATCTTCAACAGGTGGCTACGGGCATTTTTAGCAATTCTCATTTGTATTCGTGTTTTTGTAACAACAGAACTTTCTTTCTGATTGTTACATGGAAGATAACGTTCAGCTCCCTGCCTACAAGAGAAAGACTCACGTAGCCAGTGTTAACTAGAAAAGGAGGATGCATTTCGTCTATTCACAACTTACCAAATGTTTGCGATTCAATACATGACATCACGAATAAAAAAATAACATAATTATAGATAATTATTATAAACTGAAATTAAATTTGTCTCGTATTTTCTCAAAATTGGCTAATACATGCCGCTGTAAATGTGTAAATGGCCTTACAGATATACGTTTTATAACGTATATCTGTAAGCCCATAAAAGCAAACCGTTTTGCGGTGGGCGGATACTGCTGCTCGACGGCCGTTTCATTATTACAAACAGAAGTAACTCACCAGAAATGATACCAACACGATATGTGTGTACTATTTGATGTTTTTCATAAGGCGTCTCTTGAGAACGAGGAGGGCGATTAAGTCTTTTCCGTTTCGATTTGGTTTCTTTCAATTTTCTGAATCATTCCCTCGGCAACCACATGGTTCAAGAAGCTGCAGAGGATTCCAGGGACATATACCAGAAAGAAGTGAGGAGGAGAACCACCACTGGAGAAAAAAAGACGTTCTATCCAAAAATATGATCCCAGCGACTATAAATAACATCAGAATATATATGTATATATATATATATATATATATATATATATATATAAATATATATGTATATATATATATATATATATATATATATATATATAGGTTTTTATAGATTTATAGATACCACGGAAAATAACAATATGGAAACGCGCTGAAACTTCCCAGGTCCTGAGAAATGGACTTACTTACTTTTTTTTATTAAATTAATTTTTACTGAGCATAGTTTCCGCAATTCTTTTTTACAATCCGAATCCTGGTTAATCGCCCTCTCACGTCGATAGCAGGTTGAGTTTGTTTATCTGCTTCACCATGGTTGGTTAGGAAGGTTAGCAACTTTTAGATAAAAATAATATCGGCTTATTTTATCATGTTATTCTCTCTGAGAGGATCACACCATCAACTTCACGAAAAAACAAAAAATTGGGACAAATTTTGTGATTTTTGGAGATCCAAGAGCATGGATCTTTGATGTAAAATATGTTACCAAGATCCGAGATGAGTAAATATTTGACCATTTTGCCATCTCTGATCTCAAGAAGTATAAATATTGGGGATACTATCTAAATCGTAGGACCACTCCCCTTTGAAGTATGGATATGCCGGTAGATGTTTATCTTGTAATGTGCCATCCGCATATTTGATCTCAACTACGTTACGAGTCCGATTCACTCCTTATGGGATGAATTTAGAGATTTGTATCTAACTTACGGGTTTTCCAATCTCAATTCGCTTTTCAGAAGTTCATCTATTTCGCCTCTAAAAACTTGATATATCTATGGATGGCCTTTATCAGGACCATAACGTAAGGAAGAATTGATCCTTTTAATAAACGCTACATCATTGTAAATAAAACTGCATTTGTATATAAAAATGAGTTTTTATTGCCAAAGTTTCGGCTTCAATTTTAAGCCTTCATCTAGACCGTAAGGTAAGGAAGAACTGATCCTTTGGAAAATGCTACATCCGATGGAAGATGCTTCAATTTCAAACATTCATCGGAACTATGAGAAAATCGCTCGCCTGATCATGTAGCAGTGCTGCTATTTCCAAATCTTCGATCACTTCTTCCTCTGCTGAGCCCTAAAGAAGGATTCAAGATTAAGCCGAAATCTAGATAGAAATTAAGTTTTTGTATAAAAATGTTGTGTTATTAACTATCATGAACGAGTATCGTTTAATTTATTTTTGCCAATAAAAATATAACAACGACAAAATCGGTATTTACTTTGTGTGACCCTCATTTCAAGACTAGAACATTAAACTGAATTTTATCGCTCTGAACAGGATGTGGGCTGAGCACTTGAAAGTCGTTTCATTTTACACTTGCCACTAGTGGATCGTAAATTTTTAGGTCAAATATGTAGCTCACTATTGGCACTATAAACTTCAAATGTTTTATGACCATTTTATTATTCCTCTGGCATTAATTCTCTATGCATATAATTTTCTATGTTGAAGCAAGGTGAAAATAATGGCCAGAAGGCAATGTAGTTTATTATATTTTATAATTAAAATAGTTTATAATTAAATAAAGAAAAATATTGCTAATTGCCAATGATATTTCTCCAACGCTGTACTCCGGAGTCTAATGCTGATTAGCACTTAGAACTGGGGACAGTTGTTTCGGACGTAGCATGTGAATAAAATTACATTACATGTTTATTTTTTAAGGAAATATGCCCCTGGATCCTGCTGGGGGCTTCGCCTTCTGGACCCCCCCGTCTACCCCCAGGCTCTAATTGCGCAAAATTATTAATTAATAAATAATATTTATTAGTTGCACGTTTTTTTTTTTTTTATCTTACGCCTGATACAATATCTGCATTTACCATGGACGTATATAAGGGGATGGGGCTGAGGGGCTGCAAACCCCCCCCCCCCCCCCCCCCGAAATTTTGTGTTGATCGGTAAAAATGTTTCATAAACCCTTAAAAATAAATTAAATAAGATCACTTAGTTCATAAAAAAATATTTCATTTTGGGTGTAATAGCGTTTTAGTTTGTTAAAACTATTCCAAGTTCTAAATTGTTAGTATTCCATACTCCTGAAATGGTCTCAGCCCCACCCCGAAATTTTCCTAGCCCCCCCCCCCGAAATTATTTTCTATATACGCCCATGGCATTTACCCATTCACCACTGCTCCAGTAGGGCTGACAAAGACGCTAAGTTGTTTCATACAACTGAAATATTGAGCTACCTAGGGGCTTTTTATTGTTACTATAGTAGTCCCCCCAGTTCACCAGTAGATAGTACATAATGTGTTAAATGCTTCAATCTCCTCTAATAGGACTAGGCTAATGAGCAAAGAGACGAAGAATACTACGGAAAAAGCTCATCGCACAGTGGGGCCAAACGACATTTCGTGTTTTAAAAAAGGCTACACACTCCAAATCTCAACAGATTTCAATGCAATTTTTTTTTTTTTTTAAATGAAAGATAATAAAATTTAAAATAACTTTGTCTAGCCAGATTTTTTCCGTTGTTTCCCCTGTTTATTAAATTACGTATAAATAATTCACGAACTTTTACACTTGAACATAAAATAATATTTTATTTTTTATCTAACTTAATATCAGCATTGTTATCGTTGAAATTAAACATTGAAATCCTGATTAGACTTTGAAAAAATCAAAATCTATTTTCAAATCATTCAAAAATCAAATTATTTCAATTAATGTCATTGTTGAATTAAGATAAGTTTACGTTTTGAAGATGTCAGTCTGATTTTTTCCAAGTCTAATCAGGATTTGAATGCCTAATTTCAAAGAAAACAATACTGATATTAAGTTAGAGGAAAAATAAAATATTATTTTATGTTCAATTGTAAAAGTTCGTGAATTATTTACACGTAATTTAATAAATAGGGGAAACTAAAAAGAAAAATCTGGCCAGACAAAGTTGTTTTAAATTTTATTAGCTTTCATTTAAAAAAAACTGTATTGAAACCTGTTAAGATTTGGAGGGTGTAGAATTTTCTTGAAATACGAAATGTCGTTTGGCCCAACTTTGCGACGTGAGCGTGTGAAATGAATGACTCCCACAACGTCCATATATTGATTGTAGTGGTCAGAAGGATAAGTAAAAAGTAGAAACTGTCAGGATTCTAATCTTCTTATTCTAAACAAAATATCCGAAATCACGTTCGTCCTGGAGGTCGCCCATGTTTTTCACATGTAATATAAGAAGACACAATTTCCTCTGTCGTTTCCAAAGAAAGTTATTATGTTTTTTTTTTACCAGTGTTTCATAAAAACCGAAAAGAATTTCCGGAGAGAGAAATGGTCTCTGACTGTGTTTTTTCTGTTGCTGCCCTTGCTATGTGGAGACGAACCGTGAGCTATCTAGTCCTAATGTCCAGCTATTAGGGTCTTGCTTCTCTCTCCCTCTACCTGTCTATACTTTTCTACGCTCTAGCATCCAGCATTGTTCCCTCCCTCTCATGGGCGTATATAAGGGGGGGGGGGCTGAGCGGGCTGCAGCCCCCCCAAATTTTGATTTGATGGTAAAAATGTATCATAAAACCCGTAAAAATAAATTAAATAATATCACTTAGTTCATAAACAATATTTTATTTTAGTTGTAATAGCGTTTTAGTTGCCTAAAACTATTCAAAGGTCTAAATTATTGGTATTCTATCCCACGGAAATTATTTCCTATATACGCCCATGCTGCCTCTATCCATCAGCGCTCTTACAGCTGTAGACATTACTATTAGTTAATGCTTTGAAGATAGTGATGGGAGATTCTGAAATTTGAAACCTTCTTTTGAATCGATTCGAATCGAAATGAAAAAAATCGATCCAAAAAAAAAACGATCGGCGAGCTCAGATCGATCTTCTAGGCTCAGAAGATCGATGTACGATATGGATCGGTCTTCGATATCAATAGTTTTCACGATTACTTACAATTACCTACGAAAATCGAATTTCATTTCGATTCGAATAGATTCACATTTGAGAATCGTCCAATATAAGTCTATTAGAATACTCGATAATATGAAAAATATATCTGTAACCTAAAATTAGAAAAAAAATAGAATAAAATAATAATAATAGAGAAAAATGGTTATACAAATTACGAGCAAAATTTTTTTATAATACGTTCTAGTTGGAGGAAGAGAAGATATTGTGTCGTTGCATAATGATATTGTTGTATTTAAAGTCTGTTACTGGACATAGGACACTGTTCCGTAAATTTATTTTTCAGTTAAATAACTGAGAATTCTACAGAAATTACATGGAGAAACAACTGGTGAGATTAAGTATTTGAATATTTGAAATTAAAAAAAAAAAAAAATGTTACGATATTCTAGATAGATCGATTCTTTAAAAGGTTGTCCCTTGAAGATCAATTCATTAAAATATCGGCCCTTAGAGACCGAATCTTTGAAATTATTTATTTTATATTTTTTTAGGCGTGAAGGAAATTAATTTATTTTTGTATTTAATTACTTTTATTATAATTGAAAAGTGTCCAATATTTATATAAACGATTATTATTACTGCACCTTAACTTATTTTTACTGCACTGCCTTCACCTTAGGAATTTATTATTCCTATGTTCCTATGTTTATTATTGGACAAGCACATATGCATACTTCCATTGCTGGAGGTGCTCTGAGAACTTATTATAACCAGGACTCGTTTGAATATGTACATTAGGGGAAGCCGAAGTACATCGGCTAGCTTATTATGTGTTTCTTATTAATGCAGCTCTCTTATTCTATTAAAATATTAATCGAATAATTAATATTCCAGCGGCATTAGGCTTGGGGACTTGCTTTGATCACAGCCGCGATCAACTATAAATCGATGAAAGACAATTATTAATCAGAGAAATGCAATGAACCTAATTAAAAAAGGCAAGAAGCAGGTTGAGATTTCTGATTGGCATCATTTATTCTTCGGAGAAATCTAGGACGGCTATTGGTATTGTTGTCACACTAAACATCATCGGAGATATTTCTGGTCATAATAATAATTTTTATTTGACGTATTTCCAGTCTAGGAGTGCTTTCGACGTACGTACATCATTCTTAGTACACTTTTTAAGCAGTACTGAGTCTAATTTTTTGCAATAATGTAATTATAGCTAAGGGTAGGCCAGTCTATTACGTCGATAAGGGTCGTGCAGTTAAGAAAAACTACCTAAACAGTGGCTTGAAAATGATGTTTTTATGTCAAAAGCGCTCGCACAGTAGTCCAACCAATGCCAGTGACGACAGGCTCTACTAGAAGATATGACAACAGTATATTTACTGGCAGACTTAAACCTATAGATTACCAAAATAACCTTGTTTTATGTATGCCAGGGAGTTTTGAAACAAGAAATAAACAGTACAAGAAAAAATCATTTTTTTATTCCTGCAGGAGAGGACCTTACCAAAATCAGTAATCTGACTAAAAATCGTTATACATCATTTTAGTAAAATACATAACGTTTTTTACAAGATATTACTTAGCCAAAGCTAAGACTAAAAACGTTTTAAACCTCCTACTGATAAGGTTAAAAATGAGAGAATTTTACCCCCAATTTCTTGCATGGGCAATATAGGCCACGCCCTTTTCCCTCCAACTAAACCATCTATTTGAAAAGGCAATAGCTTAAATTGGTATTAGCCTTAGCTTTGGCTAAGCATTGATAAATATTGAACACTAACTCCCTTGGCTGACCTCTCAATCCCTTCCCAAGTCCTAAACGAAACATAATCAGTTGAGTATAAAAAAGCATGTTGTTCATTCTAATGGAAATGCAAATGGCGGAACCGTCAGGAATATTTCCCTCAGGATTTCGCGCATGCGGGATTAGAACTATTTCATCTAACGAACGGGCTATAGTACTGTAACTAAAGAATTCCCGATAATTTTCGTATAAAAAAGCAATTTTCCTTCAGACGAGATCGTTGATCGTGGATACTACGAAGCTGAAGATAGTCGGTCAACGTTCATAATAATTATCACTTTTTGTAAAAATGCTGTTAATAGCGGGTAATTTTACGTACAAGACAACGAAGCTTTAAAAATTACAATGAAAACTATATTTGTGTTTATAATTCCCTATTCCTTTAGGACTAGGCGATAAACAGTGGTTTATATTCGCTCTCCGTAGGCACCGTATCTTTCTGCAAGTGAAGCTATAAACTTTCACAATATTCATTTATTTTATTTTTATGTTTCGCACACTTTTGGGCCTTTTATAGGTAATAATTTTTGCACCATCTTGACAAGCATCAGAAGGTTGCAAATAATGTAAAAAAAGATAAATGAATATTGTGAAAGCGTAAAGTGAAACACATAATTAAACAAAAAAAGTCCGTCTTGCAGGACTGCATCATCTTAGCGCGGTTCCGTTCATATCCCTAGTCTAATTTGGAAAGATTAAAATAGAAGCAGTTATTATTTTGGTTCCACCAGTCTTTTTTTTTTATTAATTATTATAATGGCGTGTCAACCCTTAAGGTCACTAACGCCATTCCTGTGTGTAGTAAAGTCTTGAAAGGTCATGATTTACAATCTTACCTGGAAGGGTCGGCTACACTAGAAACGGACCCGCTAGTGACAAGGTCTTGGAATCTTGGAAATCTATATTTCTAACAATAAATTGTTTTTGTTATTTTACTTAACCAGTTTTATTGTCAAATACATTATCCAACTATAAGCAATTAAAAAATAACAAGAAATAAAACAGACGAAAAGAACCATTGGAATAAACGAAATCAATTAATTTAAAGCTTTAAGCACTTTTTTCTCCGATTGACATCGCCTAATTAAAACTTTCTTCAGAACCTTTTTTGTAGAGCATTTAGTAAGCTTCCGAATGGTAATCTTCCGCTTCACAAGATTGTCAACGGTTTTCGAGATACTAACGAAATTATACAAAGTTACCAAAACTTTTTTTGTCTGTTAATAAAATATTTTATTCTAACCCTTCCTTTACTTTAAACGTAACAAAAATTTCAACATATTAGTGTTGATGAAACTCGAACATGCAGAAAATGTTTCAACTGTATCCCATAATTCTAAGTACCAAAATCAAAGACAAAGAACCCTCCCTAGGAAGGACGCTAGGCAGTTGAAAAGCTATATATCTTGGAAATCCATATCTCTAACATGAAATTGTTTTTCTTATTTTTCTTAACCAGTTTTATTTTCAAATACATTATCCAACAATAAGCAATTAAAAAATAACAAGGAATAAAAAACAGACAAAAAGAACAGTTCGAATAAGCGAAATCAATTACTTTAAAGTTTTAAGCTCTTATTTCTCCGATTGACATCGCCTAATCAAAACTTTTATTAGAACCTTTGTTTTAGAGCATTTAATAAGCTTTCTAATGGTATTCTTCCGTTTACCAAGATTCTCAACCTTTTTCGAGATATTAAGGAAAGTATACAAAGTTTTTTTTTTTTTTTTTTTTTTTTTTTTTTTTTTTTTTTTTTTTTTTTTTTTTTTTTTTTTTTTTTTTTTTTTTTTTCTTTACGGCGCATCTACTTCTAGGTCATTAGCGCCGACATCCAGGGTGCAGCGAGGAATTTTCCCAGCGAGCCTTGAGATGAGAAAATTCCTGCCGGAGGTGGCCGGGAATCGAACCCACCATCTCCCGCTTATGAATCCAGCGCGCTAGCCACTAGACTACGGGAGACCCCAGTATACAAAGTTACCAAAACTTTTTATGTCTGTTAATAAAATATTTTATTCTAACCCTTCCTAAACTCCAAACGTAACAAAAATGTCAACATATTAGTTCTAATGAAAGTAGAACATGCAGAAAATGTTTCAACTGAATCCCATGATTCTAAGTACCCAAACCAAAAACGGTATTCAAAAACTATCTTTCCAATTTTCTCGAAAACGGTTAAAGCTATCGCCTTGAAAATGGTTTCATTCGTTTTCCTAGCCCAAGAAGCCTATAAAACGAGTACTTACAAGCTTATGAACTCAAAAACGTAAGTGTTACGATTTTTTTTTGCGCGAATTTCGCCCCAAACGCCATCTTCCAGTAGGCGGATTTTGCTGGTTAGCGAACTTGACCTTTTAAATTAGACGACGGATTTTTGTACCAAATTTCATCACAATCGGACCATTAGGGAAGCCAGAAATGAGCGAACAGACAAATATATATACAGGGTGTCCCGTAAATGTCTAGTCATATTGAGAGGGGTGATAGAGGACCCTTCGGGGAACAAAAAATGTTCTATGACGATTTCCCGAATTCTCGCCCATAAGGGAGAAAACGTCGTTTCATTGTTTTATCGAGACAAACGTGGTTTTTAGAAACATAATCGTTGTAGCTCCGTCCCAGGTGGTACTACTAGAAAGGGAGTGAAACCAATCGAAAGCTGAGTAAATGTACTATAAGACTAGTTGGGAGTAAACGTAAAAATGAATGAATGTAAGTATGTATATCTTACAAAAAGAAGGCAATTCTAAATTTCCTGACATTTTATTGATATTTCTTTCCAGCGTTACTCCTCAATGGGCAGGATCTGAGATTTCCGGGTTTCAGAAAAACTTTCTCATTTAACCAGCTTTTCATTCATGTATCACAATCCTGTGTTATTGAAGTATTTGAACGGTTTAAGTACAAAAGTTTAAAAAAAAACATGGATCTGTGAAAAGAAAATTATATTTTTTTCTTCAATTTATTCAAAAAGCTGAAGGGAAATATTTATTTTTATAAATGTTTACATAAATATTAAGTAAATATTTACTTAAAACAATAAAAAAAAATTACTCCCACGAATATAAAAAAAAATCCTAAAACAGTAAATAAATAAAATACACATTTATTTTGAATTTGTTAATTCAAGTAACTAATACTGCGTCCAGGAGGCGGCCATTAAGGAACCCCAACCATACATTAACCTCAAAAATTATTATTTTTACCTAGATCACACATTTGAACACATTTTTACAGGTACTTATATTTAGAAAACAAATGCTTTACCTTAAATTAATACTGATGGCTACGCTTGTGAAACTCACTGGGATTCTGAGCCCATGCGTTTTTGTTGTGGTAATTAAAAATTCTATCCCTCATAAATAATATGTACATAGTCCTGTAAAAATGTGTTCAAATGCGTGATATAGGTAAAAATAGTAATTTTTGAGGTTAATGTATGGTTGGGGTTCCTTAATGGCCGCCTCCTGGGCCCAGTATTAGTTACCTGAATTAATAAATTCAAAATAAATGTATTTACTGTTTTAAGATTTTTTTTTATATCCGTGGAAGTATTTTTTTTTATTCTTTTAAGTAAATATTTACTTTATATTTATGTAAAAATTTATAAAAAAAATATTTCCCTTCAGCTTTTTGAATAAATTGAAGAAAAAAATATAATTTTCTTTTCACAGATCCATGTTTTTTTTTAAAACTTTTGTTCTTAAATCGTTCAAATACTCCAATAACACAGGGTTGTGATACATGAATGGAAAGCTGGTTAAATGAGGAAGTTTTCCTAAAACCCGGAAATCTCAGATCCTGCCCATTGAGGAGTAACGCTGGAAAGAAATATCAATAAAATGTCAGGAAATTTAGAATTGCCTTCTTTTGGTAAGATATACATACATACATTCATTCATTTTTACGTTTACTCCCAACTAGTCTTATAGTAAATTTACTCAGCTTTCGATTGGTTTCACACCCTTTTTAGTAGTACCATCTGGGACGGAGCTACAACGATTATTCTTCTAAAAAGTACGTTTGTCTCGAAAAAACAATAAAACGACGTTTTCTCCCTTATGGGCGAGAATTCGGGAAATCGTCATAGAACATTTTTTGTTCCCCTAAGGGTCCTCTATCACCCCTCACAATGTGACTAGACATTTACGGGACACCCTGTATATATATATATATACAAATTTGAGCCACCGTTATTTTCGGTCTCTAGGGGTTCTGAAACGCGAAATTTTCTAGTCGGCACTTTCGGATTGTTTCATTGTATCAACCTTATAAGCGGGGTTCCTCCCTATGGGGGAGGGAGGAACCGCGCTAAAAGGTATCTATCCAATAAAAATGTCTAGGATTATTATATAAATGACACTATTCCGGAATATATGTGGTCAAAAATAGCTTTTTATTTTACTTATTTCTATCCAAGGCAAGTATCTAATACTGCTGTCTAACAAATCATCTTTAGTATTATATTTCTGGTCATAATTGAGGTAAAAAATCGATTACTCATTGCTAGTCTAGGTCTACTATAAGAAATGTGTAGGATTACTATATAACTGATCTTGTTTTCGAAATATTTATGATGATTATAATAGCTTATTATAATATATATTTCTATTTTTTAAATAATAAGAAATAAATGTATGTAATTATAAATATTCTATGTTAATAATTACAAAGAATATTTACTCATATTTTTTTTTTTCATGTCGGATAGTCTCGAACCCTCGTCTCCCGTATGAGAACCATAGGCCACTAGACCACATGGAGACCCACAAGTTATAAATATTCTTTTTTTATTTAAGTATAAATAATAAATATTTAAAATTTTATTGACCTTACACTTATTTAGAGAATTCACTAAATAAAGAATAATAATAAAGTTGATAAAAGCAAAATGAAAAGAAAATGCATCAATAAATACAAGTAGAGATAAGTACATTGAAATCATTAACAACCCATTTTATGCTAATATTATGTGTAATGAAGTGATCCTAAAAATGATTTTTTCACTTCAACAGTTCAATATTTTGTATAAAGTCGGAATAATGTGTAAATGACAATGCTTGTTTTGAAGCTGGCCATACTACGTTTAGACTTATATTTTGGGCAGCTGAAGAAAATGTGGTCAAGTTTCGAACAGTTCTCTTGCAACAATGCAGCAATAGTGAATGTAAAAGACAAGGGAGATGTAGGCTTGAACTCAGAAAACATTCCTTCTAGTCGAAGAAGGCTTTGAGTGCGCAAGTGAAGACTTGCTCAATCATGGCTGTACTATATGTACGTGCGTTGTAAATTCGCCAACAACACAGTAATTCGCCTAGAAAGTACTAGGGGAGCGTGAAAAGGTTGGAAACATCTCGAACAGTGAAGGAAGTAGAAGCGAACTGGAGGATGGAGATTGAACTTATTCGCAGCTAACGGTCCGATCATAATTTACGATTTCGATGAGTATAGCTGAGCAATAAAACCCCTAATTTATTCACTTAATCCTTTTGTAGATAAGGCGACGGGGCCATCGTCAGGCGAAAGTGTCCATTCTATTCCCCTCCTTTCTTCCGACGTCATAGTGCTTCAGAGGAAGGGGTGGCGGATGGGTGGCATGCGAAGACTTTTAGTTTTCATTTTTTTATTGTTTCCTCAGTGCCCTAACGGACTAAAGATTCACTACTTACTGAAAAACGTCTACATTTAGTAAGCATTATTATTATTTCGGGTGGAGTCTCTTAGATTACCCGATAAAGCAGTACACCTTTCTTTCTTGTTCAACTACTTTATTTGCTATATTTTGCCCAAAATATTTCGTGCCTTTTTGTCGCACCTCTACAGGGGCTTTCGTTATCAGGAAGTCCTCTCGTCATGTATACTGGCGTATTACGCCGGACTCAAGCCAGTATACATGACGAGAGGGCTTCTGATAAGGAAAGCTCCTGAAGAGGTGCGACACAAAGGCACGAAATATTTTGGGCAAAATATAGCAAATAAAGTAGTTGAACAAGAAAGAAAGGTGTACTGCTTTATCGGCACCTGCCATATATATATATATATATATATATATATATATATATATATATATATATATATATAGTGTGTGGTCGACATCTAGGCCATTAGTGCCGGAGACGTAGTATTATTCAAATATGTGAGATGTAGTATTATTCACATATAACAATCATTAGCAGTTGTGGGATTTTGCTGAGTATCTGAATCCTGGTAAGGCGAAGATGAATCGTTAAATGTTTAATAAAGTTTCAACATTCGAATGTGAGACACAAATTTCGAAAAAAAACATGCCAGAAATGTAGTTCTACTTTCTATCGTCTTCAAGGATCAGGGAATGAGATATTTCACTACATTTAGATATTGCATTCAAAGAATACACCTCGTCTCGGAATACCTGCTTGGTCAGCAAGGCATATCCAACTTTTTTAAATGCCGCGGGGATAAATTTTTTTTGAGTTCTGTCTGTGTCTGGGAACGGTCCAGGGCATGTCATGGCGGATTAGGCTTTCGCGAGTCGTAGTGTCAGTGTTAGTGTACCGTTGGCGTCACTGTGCAAACTCACCCTTCACTTCACACCGAGGGGAAACCAGCGGGTGCCGGAAAAAAGTACAGAATATACCTGATATCCAACAATGAGTATCAAGTATGTGACTTCTATAGATTTGAAGGTTCTATTTAATTTGACTCAGTAACACATTTCTAGGGCATCGAGTTCGCAAAAAAACGCGCAACGCTGATTTTTCGGGGTGTTGATTGAGGCCTCCCCAGTAGTGTGTACCCAATTTGTCAGCTTCGAAAGACCTGCGCTAACCACATCAGTCGAAAAACCTTGAAAGTTTCGAACGTTTTTCTGTTTTATTGCTTATAACTCCTAAACCATGCATCTTACAACAATTTGTACTTTCAGTTTTTTAAAATTCGATAAAATTTAAAAACTTTTAGAGCTAAAACAAACTCCTTAGGTAGAATAACATTCGAGCTACAACTCTTCAAAGTTTGGCTATTTTTCCCAAAAAGTGCAAAATTTAACTATCAAGCGTGTTTGGAGGGATATGCAGGCAGAAATTGATATCTTACAAAATGCTCATTGTAATAAAAATTATAGTAAATATTATCAGCTTTAATTGATGCGCATTTGAAAGTCTATAGGCCCAGTGGGTTATTTTTAAAAACCAAACAATGTCCCTGTTTGGACTGCCTGAGACTGGCGAACAGCACGAACCATTACAGCACGTTTAAAACATTTTTTTCTAAGTTTTTAAATTATTTGAGTGGACTAAGAGCAAAGGGAAGATGGGGAGAGACCTTAAAGTAAAAGAATTAGTGTTCTAAGTTATATTTTTATGTAACAAAAGCTCACCACTTGTATATACCCGTTGGTTTATTGGTTGACTTTTCATAGCTATTAGTCACCAATTCTCATTCCGAATATTAACTTGCATAAATTATAACAAACAATTGGTAAAAAACTAGTTAAAAAACAACAAATTGTCAGGCGTTATAGTCATTTTAAGTTTATGCATCATTTCCTCTAGGTTCACATAAATGGTCGTTCTAAATCTTCCTAATATCTACAATCAGTAGACCGGTTTGAAGCCCCTCTTCAGCGGTTTTCATCTTTGTTAATAATAACCTGATAAACCTTCTGTGTGTGTATCTAATACATCGCGAACCCAACACGGTATCAAATGATCACACCTTTATTCTCCGTCTCCTTCACACCGTTCAAATCTTTTTCAACTTCTCATTGATAAAACGCAATGTCACATTTGATTTTTTATTTGCAAACTCCCTTTTTTTTTTTGCGTCAAGCGAAGAAATAAATCGTAAATATAGTCCTGTATTGCAAGGATAAATCCTTTTTTACATTAATAATATTATTTAGCTACTTCTTGAGATAGGTATGAAAACATTTTTTATAAAATTTGTGTGTGTGTGTGTGTGTGTGTGTGTGTGTGTGTGTGTATATATATATATATATATATATATATATATATATATATTGTGCTATTTTTTTAATATCCATCTATTGACGAATCCTTTTTTTTACGACGTACCGACAACAGTGGTCCAAAATGCAATATCAGCCCGAAAAAAAAACTTGTCAGATCAACTTAATACTTTGGATACATCATAATACTACCTTATACTCATTTCGATAAACATTGTTTACATTAGATACGGTAAACAATGAAGACAAGGATGATAGTCGTGTTATTACTAGCGGCGCTAATGGCCAAGATTTATGTCGATGCGCCGTAAAAAAAACAAAAAAAAAAAAAAAAAACTAGTCAAGTCTACAAGATCAATGTCTATTTTTGTACTGTTCAACAAAATTTTGTTCGATACATTTTAGGTATGGAAGACGTTTCAATTGGTAAGTCGTTTTTGGATATAATATTTTTATTCATTATTGGTGAACCAAAAGTGCCCGGTGACATTCAGCCTGTGAAATTACTAACATTCACTGTTTTTGACTATGTTATTTCATTTTCATATTACTTTTCCAATGTCTTTGCATTTATTTTTAATTTTATTTAATAAAACAAGATTATAGTTAAATTTGAAATGTTTGAGTTCATCTAGTTTAGTGTAGATGGTAATTTTTGGTGTTCTTATTAGTGTTTTATGTAATTACTGTGAATATTGTCATTAAAGAAATCATCACTTTTCTATTGTGTAATTATACTATAATATTTATGCTTATAATTTTACGTTTAATTATAATTAATCGATTTTATATTATTCTCAAAGTATATTATGTTCACTTTGTATGCATACATATGGGTTATTTTAAGCAAATTCTTCATGAATACGGGTTACATTATCCATTTTATCAAGAAATTCAGTTAGTTATGCAGCTCCTGCGTGACTCTTTTTTTTGTTTGTTGTTGAATCAAAAATTTAAAAAAAAATACTCATAATATGGAATTAGTTCCACATTTCCCAAAACCGAAACCGAATTATTTTTACGGCGCACTGACACCTGGGCCATTAGCGCCAACATCCATGGTGTAGCAAGGAATTTTCTTAATTGCCCCTGAAATGAGAAAAACCTCTTCGGGTGGGACTCGAACCCACATTTCCGGCATGAGAATCCAAGGTGTTAGCCACTAGACCATGGACAAACCGAAAGAAAAATTCATCCTGTTTGATTTGCGCTGAAAATTATTCTGTTCCAGTATAATGTAAATTGTCTAAAGGAAATACTTATTGACTTAGGAACTTTAGTGACCAATAGCTCGACGGTACGGGAAAAAATTGTAAGAATAAAAAACTATTTTTATTGATATAATAAAATAATTTTAACGTTGTTAAAGACACGTTTTGATGTTGTTTATCATATGACGTAGGGGAAAAAAATGAGTTTTACCAAGTTTTGTTCCGAAAATATTCTTTATGTTTTACGCGATGACACCGGATTTTGTATTTCATAGTTGAAAACCTTCCTTGTTTCATAGGATTTTTGCAAGAACAATAAATTGATATTAATGATAGTTCCTCCATGTTGGGGAATCTTGTATAGGTAACACATTTTGTTCTGCGACATTAAATACTCTTATCTATATATATATATATATATTTACTTATATGTTTTTATCTTCGTTTTTCTGGGACAAATTAACAAAATACATTTTTATCGCGGTTTCACGCTTCTAAAGTCTATTATTTTATTTTGTTATCGTGCGTTTGGTTATTAATGCTTTATTTGTTTATTATTCCTGACGTAGATAATTATTTGATGGAGTTGAATTGTTCTGCCAGCAGGAACAACTGTTCGCAGACGATAATTTAGTTTATGAGTCGAGGTTCTTGCACCTTGAGTTATTCTGAAGAACTCGTATGTCTGTCAAATAAATCCACTGGATGATTTTAGAAATCAATGCACTCATGAGAACGGACATCATTTCTGATGATTTCCCAATATTGTCTGTTTTATTAATTGGTCTGCCACTGAAATGAAGTTTAAAAGCCGACATGTTTGTTTGCGATTGTAGTAATTCCTAAAAGAAAAACACTAATTTTCCGTCCACGCACAATTTATACTTCACTTGACATATGACCCAAACCAACAAAGATATTTTGTTACGTAGGCCTTGCGCTCGGGAACTTTGTACATTCAATAAAATATAATTAAAACATGTATGTAACATTTAGATATAACTGGATTGTTATTATTATATTTGGTAATGAAACCCAAAATTGAAATGATTTGGTTCATTTATAGAAATATAATACCCAAAAGAAAACCAACCATGCATCGAGGGAAATTCTGGAAATCTGTCGATTAGTTGAGAGAAATACGATTCCTATATGAACGTCAACTTGACGCCAAGGAGGATTTCAGAAATAACTTTTATAGAACAATACCACCAAAATATCACCGTTCTTGCAATTGAGCCGGTTGGAAACCACTTTATCGAAAGCCAGCCCTAAACTTCAATGAACCTTTTGGAAAACACTTAATTGGAACGTAACACAATTACCGAAAGAACACCAATCTTCTTGCAAAAATCCCTTTAGTAAGCTTGTGGGTCCTTCTTTTGATTCCAAAATCAACACGCTGATTATTCGTCAACGCGCTATGAACACAGATTAAAAATTTATCCAACACATGACGCATTAGGATCTTAATCCGCACGATTAACTGACTTAATTTCGCACTATAAAAAATCATATTTAATGTGTCAATGAGAGGTTTGTAACCAAGATATTTGTAACTTCAGAAAATATCTAGAAGAGTACATTTTTTTCTGTACTAAATGTTGAGAAGTTTAATACATTTGGGCTGGAGTGAATTTATAAATAATGATATGAGGACTCACTCGGTCCTGCTGAGATAAAGCTGATGGGTTGTCATGGTGAGAAGAGCTGTCGTCTGGACTGCTGCTGTCTGTGTAGGTTTCCCGGACTTCTTCCGTCCATAAAGAGCCCGGTAGTATTTTTCTTGATCCCCGTATATCCAACATACTCTCCACCATTGCCGACACATGAGCATGTTCCCTTCAGCCATCGCACTGACTCAAACTGAACCCCCTCCTCCCGAAGCTAGGAAGCGAGAGAGGGGAGATTTGCTCCTCCTACTACACCGGCAGTAGCCGCACGGCTACCGCGCACCTTCCAACAGAACGCTACTTAAATTCGACATCACTCCTGGGAAGGGCCTACGCTTCGATGTCGACTCGCTACATTGAGTGGGAGCGATCACTTCATCTTATGGTAAATTATAATAGTCGACATCACAGACTAATGATACACGCCAATGATGATGTATTTACTCTTCGGTCATTTTGAATTACAGTAAACTGCAATCAAAGTATGTTCCGACGAAGAATAACAGCAGTAAATGGTTTCCTATGACAAAACTCTAAGAGAACCTCGCATTCCACAATCTATTTGTTGAACTAATACGCTGCAAATTTGCAGAAATCGAATATCTTTAAAGAAACAAAGGATTCAGGCTTATCCCTAAATTGGCCTACAATACCCGGCCCCACGCATTCTAAGGCGATAGTGTTGGTTGCAGTCACATAGAGATAGATCAAGCCGGTCAGTTAAGTGAGTTAGCCCGCCATTTACGTTGGCTGAAGTACCCTGTACAAGGATTTAGCATGTCATTTAAGTGGCTTGCAGTCACTTGGACATGAATAAAGCCCATTATTAAAGTGGGCTAAAGAACCCTCGACGTGGGTCCAACCTGTCACCGAAGAGGTTCCAGTACACTGGAAATGTTAATCACCTGTTCCTCGGATCCGAGGCTCCGTGCCGGTAGTAGAGGTAGTAGACGGTAACAAATTTGTTTATGATTTCTTATTTCGGATATTGTTCAAAAAATGTCAACACAAGTTTTTTAATTTTAATCCAAGGTTATGTAGCGATGTTGGCTCGTCGTGTTTATGGATGTAATATGTTCTCTGAAGAGAGCGAGCCCTTCCCCTGTAATGAAAGCCTATAACCTCGTACCCTCCTGTAGGGACATAGCAAGTCTACAACAGAGGTGTTGTCCGTATCTAAATCGGACCTTCGCCTGTTGGGATTCGTTTCTTACCTGTAGGGTGCGAGCCTGTCCTCTGTGACGTTGCAGCCCAATCCCTGAGGCTCGCCCCCTGCAGTGATGTGGCACGTCCACTGTAGGAATCTAGCCACCCCAGCGGGAATCTCCTCTTCTTCTGTAGAAATGTTAGAATTTCACTGATAGCCGTAGTTCTTCCGGCCCCATTCCTTTATAGAAGGTGCTTTGATGATTATCATCTGCAGGATGTCCCTCATTACATTCGGGGATGTATTTCGTCCTTATTAGTTATTTTACTCATCGCCATTGATAATGTAAGCAACGATGCCATCCTTTATAGGTCTATCGCTCACCGGTTTTGTGGATGAATAAGGTCCACATTAAGCATGTTGCTTATCCCCTAAGATTACATAGACCATCCGCTCTTGTGATGATGTCTCTCATCCCGTGTAGGGGTCTCCAGTCTGCATTAGATACGTATGTTGTTAATCCTTTTTTACCATGTTGCCACTCCCCTGTAGGGGGGTCACTCATCCCATTTGGGAATGTATTCCGCTCCCATGTGATATGTTGCCCATCTTCTTTTCTGTAGCCCATCCATCGTATGGATGCAATCGATTTAGGAAATTTATATTAAATGACTACGAACGATGGGAGAACGATTGGGCAGGAATGCAGTCGAACTAATCAAGATTGTTACGTAATTTGGAATCAATAAATAATCTACGAAGGGGATTTCAGAAAGTGAATCCAGTAGTAGTAGAGCTGTGGGGCCGCCGCATTATAGCTGGAATGTAGAATGAGATGGCTATTCGAACCACTCATTAGGGAGATCCCTCCTCGAGCCAAATACACATCCACTAACCATCATTACCTTACAGCAATTTACAACTCAAATAGACTTTTTTTAGTTTTTATAACCCTGTCGAATGTATTAAAAATTCACTCTAATGATTAAAAACAGTATACTGTGAAACTTCTACCTCAGGAAATGTAATCCCGACCAAAAAGGTACCTAAGTGGCAGCATGCTTGTTTCTGCAGGGCAAATAAAATAATAACATAAACTAAGCAAATATACAATTGTTGTTGCTTTTAGCACTTTTCGAAGGAAAATAGGTATTGAGATTGCACTCATCAATCAATCACAACAAATCAACTCTGCATCGATTCTATGACTCCCGTTAAAATTTATAAATATATATATATATATATATATATATATATATATATATATGTGTGTGTGTGTGTGTGTGTGTGTGTGTGTGTGTGTGTGTGTGTGCGCGCGCGCGCACTCGCACATTTTATCACATTCTATTTAAACTCCTAACACGCACGAATCAATGTACAAAAACAAGCGATAGGTACATGTAAATAAACATTAGTATAAAAGAAAAACAAAAGAGAATCTTAACTATTGTACCCCTATTGTAAGTAATGAAGGCCTCAGCTTTAACACTGGATAATACATGTATTCTGGAATGAAGAAAATCAGACCAGATAATGAGGGTATTTACCTAAATAAATAATTAGATAAAATATTTAATACTCCAACTGACTATTCGTTAAAAAAAAAAGTAAATAATTAAAGGACAATGATCTCCCCGTAGTCTTGTGGCTAACGTTTTGGATTCTCTTGCGGGAGATAGAGATTCGAGTCCCACCGGCAGCCGGGATTTTTCTTATTTCAGGGCCCGTTGAGGGAATTCCGATATCTGGAACCACAGTTATTTTCGTGATATATAGGTTTTGAATCGAGAAGTATTCAAGTCGGAACTTCCAGATTGAGTCATGAGGGAGGAAACTCGCTTATCAGCTTAAACCCACTAAAAAATCACGATATTTTTACTGGATCATTACGTATGATTTTATATAAAACGCGTTTCTTGCCAAACAGACGTTTTACTATTCGAAACTAAAAACAGCTTTTCGTTTTCTATTCCGTGAAAAACCTTCGGAGATAATTGTGCCAAAATATGGCATTTGCGATGCTTTAGAGTAGGTTCGACTGGTAATGTTGGGCTGACAGCTTTCAGTCACTCCCGTTCCGGTACTTTTCACATTGTTAGCCAACCATCTGTTTCAGATTTGATGGAAACTGTCAGAGTCTCGACTTGTGTCAAATCCACCGTAGTGAGCAGCATAACATTCCTACGACTTTTGGCTTCATTAAAACAAGGCAATTTCTTTTTGATTGGAGGGAGAAAAGATTATTAATAAGGGAATAATCTTTCTAAATTAATATACAACTAATGTTTCCATGAACAATTTAATAGTTAAATATCCATTAATAATCTCGATATTATTTAAAGGAGGGGTCTCCCGTGGTCTAATGGCTAGCGCCTTGGATTCATAAGCGGGAGATGGTGGGTTCGATTCCCAACCTCCGGCAGGAATTTTATCATCCCACGGCTCGCTGGTAAAATTCCTCGCTAATCCCTGGATGTCGGCGCTAATGACCTAGATGTAGATGAGCCGTAAAAAAAAAAAAAAAAAAAAAAAAAAAAAAAAAAAAAAAAAAAAAAAAAAAAAAAAAAAAATTATTTAAAGGAACTTATAAAATATTTCCAACCTTATGAAAGCAAGAGAACGAATCGTAAAACTTTATAGGATTGAAATAAATGCCGATCATTAAGAAAAAGATTAGTCATTGAAAATAAAACAAAATATATTTTTTTTTTTTGTTTAATAAGTAAATAAAATTTTAATTTTTTCTTGTCATATAAAAAATATACTATTGGAATATTATGTCACTACTCTTTTGTTAACTACTTTTTATATTTTTTGGTAGTTTAAATAAGACTGTTTTATTTTATTTTACGCTTTGTCGAGTTTCTTTCTTTAATATCATATATCTCATTGGCTAAGGCAATTTTATTGTTCTAATAATTCATATTTATACAAAAGCTACTTTGTAATCTTGCTCTGCAACTGCGACCAGTCGAAAAACTTGTGAAACATGCAAAATTTAGGGTTAACAACAACGTATTTAAGAAATTAAAACACCCAAGAAAATAGAAAATTAACGATTCCTTTCAAATGATGGGAGATAGGTTTTAGTCTAACGGACGCCTTTGTTAGAAGAGCGGAATGAACGCTGTAACAATAAAGAGTGTGTAGTAATTAGATAATAGTTGAGATTATCAACTATTATCTTATTTGCTAGACTAAGGATTGGACATACTCGACTAACTCACGAATACTTAATGGCAAGACGAGATAAACCTATATGCAGTATATGTAACAAAGAACTTACGATTAAACACATACTGACAGACTATGGCCAAAGATGATGCAACTTGAACATCCCGAATGACATGCAGGAACTCCTAGGCGTTCCTGCATCCACCAGTACATCAACACTATACTCAAGAATACTCTATTGACTGACCTACCTCAAGAACACAGGACTATACAATATTATTTGATGGCAATAAGCACTGTTGACTTAAAAATAGATACTATGTACAATTTAACGGAGAACATAAAGTCTTTTACAGTTAAAATTCTATACAGTTCTTTGTGTCCCAATGGGGCGGAACACATCAAATAAATAAGTAATAAATAGATAGATAATAGTTATTATTAATTAATGAGGAAAATATTAATATCAGTGCGGGGTTAATATCATCCCCTCACTTAGTAGATTAATATTTTAAATGTAATTAAATTGTTTATTGATATTAAATTAAATAAAAAAAGTAAACAATTGGATATTTTAAATTTAATTTATGGTTTCAATAAAATGTGCTCTAAAATATATTTTTTTAAATTTAAGTAGTGTTTGGGAGAGTATGGTTTATATGGTCTGGATTTAAATTGTGGGAAAAATAAATTTAATGTACTTTTAATAATATAATTGTTTTATTAAAGATATTAAAATATAATTAATACATTATATAATAATAATTTTAAGATTGAAAGTTGATGTAAAATTATGGCCAAGATGACAAAGAACTTTATTACAAATCGTGAAATAGGAGAGCGAATGTAATCTCAATTTTATTTATTTATTTATTTTTTTTTTTTTTACGGCGCATCGACAATTCTTGGCCATTAGCGCCGATGTAATCTAAATTAATTTAAAATAATTTGGAAAACAAGTTAGAAATTCAATATTAATGATAAATGTAAGGGATTTATCAGATTGTTGACACTTCATTTTTCATTACGTTTCACGTAACGAAGGAGACAAGAAAGAAAAAAAAAAAAAAGAATATGGGTTTGATGAACTAATTAATGTGTGTTTTTAATTTATATATACACACACATATATATATATATATATATATATATATATATATATATATATATATATATATATATATACATACATATATATATATATATATATATATATATATATATATATATATATAAATTATTCCACGTATTTCTGACCAATCAAGTACATATATTCACATTTTTGGATATATATATATATTTTTGGGTAGAAGTATAGGAGGAAAATCCCTCATGGACACCCGGTCAGGAGATAGGATCGATGAAGATTTGAAGAAATGTTTCAAAAATTCTTTAATTAGTACAACCTCAATAGCTAGATTCCTCTCCAAAAGCATAGGAGTCAATAGAGCGGAATTAAGGCTGTAACAATAAAGAGTGTGTAGTAATTGGATAATAGTTATTGTATTATAATTGATGGAAATATTAATATCAGTACGGGGTTTGAATATTAACATGGACCCCAAACCGTGTATTAATATTCCCTCGCCGAACCTATGTACAGCATTGTGCTCCTTCATGGTTTTGCATTCAGGGCTCGCACGTTACCGAGAGCAAGTCCTATCTCCATAGGTACAAGCATTCCACCGGCTCTGAATAGAATCAATTAGTCAGAATTAGCAGAATAATTAGTGAATGAAGTTTATATTTTATTTACAAATTATTCGGATAATCAATCAGAATGAGCATATTTTATTGAATAATGAAAGATTTATTATGACGTCGATAGCCGGATATATATATATATATATATATATATATATATATATATATATATATATATATATATATATGTGTTTGAGGTGGATTTATTCAGTAAACCAACTGGAAATAAAGAATAACCTTTGATGAATAACGAATAATCCTGTGAAAAATTCAAGATGTACCGGGTGAATAAGATAATTACTATAATGAGACACTGGAGTTGATAGTTGCACATAACCAATAAACATATATGATTTTTTTATATTTGTTTATAGCTTGATAACGATCCTGTGATATACATCGTTATTGTTAATAAACTTATGATTGTGAGAATGCACTTTTGCGCTTCATTATCCTACTTTAATTTTTTTACTTAAATATCGACTCTTTATACGTAATTAATGAAACTATTTTCAAGGCCATATATACCATCGTCCTCTAGAAAAGTTGAACAAACTGAAGTTTTACTGGGAATTTCTGATATACAGTGGAACATGGATAATTCGAACTTCGATAATTCGAAATCGTCTTTAATTCGAATATTTCTCTCGGTCCCTAGAATTTAGGGCATAAACAATGTTAAAAAAAATCGTGGTTAATTCGAATAAAATTTTGGATAATTTGAATTTTTGACGAGTCTTTACCTGCAATGGGAAGTGGTCGATCTTAAATCTTGTGAAAATATTCTCCCCTCAGGTAAGAAGGATAGTAAGATACGGATGTAGGGGTTCCGGGACAAGAAGCGCGGCGGTCTCATAGTCTAGTTCTTGGACTCTTGGAGTTCTGCAAAGTGGTGGGTCGCGCTTCCTCCCTTCCAGGGGTTGTAGTTACATACACCATCCTGTCGTTTTATCCTAGAATTCCCTCCCACCATCCCTCCCATCTTCATTTCTTATTCAGTTATAAGTCAGTCAGCGCCCAGATATGTTGTATGGTTTGTGCCTTGAATTTCTGGTGTACAGTGTAGTTCAGTGAGTTGTTCATTTAAGATGTTGAAGCCTAGAAGGGTACTTACGTATTAGCGTCAAAGCAGGTTAAAGAGCCGGGTCTCAGAGAACTGGATCTACACCGTGTCAGAGATCTGGATCAAGGAGTCAAATCAGATTTCGCCAATATGGCGACGGGATTATCAACGATTTAGGTTAACTAGAGTTTTGATATATCCTTTAGCTAGCGAAAACGCGTAGCACTTATATTAATAGCATAATTGCTATGCGTTTCCGCTCGCTACGCTCGCTCAAGATTATATCTAAACTCTAGTCAATCCAATTCGTTGATAATATAGATCAAGGATTGTTCTTCGCTGGATAATGGACTGATAAACAATTTGGCATCGCTTCGAAAAATTAGCTTTCATCCTAGCTATTCTGATGTCGCTATCTCGCACAGAAACTGAAATCGCGTAACAAAAAAAACAACAATAATTGCGTGGGTAAATAAAGCACAAATGAATTGCGTTAAAAAGACAAAGGGAACAAGATGGCTACTATAAACACAACAGATGATATCTCTGATAGTGATTGACCAATAGAAATGCGTTATCCATGATCCAGATCTCTGAACGAGACCCGCCTCTTTAACCTGCTTTGACGCTAATACGTAAGTACCCCTAGAAGTTATAAAACTTTAACGTTGCCAGAGAAAATAGCTGCAATTAAAGAAGTTGGAAAATGAATAAAGAAAAAATCTGAAATATGCCAAGAACTTTGGAATTCCTCCTAACACGTTACCAACTTACCTGAAAAATAAAGAAAAAAATCATGCCCATGAAAATGATATTTTTTCAAAACAATAGACATTTATTTTAATTTTTTTGATAAATTATTTATTACATATACTTATAAAACGTATTTTTTTTTTAATTAAAAAATGAGAAAATACGAAGTTCGATTTTTTAGCCCTTTATTTTCAAAACTTTTGTAATTAGAATTTTGGATAGTTCGAACTTTTTTACCGGTCCCTAGGGGTTCGAATTATCCAAGTTCTACTGTATTATTATATATCTTGAAGCCGGTTAGAAACTCTAGAAAATATAACGTACCAATTTGAAAGCGTATTACATTTCCTACCAATATGGTTCTTATGCAATCTTTTATAGACCAATCTCATTTGGCTGGGGCGTATATAAGAAATAATTTTGTAGGGGGGGGGGGAGCACCGGGTATTTAGGGGGTATGGAACTATGGAATAGTTAGCCAACTTATACGCCATTACAACCACAGTAATACATTACCTAAATGTTTTATTTATTTATTTGTATTACATAATTTGTAAAATTGTACTTGCTGTCTAATTGTATATATTTGTTGATGAAATAAAAGGTTATTTCGTTCAATTTACTGTCAGTTAGTCGAGCCCAGCCCTCTTGCCAATAATTTATTATACTTTCATTAATTGTATTGGCCAAGTCTTGGTCCTTCATGACCTGAGAGTTTGTACGCTTGTCATGTGAGTGAAGTGTTTTGAAAATGTTTTTTACAACTGGATGGGAGGCGTATCTGTCTGCTAGTGCCTGTATTGTGCTCAGTGGGAGAGTGCAGGGAAACACAGTCGTCTGTCTGTCCTGGGGTTGGTGTTCACGCTAAGTAAGAATGCCGTAGAGCTCAACTGTAAATATGCTGCCATTGTCATTAACTCATGAATTGATGACAATTGTCATTAAATTATAATAATCGTAAAGGATAAATGTAAACGAAACCGCCGAGGCTATAAGAATTCGAGGAGTGGAAGGAAAACGATAGAACGATTTTCAGGAAAAAACTATTTTTCAAACGTTTCAGAATGCTCTTTGGCAGTCTTCTTCGGTATTATATGCCTAGGCAAGGAAGACCACGGTACAATTTTGGTGACAATGGGTAATTATTGAACAGATGGCGAGTAAACTAAAATGTTAAATGTTTTATATGCATGGACAGCTAACTTGACTTCACAACCGCGGGATAAAGCCAAATATAACTATTTATTATGGTATAATTCATGTGTTCGTCCTAAATAATTAATTGTTTCCGTTATCCGGCAACACATTAGCCCCAGATAATGGAGAGTCTACTGATTACCATTTCTTAAAGTAAAATAATGGCTTGATCTATTTTATATATGTATATAGTAGTGCATTAGTTTAATCTGCAAATCTGTAGAGTGATGAATGAAAAGATCATTAATGAAACAGTGATAAGGGCTAGTTCTAGATCAGGAAGTGGGAATATTAGTATGCAGATGAGGGCCGGGGATCCAAATTTCATCACAACATTGATAATGTGGTGAAGACATTTAGAGTTAAATTAACATCACGGTTTGGGCAGCACGATACCCCCTTTCTTATATACCCCCTTTAGATATTCGATTCACTAATAAAATGAAAAATAAAAACTAAGGGACAAAACTCACAGGCATTGTAAATTTATATATACTGCTTATATATATATATATATATATATATATATATATATATATATATATATATATATATATTTAGCTCAGTGGAAGAGCACTTGACTAATTTGCGGGAGGACATTAGTTCAAAACTCGAGCACACGAGATTTTATGTTCAAGATTCTTTGTTCGTGGATTGGATTCGGGGTCCCAGATCCTCCCTAGACCCACTCAGCCTTTAATTAATTTATTAATGGGTACATGCAAAGAGGAATATCAGGCAGCCGGGACATAGTACAGACGACACTATCTCCCTAGTGTTAGTTTGTTCAAGAATTAGATTCATCTACCTCTATCTGCCCCTCTGGGGCCTTGTGGCCTGTTCGGGTAAGCCCGCACGGGCAAGCAAAATCACCGGCCGGCAGCTACCCGGCGCCGCACAGTGGGACAGAATCCCGATTCCGTGGCCAAAAATCAAAATTTCGAGTTTTATATTTTCGTCTCTATACGTTCAGATCTTGTTTAGGGATAGTCCTAGAACAAAATTCCAGCCCAGACAGGTAGATACCTGCTTTAGGGTAGCCTTGACATCAGTCGAAAGTCAGCCTTTCTTCGGTACGTACGAAACAAGTAGACGAGTCGAGAAATTCTCGCCTGTTTTGAAGTGCTGTGAAACTGGATAAACTTATTCAATTGGAATTCGGCAAAATGGAACCACTTTCTGGAGGTATGTAGAATATAAGGTTATGCACAATTATTGCTCATTTAATGTAGGAAATATTTAAATCTGGCGACAAGTAAACATAAAAAGATTTACATTTTTTATCTAAAATCGATTTTGAGTTTTAAAAATTTCTCTGCGAGGTACGGTCTTCTTTCGACAAGGAACTGATAGTGTATAGTCTTAAATATAACATATTAAAAAACTGGCTGCTACAAACTGCAACTTTAGTCGTGAGGCCAATTTTAATAGAGGATCGCGTGGTGCGACATTAACGGGCGTGTGAATGTAATGCATTGGATATTACGTTATAGTGTATTGGTATGTTTTGTATCTATTAAAATAGGTTAATGTCTTATAAGGATCATGGAAATTAGTGAATGAACATTAATTAATGGTCCTAATTAAATTTGAATATGATAATTTATTATTTTAAATAAACGCTTTACAAGTTATTTTACTCTCCGTTTTATGAGAATTTAAAACTTTTATAATATAGTCCTGAAATAACTCTCTACGGAGTTAGAACTGTATTTGCGACATGTTTGTAAGACCTAACGGTAGGTTACACCTTTCGACTGCACTGTCGGCTTTCTGCAGTAAAGAAAGGGGCCTCCGCCTTTCTTATACCTGTTGTTTGTTGACCCCGAGGAGACCCTCGTAAAAATGGTTTCACTCAGACTTATTCATTCTTTTTGTCTCATACAGAAGTTATTTAAATATATTTGCTGTCATTTAGCAGTAATAAATTATTTTAGTACATTTCAAGGTATAACACTGTAAGTGAGAAATTTGAAAATCTGAAATATTATTAGGGTTTTAATACATAGTATATAGTTTTGTTAAGTATAAAAATAATTTCTGAATAATGCCATTGAATTTTGAACATGTTTATATTGGTATTTTACAGAGTCTTCTAAATCTTCAAATCTGGAATTGTCAAGAAAAGATGTTTTCTTTATGGTGAAAGACAGTATGAAACATAAAAATAAATTCGTCATTGACGTTTTGAAAGATGCAATTTTCAAAAAAAACCGTACATATGATACATGTAGACGAGGATGAAAAGTCATTAGGACTGTTACTTGGAAATTTTCGATCGATATGGACAGCAGCAAATAGAATCCAAGGAAAGTTTTACCCATATCAAGTTACTCCATAATAAATGCATTTTTTTTATAATATTAATTTTACAATACTTTTACTGATGTTTTTGCTGTAATTTAACTCTTGAATCGTAAGCAATCACTTCAAAAACCAAATTAGATGAGATTTCACTTCATATTTTCAACGTAAAAACAGTTTTGGCCGACATTTTGGATCCGCCATTTTGAATTTTGAAAATCTGATCTCAGATTCGTAATCAGCAACCTCGAAAACCCTGGTACAGGTAATTTGAGATTTTTGGCCACGAAATCGGGATTCTGTCCCACTGTGCGCCGCAGGGCAGCAAACGTACATGGGCATGAATGGGAAAGCACAAACGGGCCGGCAAAATCACCGGAGGTAAAAAGCCTTGGCTGTATTCTCTACTTGCCGGCTTGCCTGTAGAGAACCATTGATGCCCATGGGGGCTAACCACATATGTTTGCTTATATATGTCCTGACATGGAAAGCTTAGACTAGAAACTTTTAATAATTCAACCCTTGAACGACGAGAATAGAAGATAAAATATTTAGTGTGCGTCCGAGTTTCGAACTAGGGTGAGTCTCCAGAACATGAGTCGAGTGTTCTCCGACTTTCCCATATATATATACAGGGTGTTTGGTAGCAGATTTATATTTTCAAACTTAAATAAAAAACGTAGTAATTGACACAAAGTTTTATTAAGAGCATTGAACGATAGAATGGAAATGCGGATTTTACTTTTTAAGAGTATGCCATCCAGATGCCTTCCGTCGAGTTGAACACACTGTTCAAAACGGAGCCTTTATTCAGAAGATAGAGGATACATGTTCACTTTAACACCTAACTGCAGTATCTACACGGCCGAATTATTAGCTATCAACAAGGCTCTTAATATAGTAACTCCAAAAGATGGCAATATTAATATTTTTACAGACTCCCTATCAGCACTACTAGCCTTGAATAATCCATTTACCAAACATCCACTGACAATAGACATCTTAGAATCACTTGATCAGCTAAACCACCAAAACCAAAATGTTACATTTGTCTGGATCCCCAGTCATTGCGGCATAAAGGGCAATGAAGCAGTTGACGAGTTGGCTAAAAAGGCCATAGGAGAAGGAATTGAATACCCCAGGATACCTCAGGGTGATGTTCTGAACTATGTGAAGCATACAATTCTAGAAAAGTGCCAACAAACCTGGGACTCTGTAACTGATAATAAATTACGAATTATAAAAAAACAAGTAACACCTTGGCAAACATCAATTCGGCCAACTAAAAAAGAAGAACGCATCCTGACTCGCCTTAGGATCGGCCATACAAGATTATCCCACTCATATCTAATGTCCCGAGGCGCCCCTCCAATTTGTGAAAAATGTAACCAAATCATCACCGTTCACCACCTGTTGATTAATTGTAAAATCTATGAGAAACACAGAAGAGAAGCCCAGCTATCTGATAGAATTGATGAAATATTAGCGGATCATCACAAACAGATCAATAAGCTATTCGAATTTTTAACATCAAGTGAACTAATAAATAATATCTAAAAATATAAATTAAATATAAATACATAATCAAATATGTGACACAATAACAAATATCATAATCTAAATATTTAAATCACCTCAAAAATATCGTAAACAAGGAAACATTAAAATTAAAATCATCCGAAATAATAACCTTCAAATAAAATTATAATTCCATTCCCCCACTCTTTCTGGTTAATTTCGCGGAACGCCAATAGAATCAATTAAACAAATAAACATCTATAATCTTGTGTTTAATGACCCCATAGTGGTTGACGACACATTAAACAAATAAATAAAAAAAAAACAAAAAAAACGGAGCTTTGTCTTCTGGTTCAATTGAGCTGATTTCTCGACGAATATTTTCCTTTAACCCCACGAGAGATTGGGGATTGACATTATAAACCCTATCTTTGAGCTAGCCCCTAAAAAAAAAAAATCCAAGGGAGTTAGATCGGGCGACCTCGGTGGCCATGGGATGTTCCCAAAGGGACTGATCAGTTTTTGGGGGAAAGTTTCCCTAAGCAAATTCATCGAAGGACTGGCTGTGTGTGGAGTCGCCCCATCCTGTTGAAACCACGTGTGTGAAGACTACGATGGATGAGCTCGCAGGTTTGGCAAAAAGAATTCCGTAATCATGCGTCGATAATTTTCACCGTTGACATTCGTCGCCTGGCCTCAAATATTTTCGAAAAAAACGAACGAATTAAATTTACACTCGGCCCATCTCGTATTCACCGAATACTGAACTTTGAACAAAATTGTCGACGAGCAATTACGTAAGAATCATGACTCTTAAAAAATGTCTCCACAGCGAACGCGCGATGCTCACTCGACCACTGTGACATCGTGACTGACAAATCCGCACAATCGATAATTCCAACGGCGCCACCCTCCCTCCGCACCGTTTATTACTTTTTGAAATAATCGTATTTAAAAATATAAATTTGCCACCAGACACCCTTTATATACATATACATGAGTGCATTAGTTAAGTTAAAGGATCAGATATTTAGTTTCCCTATTTCTTGTATTGTATTTATTTCCTTTAAGTGAGGAAAAGTAAGGTAATATACTTAATATTAATATCACTTTCTATTTACAATAAGAATGTTCATTCATGGTAAAAACGTCTCTTACCTGCAAAGAAACAAACAAAATTAAGTTTTATTTGCAAAATTGTGTTTTTAATTATTTTAATATAAGTTTTTAAAATCCGGTGCATTTACTAAAGTTTGGAAAAATGAGATGCAGACATCCGTCGAGATGATATAAAGTAAAAGTAAAAGATTTTTGGCAGAGAAGACAATCGGATTTTCGGACAAATTTATAATTTGGACGTTTTGGTATGCTCTTAGACAGCCTTCTTCAGCGAAAATTGCATGCAAAATTAATGTAGAAAATAACCAAACAGTGATAAATATATCACACTTATTAAGTAACAATACATTTTTGCATCCTGTTTAGGAAAATTAACTTATATAATTTTCGTCATCTGAGCTCAAATATATTCTAATAAAGAATTTTTCTTATGTAGGCAGAAGGTGAATGAATAAAATCAAATGTTTCGTATTGATCATCCGCCTACACAAGAAACAATTGTTGAAATTTTGGTCACTATTTTTTTAATAATTCAAATAAATAGTTATTCAAATATTGCTCAACTCTACTTAATAGTTAAATTATTTTACATTAGCTAAATTTTTGTTTTTACTTTTATTTTGTACGGAAATATGATCATATGAGATGTATTAAAATATAGCCGTGAAGGTTGTAAATAATGTTTTTCGATACAACGAAAGCACATGTGGCCTGCACGTCTCTAAAGATAAAACCATTACGAAGTGAAAATTAGAATGTTTGTACAAGCCACGTTTATTTTGTTTAACTAATATTTACGGGGACTTTGTGAAGCAATTACTTGCACGGGCTTATCGGAGGTACATTGCGGGGGAAATGGGATGGCGAGTGCTGGCTAGGACACCTGCACCCGGACCCTATCCAGCCCCCCCCCCCCAACTAATCTTAAATAATTACTCTGAGATTAGGACCTTGATCCAGCTAGGCTTGCAAAGATTAATGGGCCAATGAGATTAGACTGGGACACCCCTCGGATACGATGCTCTCCTCAGTTAAAGCGAATACAACGTGCTTTGCTTTCTATGCATTCCTCAGTCAGTGTATTCAAGGTGATGGGTTTCCAATGCATTCCTCTTTATCATTTGTGATTATATATATATATATATATATATATATATATATATATATATATATATATATATATATATAACACATCTTATAACATAATACATCCGTAATTTTAGTCTTTCCTATGGAACACCTTTCACAAGTAAGGCCTCATCCAGACTAATATAGTAAAATGATTATGGCCGTTGATTATAATCGGTAGTTTCGATTTAAACATGAAACTATCGATTCTAATCAGTTGACTGATAACGGACATATTCGTTTTACTATATTAGTCTAGAGGTGGCCCTTACTGTGAATGGTCTTCCATAGTTAAGGCTAAAATAATGTATATATTATGTTAAGAAGGGGCGTCTATAGGCGCGAAACAAGTACAGCACTAAATGAAGTTTATTATGAGATCGTTCTCTTCATGCTGTAATCTCCAGTAAACATTGCTCCACCATATCTCCTAATTCACCCACTTCCTGGCCCACTGATCCCAACCGCCTTCCCGATCTCCTAGATTTACAGAGATCCCAGATATACAAAAACCTTGGAGGTGCACACTGATCACACACCTTTGGCTCTCACAATATCCCTCCGACCCATTCCAAAATGGCCCTATGGACTGGGAACTCTTCCATTCAATCCTTCAAGAATCCATTGGCCTTAATATCCCCCTAAAATCACCAGAAGATCCGACGAAGCCGTGAATTCCTTCACCACCTCCATTCAATAAGCCGCCTGGAAAGCATCCATCCCCAAGAACCATATCCAAACCAGATCCACAAATTCCTTACCATCACATATCCATGACCTCATAATATCCAAACGCCATGCTAGATCCTTATGGCAGAGAACCAGACACCCTGATGATCCTACAATATTTTCCATCACTCTGAATCCTATAAATCCTATCTTTCCTCTCTATCGACACAAGATAACTCCCTGTGGACAGCAACCAAAAAAATCCTGAAATACCACCCTACATCCCCTCCTCTCCGCCGAGATGACG
Source organism: Gonocerus acuteangulatus (assembly GCA_946811695.1). NCBI lineage: Eukaryota > Metazoa > Arthropoda > Insecta > Hemiptera > Coreidae > Gonocerus > Gonocerus acuteangulatus. The sequence goes on from OX328132.1 coordinate 74,706,635, forward strand.
GATCATGGGCTTCATCCGACTCAGAAAAGGCACAAATTTTTGGATCATTCCTTAAAAATACCTTCGCCCCAAATCCAGAAGCTCATGACATCCCATCACGTTCCTACATCACGGACTTCATCGATTCCCCTCTTCCCTTGTCATTACCCCCAAACCTGTCAACCCATCACCAGGATATGACCTAATCACCTCTCAGATCCTTCGACAACTTCCATCCAAAGCAATCCTCTTCCTAACATATTTATATAATTGCATATTCCGTACAACCCACTTTCCGACTCTATGGAAATTCTCAATAATTATCCTCTTCCCTAAGCCCGGAAAACCAGCACATCAAACATCTTCCTATCGCCCTATAAGCCTTCTCCCCATTTTCTCCAAAATGTTTGAAAAAATCCTCCTGAAGCGCCTTGTGCCTATTCTCAATAGCCAGACCATACTTCCTTCCCATCAGTTTGGTTTTCGTCCTCTCCATTCCACTGTACAGCAAGGTCTTCGTGTTGTGGATCATATATCCTCCTCCTTAAAGCAAAAAGAGTACTGCCCGAGTGTCTTCCTCGATGTGGCGCAAGCTTTTGACCGGGTCTGGCACACTGGCTTACTTTATAAACTCAAAAAACTCCTTCATAGTACACTTTTCCTGATTCTCCGTTCCTATCTGAAAGACAGGTTTTTCAGAGTCCGGCAAGGGCAAGAATACTCAGTCTACCACCCAATGGAAGCGGGAGTTCCGCAGGGTAGTGTCTTAGGACCTGTCCTCTACACCATATACACACCTGATATTCCTGTTCATCCTAATACTCTCCTAGCCACATACGCCGACGGTACAGCAGTTCTTTCTTCCCATCTCAATCCGAACGTTGCTTCAAATAATCTCCAGAACCACTTAAATGAAATAGAAAAATGGTCCAAAATTTGGAGGATCATGGTGAATGAAAGCAAAAGCCAGTTAATAACATTCACACTCCGTCGCCAATCCTGTCCCCCAGTATCCTTTAATAACCAACTCCTTGTTCCCGTCAACACAGTCCGTTACCTTGGCTTTTATTTAGACTCACTTGGAAAGACCACATCAGACTGAAAAGACAAGAACTCAATAGACACTTTGGACAGCTTTACAGATTACTGAATAAAAACTCACCTCTCTCACTCGAAAACAAACTCATAACCTACAATACAATTATAAACCCCATTTGGACATACGGAATAGAGCTATGGGGAACTGTAAAACCATCGAACATCAGACGCTTCCAAACCTTCCAGTCTAAAGTCCTCCGAACTATTGTCAATGCTCCTTTTTACATAACCAATAAGAATCTTCATAAAGACCTCAACATTCCTCTAATACAAGACCTTATCCCCATCCGATTTGCAAATTTTCATCATAAATTATCCCTAAACCCTAATCCTGCTGTCCAGTCACTGTCCACTCCCAACCATCCCTATTTCCTACCACGACGGTTGAACAAGATGTGGCCCCGCGATCTGCTTTAAGGAATACAAGGGAGTGATAACGGAGGTTATTTTCTCCCCACAAGCCCCTGTGTCTGCAGTTCTCTCGTCCCTTTTCCAGCTCCAGTACTTCGTACTGCTGCTGGTTGAGGAGTGGGGTACGGCTGTCCCTAGTCATCTCGCTTCCCCGAGGAGACAAGGGGGCAGCTGGTGCAGACTCTCGTGATTTTTATATGTTTATGTGAGCACATTACAAAATGTATTATTTTACAGAATGTAATTTCATTAAATTAATAAATAAAGATTTTATATAGAAATTAATATTTTATAACCTTCCGCCAATTTTAATATAAATTATTGAGAACAAACGGTCACAAGTTTATAATTGGACTTGCTTAGCGTCCCATGCACTCTTCGCCTCAGTAATTAGAGCGTTTTTTGCTTTCTATGCATTCCCCAAACTGATAACATAACGTGTTTTGCTTTCTATGCACTCCTCAGGCAGTGAATACAAATTGTTTCGTTTCCTATGCACTCACAGTCTTTGAATACATCATAATTTGCTTCCTATATACTCCCCAGTCTTTGAATAGAACGTGTTTACCTTCTTATGCACTCCTGATT
>OX328132.1:74708910-74908910 GCA_946811695.1 Gonocerus acuteangulatus
GAAGAAGAGTAGAAACACTGTTATAGTAAGATAACCTGAATGGAGGGAAGAGTAAAAACACTGTTATAGAAAGATAACTTGAATAGGACGAAGAGTAGAAGCACTGTTATAGAAAGATAACTTAAATGGGAAAAAGAGTAGAAACACTGTTATAGAAAGATAAATTGAATGGCGGGAACTGCTACAGAAAGATTACTTTAATAATGGCAAGAGTTGAAACACTGTTATAAAATGATAACTTGAACCGCAAGGAGAGGAGATGCACTTTTATAGAATGATAACAAGGAAGGCGGGAAGATTTAAAAAACTGCCACAAAATGATATACTGAGTTCTGTATGAGAAGAATAGAAACACTCCTATAGAAAGATATCCTGAATGATAAAAAAAAATATAGGCACTGATGTAGAAAGATAACCTGAATGTTGGAAAGAATAGAAGCACTGCAATAGGAGGATGACCTGAATGATGGAAAGATTAGAGGCACTGCAATAGAAAGATATCCTGAACGGCCATGAAAGTAGAAGTACTGCTGTAAAATATAGATAGCGTAAATTTTTTTTTTTTTTTTTTTTTTTTATAACGGCGCATCGACAAATGCTGGGCCATTAGCGCCGACATCCAGGGCGCAGCGAAGAATTTTCTCGGCGAGCCCTGAGATGAGAAAATTCCTGCCGCCGGTGGGGATCGAACCCACCATCTCCCGCTTATGAATCCAAGGCGCTAGCCACTAGACCACGGGAGACCCCGATAGCGTAAATGTTGAAAAGATTATAAGCACTGCTATAGAAAGATAAACTTAATGTTGGAAAGAATAGAATCACTGACATATAAAGATCGCCTGAATGATGTAAATAATAAACCCACTGCCATAGATAGATAACCTGACTGTTGGAAGCACTGATATAAAAGATATGCTAAATGCTCGGGCTAGTAGAAGCATTGCTCTACAAAGATAACTTAAATGTTGAAAAGAATAGAAGTACATGGAAGGTGGGAATATTTAAAATTCTGCTACAGAAAGATATACTGAGTTCTGTATGAGAAGAATAGAAGCACTCCTATAGAATGATATCCTGAATGATAAAAAAAATATAGGCACTGATGTAGAAAGATAACCTGAAAGTTGGAAGGATAGAAGCACTGACATAAAAGATATGCTAAATGCTTGGGCTAGTGGAACAATTGCTCTACAATGATAGCGTAAAAATTGAAAAGATTTAAAGTACTGCTATAGAAAGATAACCTGAATGTTGGATGGATGGAAGCACTGTTATAAAATATATGCTAAATGCTCGGGCTAGTAGAAGCATTGCTCTACAAAGATAACGTAAATGTTGAAAAGATTAGAAGTACTGCTATAGAAAGATAACCTGAAAGTTGGAAGGATAGAAGCACTGGCATAAAAGATATGCTAAATGCTCGGGCTAGTAGAAGCATTGCCATACTAAAATATCCTGAAAATCCTCGGGTCGGGCTAGTAGAAGTACTGAAAAACTATATTCTAAATGTCAGCCAAATAGAACCACTTCTATAGAATGATCTTGATAGATGTATAGCGCGGAAGGCAAAAGCGCTGATGTATTTCATGATTTCAAGATGGTCATTCGTTGAGCTAATCCATCATTTTAAGCCAATTTTATATGTTAGAGCTATCGTTTAGCTCATAACATACAGAACGTGAAAATAAAACCAATAATACGTGAGATTGGTGTTTTAATCAATATGAAGTCTTGAATGACATATTCTCTCCACCTTCCGACCTTCCGAATTGGTTCAGGCGTTTACTCTCCATAATATACCGTTATTTGGCTTTAATAAAACTAAGTCGTGATGGCCCCTTCCAAGTGTAATAATAAACAGTCCATTAGCATACTTGTACTTGCTTGAGTTCCGTTCTCAATCTCTTATGAATATTAAAAAGAAATGAAACTATTCCTGTTCCGTACCTACTGCATGGTAAATATTAGGCCAGGTATGTTGTTGACAGGATCAAAGGGGATTTGAACCCTCCAAATGTACATTCCTAAGCAATCTTGAAAATTAGATCGGATTAAATTGTAAATCTTTTAAGAATCCAATTACATATTCTGAGAGCCAAATCTCAATTTGCATTTCTTGGAGATTTATGGCTAATTGTAAATATATATCTCTGTCGTCGATTTGAAATAAGAATTATATATATATATATATATATATATATATATATATATATATATATATATATGTATGTTTGTGTGGTTATAAACTGAATGTATTTAATATCGCAATCCACCCCTATTTCCTTGCACGACAAATAAAAAAGGTCCTTCAGGAATTTTGTCTGAATAAATACTTATTCTTCAGTGAACCTTTTCCACTAGGTAAATCATTTCCTGTATGTTATAGATCTCAAATCTTTGCATTTGGTAGAGTATTAGATAAATTTGAACTAGTGCATCTCATCCTCGTTGCCTTTCAACCGCTGAGCAGTGTAAGAAATCTGTTCCTAAAATTTGATACGTTTTTAAAATATCTCTTCCCAACAAGTATTTCTTTAACCCCGTTTTTCTGGCTTTTTCTAGATATTAAAGGAAGTCCCAATATTCAACTTTGAACACTCAGATATACGGGATTCGTGGCACAACCGGTCTTATAACCATCCTCAGGCCATAGGCTCATGTGCACCATATGTGCGGATCACACACTGCTTTGTATTTTATAGGCTACTTATACAAAGGTATATAGGATATATACTACTAAATATGTATATAGATTTCTAAACCAATACTGGCCTGTAGTTTTTAGTGCAGTGGAAGGCGTTCCAAAAACTCTTCGAAATTTCGGGGTGATTGTATTAATTGGAACAACTTCTAGCCTTGAGGACACTTCTCTGTAATCCTACCTAGGAGAGGTAATTCTTGGAGAAAAAGAAGAACTCGAGTTTTAATATTTTAAATATTTCAGCACTTTCTCACGTCGAAGGAAGTTAAAAGAATATCTGGGAGCGATGGACGTGTAGCTTTTAAGTTAAGTTCTACCAAGATATCTTGCAAAGAATACTGAAGCACGTTATAATAAAAATGACTCTAGGCAACGTATAGGCCAGCTATTGGATTCATACAGAAACGACGAAATTGTACGAAACATAGAAGATGGAAGTAAACAATTAGAAACTATATTCTGGAATAAGGTGGTTGCATCCTTTGCCAAAATGTTTGGGTTTATAAGGTCGTTGTATTTGTTCATGATATAGAGTTTATTAAAGAAACCATAGCTCTTTAAGGTCCAGTTTGAATCCTGGAGAAGTTGGAGTAGGACGCCATCAGACTATCTGGAATGAAATGTTCCTATCGTTAATTGGAAGACACAGAGCACGTATTGGGCGACGTTCTGCATTCCCGACTGAGTGGAAAAGCAGAGCAGACAGCTGCAGTCTTCCACGTCCTCTCCCTGCTTTCTCATATTCCTCTCCACTGGATTGATAATAATAATTATTCGCCTGAAAGCCGGCATTCCTCCAGTCGAGGATTCCTGCTGGACTTCTCTCTCGAGATCAGCAGGCCCATGTATGTGTCCCGATGAAGGCGATAGTTACTCTTGGAATGGATTGTGGGAGCGTGCCATATATAGTCCTTATCAATTTGTTTTAATCGTTTCATACTAAACAGAGGGTCGTAGTCAATAAAGAAATCAAATATATTGTACACACACTTCGACCATGGTCCTCCTCTGGCTGCGATATTGAGGGACGCGATCAGAAGCGTCAAGAGACGACTGGGGTACGATGGATGCATTTAGCGAATTATATTCCTTGATAAATAGCTTTTCTTTCGATCCAATAGTAAACCCATTGCGACTTTGTTTCCACGAGTGTCACTACTTTAACGAAGAATTGAAAAGCCAACTAGCAATGTTTCACCATTATTATGACATCCAAGATATTTACTTAGCAGTAAAATTTCCGGTGGCAATCACACCTACTAGGTAGTAAGGTCGCGTATAAACAAACGACCGACACTATTCGAATTGGATCAGCGACTGTTGCGAAATTGATTTAATGCAGTAATCAATTTCGCAACAGTGGCAAAAATTAATAATTTATTTTTAAAAAAAGGTATGGACATGTCTGAGCTGAGATCAGTCACTTGAAATCCGTCGACTACGCTCTATCGATTCGTCGCATTGTTTGAATTCTACCGGCCTTAAGTGACATATGCCGCTTCAAACAAGTAGTTGGGACTTAGTAAGCCAAATAGGATAGCCAAATGTTAGTTTCAGCCCACATATTCTTTATCCCGTCTCTTTACGGAGCATTCCTCCTAACGCATTCATGGAAGTTCTTTTAAAATCCTCAAGGTGGGCAATATTTGGCATACTGCATGGCCCAATACAAATAGCCTAAAAGTATGACTTGATGCCAATATTGCCTAATGATTTAATACAATATTTTGTGATAATTCATAACTAATATGACCAGATAACTAAAACTTAGCAATAAATTGGATAATAAAATAATTTGGATGGCTCACTAACCCTCTTTTAGTTCTACTTATATGAATATACACTTCCACCGTCTTTATAACTTTATTCAGGAATGTAAATGTTAAATATTTCATACGTTTTAAACCCTTCTTCCATGACTTCGTTAAAAAAAAAATACTTGGTCTATTTAAGACTTCTCAAAAAGGACTTTCTATCTCTCTTGTATCCATGTAACTCTTGGCGTTCCTAAATGCCTATGCTTGATTATCTCTGACGCTTAGAAATCTTAGGTAATAGATGAATTTATCAACGTCCCACAATTGTCTACCCCCTCATCAAAGAAATCCTCTAATGCTTTATCGCAAGTTATAAACTATGTAGATTGGGAGAAGAGAGGATATAGGACTGAAAGACAGCACTCATCAGCTCCTTGTCGTCGCTACTATATCTGATAATGAGTTTATCCTCTGTCGACAGCCATCCTAAGCTTCCTTCGTAGGTTAATCTCCTGTTAAATGCCTTCTTATGTTGATTGCCAGGCGGACAGCATTCCTAACTCCGTCTCTCCGTCGCTTTACAAAATATTATATTCGAAACTCCTTAATCCACTTATTATGTCCATTTTATTCCTTCTAACAATTTATTTACATCCGTCTAAAACTGAAAGTCCGACTCTCAAGAACTGTGCCATCTGAGCATGTTCCCATAACGTTGTCATCCCTTGTGTCACTTGGAAAGCTTGGATATAATTTTTAATTTCTTCGCTGGGGTTGAGATGTTTGTTTGGTGAGGCGGCTCCTCTCTTCAGTGGTGTTGCTCCTCTCCATACTGCAATATTTCGCCGGATTCCTCTGGATGGATGAGATGAACCTCAAGACGCTGGAGATGGATCCCGCGAAATATTGCAGCAAGGAGAGACGCAACACTGCTGGATAGAGAATCCGTCTCACCAACCACCAAATTAAAATTTTCTGAAAAAATTAAACATCTAATCCAATGAACGTGAAGAAAAGGCGCCATTATGCCCAGAAAACATACAGTAGCGCAAATTACTCACTTGACCTCCTCGATTCCCGCTAGGAAAGCTCTTTTACAAACATTGTTTCTCGTTTTACGTAACTTTTTTGAGTTCCATAATTGTTAAGTGAGTTAAAATGAACTTCCGGTCATTTGGCAACTAACTGTAATAGCCGAAGTTAATTTTCCATTATTAAATAAAAGAATATCCTGACGTGAATAGGTATTAGTACATTCTTTGAGAAGATGATAAATATTAAAGTCATCTCACAAATATTGATAACGAATATTAATCAATAATTAGTAAAATTAAAATCCTTGTTGGCTTCTTGTTCAAAGAAATCAGATTAAATCCATAACTTCGTGTATAATTAGTCGGAAATTGACAACAGTATTAAAGAATTGGAATCCGAATCATCGGAAATGAATAATGTAATAAGTGCTTGGACTTGTCAAAGAAGATGAACAGGAAGAGAATGATGTATTAGGTGCTTCGAGAGGGCATGATGGTGTGGTGCCTGATGAGGGAATGTTCTATTGGGTGCTTGCATAAGAAATTCTGGATTCTGTGCTAGGAGAACGAATGCACTGGGTGCTTGGCGGGGGAATGATGGATCGATTGCTTGGAGGGGGAATGATACATTGGGTGCTTGGCGTGGGAGTGATGGTTTAGGTTAGAGATGGAATGGTGGATTAGGCGCTTGAAGAAGAAATGATGGATTGAATGCTTGGAGAAGCAAAGATGGATTGGGTGCTTGGAGAAGGAATGATGGATTAGATACACAGGGCAAAGCATTGGAGAGTAATTACGAAATCAACCTTTTAATTTGTGGAAGCTCATGCGTTATATCAAACGCAGACACAAATATGTACATATGGAACATTCTTACTTAAGACTTTTTTTCTCTCACTTTTCGACGTATCTGCATATGGGCCATAATTACCGGGCTATCTATAGGTTGCCACCCTTCTCAAAAATATTGGAGCAGGGATTTTTTAGACCGCGCCCATAGAAGAAAAAAACGCAACTGCAGCAGGCGGGACTCGTATCCGCATCTCCTTACGTAGGAACCGGTTATGCTATCCAGCCTACCACGGGGAGACCTCCTCATAGTTTATTTCCTTTTAATGTTTACACATTCGTGTGAATAAAAATGAACAAATATATTCGTTATTTTATTATAATTCAATAGCAGCAGATCGGAACTCTAAATATTGATGAGGCTTCCATTAGACGGAGCTTGTTCCACGCACATCTCCTTCCTTGAATAATTATTTACTACCAGCGACTAATTCTCTTAGATCTTAATTTATTCTATTGAATAATTAATAAACCTGTTCAAGATTCGAGAAGTTATCCCCGTGCAAGTAAAATATGTCTCTTTATGTATACCTGTTTATACGACCCTCAGGAAGACCAAGTAGCAGAGGAGTAGTTTGTTGTATGCATATAAAACGTGTATATATACAGTTTTTGTTTGAGGTTAACGAAAACTGGCCGTGTTGGAGATGCACAAATAAGGGAGAGGGTATTATTAGGTTCTTGACAAGGTGTTAAGTGCCTAAAACCTGGCCCAATACTATGATGTAACTTTCATAGGCAAACTGTTTTTGGGAGGGGACTGGAAATGGAAAATTTAAAACATAGAAAGCGGAAGGAAGATTTTCATTAAAAATAATTTTTCAATTAGTAAAAATAAAGTACGTTAGCATAATAAAGTCTGATTCATGGGCTATAAAAATAAATAATTAAAATTAAAAGCACAAGAAGCTTTCGAAACACACTTCACCGTTAGTTTCCTTGCTTTTGGGCATTCTAGATATCAGTTTATTCTCTTATTATTACTGTAAATCACCAGTTTTCAACAGTCGTTCACTACATGTCTGGTGCAGTGATAGGTTTTTTCTATGTAATGTTATACATTTATCAACACTAATATGTTGAAATTTTGGTTAGGTTATGAGTAAAGGAAGGGTTAGCATAAAATATTTTATTAACAGACAAGAAAAGTTTTGGTAACTTTGTATACTTTCGTTAGTATCTCGAAAACCGTTGACAATCTTGGGAAGCGGAAGGTTACCATTCGAAAGCTTACTAAATGCTCTACAAAAAAGGTTCTGTAGAAAGTTTTAATTAGGCAATGTCAATCGGAGAAATAAGTGCTTAAAACTTTAAAGTAATTGATTTCGTTCATTCGAACGGTTCTTTTTGTCTATTTTATTCCTTGTTTTTGGTTTTTGTACTTACAATCATGGGATTCAGTTGAAATATTTTTTGCATGTTTGAATTTCATCAAAACTAAAATGTTCAACTTTTGGTTGGAACTTCGTATACTTTCAATAATTGGGAAATTTTGATAAGTGGATAGAAACTATTTGGAAGCTTTCTAATGTCTCTACAAAAAAGACTCTGAAACAATTTTTGATTAGGTGATGTCAATCGAAGAAATAAGTGCTTAAAACTTCAAATACGTCTGTTTAGTTCTTATGAACGGGTTTTTGTCGTTCTTTTTGTAATTTTTGTCTCTTTCCCTTAGTTTTTTATTGCTTTTTATTTTTGTAATTTCTTATGTTAGGAAAATGTATTTGTGTGTAAGACAGGATATGTAAAATGAGACTAATTTTTAGTTGCAAGAAATAATGAAAAGTTTCCTTTTTGTCTGCTTTATTCCTTGTTATTTTTTAATTGCTTATAGTCGGATAATGTATTTGACAATAAAACAGATTAAGTAAACTAAGAAGATTAATTTATTGTTAGAAATGTAGCGTTCAAAGAGAGAGATCCCAAGGCTTTCCAAATGCCTCTGAGCGGAGGCCTTTCTGGCCGACTTATGGGTTGGCCGACCCATACAGGTAAGATCATAAATCAAGACCTTTCAGAACTGGTGGAAGCAAAATAATAACTGATTCTATTTTAATCTTTCCAAATTAGACTAGGGATAAGAACGGAACCGCGCTAAGATGATGCAGTTCCTGCGAGTCGGACTTTTTTTCAGAAGTAGCGACTTCTGACAATTCACTCTTCTGTAACGGGTCACAGTTTCGAAACCGTGACCTCCGAATTGTGAGTACTAGACGATTTTGACCTAGCCTATGACACTACCCGGTCTCTCTCTCTCTCTCTCTCTCTCTCTCTCTCTCTCTCTCTATATATATATATATATATATATATATATATATATAGAGAGAGAGAGAGAGAGAGAGAGAGATTTGCCACCACGAGACCATTTAATGCTTATTAAGTTTTCAATAAAACGAACAAAATGCGATTTCGAAGTTATTATCCTAAGCCAGATACAAAGTACGATCATGCTTATTTAGTAATTTTACTTCTTCTGAATTTAACACGTAATTAGCTTTATTTTTCGATAGTTTTGCTGTCAAATTCAAAGGGCTTTAATTTTCTCATAATTCTAAATCCAACTCTTCGTTTTTAATACGTGTGCCAAGAAACAAGAAGGAGATTAAGCTTTAGTGTCACGAGGACTCGGTTGCAGAATTGCTGGAAGCTGTCAATGCTAAGTTATGAAGAAATAATCCTGAGTAATATTTATTATTATATGATGCAAATGAGGCCGTTGAAGAGGACTCATATTTCCATAGGAGAAATATTGCTCCCGCACAATATATTTTTAGATTAATTGCACGAACGTTGCTTAACTCTGTCTGCCTTTGACCAACTATTTCTTGACAATACTTCCAGTAGAGGAAGAACAGGTTTGAACAGTACTCAACAGTGTCATCAGACGTTTGACGGTTCTTACAAGACTATTTACAGTTTCGAACAATCGTTACCTATTACACTATGGAGTATGGAAATATGCTACACATTGAGCGCTAAAACATCAGCTGAATTCGTGGTATGAAAAAAAGTGCTATGATTCTAGTGGGTAAGAAACTTGACCTTCTGAAGTATTATTTCACCTAGTTTTATCAATATTGGACAATGATAGACAGGAATATATATATATATATATATATATATATATATATATATATATATATATATATATATATATATTAGAATAGTAAACAAATAATAAGTGATTTTCATCCATAGGTCCAACAGACTCCGGTTCTAAGGCGATTTTCCCACTGGCGCTTGTCTTCTAATTTTGCAATATCGGTAATTATTTCTAAAAAAAAAGCTTCCTGAATAAAGAAGTCTGCTTTCTCATCGAGGGAACCTCGTCAATTAGGGAAGGAATCGGAATTAAGGGAGGAAGAATGTTGGAAGAAATGAAAGTGGCGTCGTTAGCAAGTCCCATTTCTGCCAGCACCGAACCGCTTTCCGTACTGTCCGCCGGGAGGTGAAAGCTATGCCACGCTGGAAGCGATGTTCCAATATCTTCTTGCTACACATGTTTTACATATTCGTGTAGCACAATCACGCGTACAAAGTGATCATGAGTACAACTTCCGTATTGCCAAAAGAAACCGACCCCCCTGATGAGCTGTGTCGCTTAGGAACCCTGTTAATTTAGGCAGCCCCACTTTATTTAATTTATTTTAATAAAGGTTTATTTCTTTCTTATATATATTTTTCCAGCGATTGTTTTTTTTTAAGTAATATTTCGCAGGAATCACTTTCTGCTTTCTCAGAATGGTGAATATGTTATAAATAATTTTATAATAATTTGCTATATTATAAATTTAAAATATATTATAATTATGGACGTATTGAATCTGGATGTGAATCCCGTGAAATATGAAATTCATAAAACAACAGTTCGAGAAAGCCATGTTAATAACAAAAAGAAAAAACTGAAGAAACCTTAAGCAGAATATATATGTATATAAATAAAATTATGAAAATATTTTTATGCTGTGTATTTTATTAAATTAATTGTAAAGATTAAAATTGTGACCAATAACTGTAAAATTAACCGCCGCTAATGGTCAAGAAGTCGATGTGCCGTAAAAAAAAACTGTCAAATCAAATTCTTTATATGAGTTGTGGCCGTGTGATTGAAAACAATGTCAAGATGATATAGACAAAAAATGGCCAGTAAAAGCTATTTTGAAGAATAAGATTTTTAGGAAATAAGTTTTTTTTAGGAAAAAATAAAAACAGATCAATACAAAATGAGAAGATCCGAGAGAAAATAAACATTTGTAAGTATGACGCATGTACTTATTATTATTTACGTGTAATCCGCATTGTTGACGAAAATCGTTTTAATCCACGATTAATGGTTTGTCTGTAAAAGTGATACGGTGTTTGTGTACCTATAGTTAATATGTAATATTATATATATATATATATATATATATATATATATATATATATATATATATTTATAATTCGTTCCCTCCCGTTTCTTATACTTAACGAAAGAAAGTATTGTTTCAATAAGTTTTCGAGTGAATTAAGTTACTAAAATTTGAAATACAAAAGCCTAGTGAAAGTACTGTGATTGTTACATTTGAAGTTTTTTTTCCGAATGTCAAATTACTCCAATTCATAATTTATTTTTTATAACTTTTTGTTTCGAATAAACGATTAAGCACATAAGCTAGTCTATGAAATGCTAAGACAGAACAGTGAATATCGGATGGTTGACCAGTCATGCCGAGCTGGCGAGTCCGTTATCGCTTTCTAAGAGCTGCTTATACAAATGTTAGAAAGGTAAAGAGTAATCGATATGCATGTAGGAGAAGCAGATAAGGCACGGAGAGGTGCTGTGTAGGGCTTTGCTTAGCATTGGGGTTGTCTGTCTTACAGTTAAAATCAATTAACTGAGAAAAACCTTAAAAAAATGGATTATAAATAATAAATTGAAATTTAATTTAAATAAAATAGGCTCCAATCAATTTTCACTACAAATACAAAACAAATCGCAAACAGTTAATTCTTAAACGAAATTTAAACTGAAGACCCAATATGAGAGCAAATGAAAAGTAAAAGTGAACAAACCCTATTTTATAGTCAAGAAATTATCAAACATACTAAATTTGAAGGTTTAATTAATAGTCTGAAATACTTCAACTAAAATTAGTTGCAATTTTTCCTATTACATTTTGCCACCAACGAAAAAATGCAATAATTGCGACAAATTAAGGATATTTTTATTATTCAAATGAGGGCAATAAGAATAATATGCAATGCGAAAATAACAACGTCCTGAAAAACATATTTTAAAGAAAATAATGGCAATCCCATCTTCGTACATCCTACAAGTTTTTAAACTTGTTAGAGGGAATTTAAATTTATTTAAGTCGAGGGGGAATTAGCATTCCTGCTCAATAAGACAGAGATAAAACATAGAAATAGAGCAGCATGCAACCCCCTTCTTGTCAAAAGGCTTGCTATACAATGGGACAATTAATTAGAAATGTATTTGTATATTATTAGGGAGTTTTCTCTTATTAGACCTTTTCAATGAGGAAGCCCCGTTTAATTGTTTTTATTATTAAATGGGTAATTAAATCTTCATTAAATCCTTCTTCTTAGGGCGTGTTTTCTTCCTCCCTCCATGAGGTCGGCATTATGACGCAATCCGGAAGAGGCTACTAGAAATCACTATTCAGAACCCATAGATTAACAGAATATCGGTGGTTTTGAAATTTGTATTCATACATATAAATGTATTTGTCTTGTCTCTACCAGGCTCAAAAATAATCCGATTTTGATTAAACAATTTACAAAAATCCATACACAAGCTGAATCGGTCTGCCGGAACACTATATTTTCGGCAAAACTCGTCATATGAGGAAAATCATAGAATTTACGGTTTTGCCTTTATGGGCTTCCATGTACGCGTTTTATAGGTAATTGGACGCGAGGAATCAAATGAAACCATTTTCAACGCGATAGCTATACCCGTTTTCGAGAAACGTCAATAAGAATAGCTTTAATAACTAATTTTGAGGGTCACGTCGATGACTAGTGGCTGACACATTGGATTCTGGATGTTTAGGAGAGGCGGTAACCTGTAAAATAATACCCCATTTTATAAATCTTGAACATTATGTTAATGAATTTTCCAAGTAGTAAATAATAAAAAAAAAAATAAATTAAAAAAAATATATCTGTAAAAAGATATATATATATATATATATATATATATATATATATATATATATACATATATATATATATTATATATATATATATATATATATTTTCATTTTGTAGCTCTCACTTCTACACAATATTACAATACTTAAATGACACTAAAACACGAAAATCTATTCTTCTTTTCGCTTTTTGTGCTTTTAATTTATTTATTGTAATTAGTTTATTTTCATAATCTAATTTCAACAGAAAATTTTTATTCAGCTGAAAATGAAGGGTATTTTATATCTATTTACGTATATTTTATTTTATTCCACCTTATATATCCTTCCTTTTTTTCTTTTTCTTTTCTTTTTTTCACGGCGCAACAATCTTCCGGGCCGACATCCGTGGTGCAGCAAGGAATTTTCCCAATGAGCCGTGAGATTAGAAAGTTCCTGCCCCTAGTGGGACCCACCATCTCCCGTATAAGAATCTAAGGCGTTACCCACTAGGCCACGGGGAGACCCCAGAAAAGTAATTAAAACTAGTTTTCCTAACTTATTTACTTAAAAACGATGGATGGAGTTGAAACTTTTCCTAGATGTTTGATATTGATCCAATCTAATATAATTTAATTTTGGGTACATTTGAAGTTAATTCTTATAAAAGATTTTATTAACAAACATGAGTAGTGTTGAGTTTCTTAAGAATATTTTGTTGAATATATCGCAAAGGGTTAAGACATCGTGGTAAGTGGACACGATTCGAAAGCTTACTAAATTTCCTGCAAAAACAGCTCAGAGGTAATGTTTGATGAGGGGATCTCGTTCGGAAAATCTTGTGCTTAACATTCGAAATTGTCTGTTTTGTTCTTTTGGACATTTTTTTCTGTTTCTGTTCGCCTCCGTTGTATTTAACTGTAAAATTAGTAAACCAAGTTAAGAAAATATTTGTAATAGTGTCTTTAAAGAGCGAAAGTTGAGACGAAGGAAGAAGTAATTTCCGCTTGGGATACTGTCAGTTTCCTGTTTTGGCGCCTAAAATATTGCTTCTCTTTGATATCTACTTTACACGTGTTTACATTTTTCACTAAAGATTAAGACAAAAAATTATAAGTGTACCAAATGACATTCGGGTTATGAAAAGAAACGTGCTAAGATAAAGAAGTTTCTTTGAGTCGGATTTTGTTTTGTGTAGTGAGGGAAAAAAATAATAACTTTCATTTTCAATGAACCTCAGGAAATGATTTTGTGGAGGCGTCGTCAGCTCCTGAGCACCTACAGAAGATAAACCCCTGAAAAGGTCTGTGAAAGCGCACGAAACATGTCCTGCAGATGAATAACGGAAGTTTGCTGAAATGGAGATTATTTATTTGACCCGTCACCAAAATAAATCACCATATATGCCCAACATAGATATACAAATATTTCAGAAAACATTTTATTATCTTACTATAAAGGGAAGTCGTTTTATCCCTACTGATTAAGATATATCAGGAGGAAAGGACTGAGCTACAAATTCGAGATGGTCGGATAATATCGCAATATTTCTTCTTATATAGTTTGTAAGCTGGATTGCCTGAAAGATAAAAAGATACTAAACGGAAGCACAGGAGTTATAGAGGAAACGCAAAATACACATTCGAATACGGGAGCTTCTTTGGTTCTGACATTTCCTGCAACGATCAAAGTTTATAACGCAGTAGACCGGGCGGTCAGCTTGAATTCATTATAAAATCCCACCAATCGGTGACACTTAAGGGGCCATACACGTTTAGTTCAAGACCCCGAGGCCGGGACTGCACAGTTTGGCCTCAAGGTTTGGACAAACTTTGCAGTCCTTCAAAGTTATATCTATAATAGTTTAAGGGAAACGTTGATACAAGTAGTTTTCCTGACGAATTTTCGGTTGGAGTATGAGAAACGATTGATTCAGTCGAAAATTGTTCAGACGTTGGAGGTAAGGAAGTATTAGAAAATTAAAAGTGTTAATAGACATGAAAAGGTTTCGGATCTTGGCATATTTTCTGAAATATCTCGAAAACCTAAAGACAGCCCGGCGATAATGGCCAACAAGATGTAGATGCACCGCACACTGGGCAGAACGACTGTTTTACGGCGACAAAAGTCGAAAATGTGATGTCGTCGTAGAAAGTCAATTTACGTGTCAAAACGTGCTCAAGTCGTCTATTCATTGAAAACAGAACAATTTTTTTAGCTAGTTTAACCCAAACCTGTTTAAGACAATAAGGAAGGCAACCATTGCTAGTCACTTGCTCTTCCTCTGCTTAGTCTTGTTCCAACTACTACGGTCTTAGAAAGGTGTGTTTTAAAAATTGTGTGCAAATTTTATAAATTCTTTTCACAATGGATTTATTACCTAGTGGTATGTCCTTTATAAATATAAAATATATATCTTATAACAGAAAGGCATATCAAAGAAAAAAAAAATTAATGAAATTATTACTAGATTGTTCATATTTTGTTGATTACTCGAGTTTGAGTAAGGTTTAAAAAAAAGATCCACAAAGTTCCACTTCCAAATATTTTTTTTCGATAAGCCTTAAGCTTCTTCTTTACTGCCTTGAGACTTTCAGCTCCCCCTTCTTCCCCCTTTTAATGCAAATTTAAATTTAGTTTAGGCAGTCAGATAGAAGCCGAAGAATCCGCGGCGCACAGGGGGCGTAAATCACCTTTTAGGTGGACAAAATTCAAAAAAATATTTTACAAATCACTTACTAAATACTGTCTAGTATTAGTAGGATTAAGGTAAAATGTAAATATTTACTTTCTTGGATCATCAACAGGCAACGGAAGGGAATATTAATCGGACTCTAAGAAAGGAACATTTTTCCCAGTGTTTATTGCAGTTTTGTTCTTGTAATTACTTTTCCAATTTTTGAACAGAAACTATACGTGTTTATGTAAATTTCATGTTATCGATGTATATGTAATTAGCCTATTGAAGTGTAGTTTACATGATCCACTTCAAGAACTGTCATTAGAAAATGAGGCAGGCGATACTGACTCGTCAAAAGAAAATGTTCAAGGATGTAGCAGTATTGAATCAGACGACGATTGATGGATAGTTCGTTTTTAGTGCATAATATAATTGTATATATTTGTTATTATTAAAAAAAAAAAAAAAACAAGTCAGTACAATTACTTTTTTCTTCAAGTTGTTAGTCTATTTTTGTTATTTATTTTCGAATTATAGCGTATGTATTATTTATTATGAATATATGTATTATGTTTATGTAAATAATAGATGCAAAAAGGTACTACTTAAATATTCCATAGATTTACAAAATGTTTTCCCAATTTTTATCTATTATGCCAAAGAATTGTGTGTCTACAACATTTGTTTGTTGGTTATACTAAAAACTATGGGTCAACGATTTTTTTAAAATATTTTTCCCTATCTCAGTGACCTCAAAAATATTGAAAAACACAAAAAAATAATTTGTCGCCCTAAAAGTGGATTTTTGCCCACTGTGCGCCGCGGCATAAGAAAGTAAAGTAGTCACTTAGAAACGGAATGTAATCTATTGCTCTCCTCCTCGCACTTGATTTCTGTTGCCTATTTGATCCGGGTCTCTGAGCTTATAACACAATAACTAAGTTCGGATCCCAGCGTTGCTAGATTTTGTTCAAAGGTTCTTCCTCGCGGCTTTCAACGCTGGATGAATCTGTCTCGCGAGCAATCAAGAGAAGAGGGAGTCATGTTTGAGTTATCTCGATATAATAAAGCTATTTATATAGGTTATTCTTAATAGTACTTGAATTAGAAATGTTTTAGAGGTGCAATCCATTAGAGACAACGCAATTTTCGCTCTTTAGATTATGCTATGGTAGAACTATCTTAAATAAGTTTATTACCCTGCAATCAGGAGAAGCGTCAAATTGGCGGTCTAATTAAATCCAGCCGGACGACCAAACTCCTATTCAAATTGCTCTAACTGATTGGCCGATCGTGGAATATTCGTGAAAGCGATGCTCGGGGGAATCGGGAACACATTCCAAAGCGGGGTGGCCGTACTCAGGAGGTCCTTCAAAAGGCTTTTCAACTTGCAGTAATCAAATTGCTCTTCTGGTTAACGACTGAGGAGAGGATATTCTGCTGTTTAGTGATAAGCGGAGTTGTTCAGAAGCCTAAGGCCGGGACTGCACAGTTTTGACCGTATGGAACCAGCACACACACGATAAGTTAATAAACCTCAAGGCAAGGAATGTACAGTCCAGTTATAGTAAACCTAACGTGAAACAAATATTCTCCTGTCCACACACGCCAGGCACAGTCCCGGCCTCATTGGTCGTTGCAGGTAATCTATGGGGGTTTTTTTTTTTTCATTATTTTTCGATTTACTGTACAGTTCAACTCTGGCCACAAGGACCGCACAGTCCAAATATTGAGATATTACTCATTGTGTATGGGCACCCTTAAATCTATATGCGAAATAAAATCACATAGTTACGGCTTTATTTAATCTTAATATCTCTATCTAAGGTGTGAATAAAAAAGTATACTAGAGCCATGCTTTGTATATTTTCAATAGTAGATGTACTGGGCGTTCAAATTCATGAAAACTGGAAAAATCTTGCAGTACTTGTCAAATATTGTGGAAATGACACCCCCTCTTCTATTCTAGAGGATTTATTGCAGTGTGAAGTTCAAGTACATTGTGGTTCTTTCTTTCATCCAGATACAAATACGGATATTGGATGCTTTGAGGCCGTCATACGTCTCCCTTGCGATATTTCTCTACAATATTCCAAATTTGATTCTGACCATGCCTACCATTCTTCCCATTTTCGCAACATTTAGTCTAGTGTTTGAGGGTGTAGATTATAACCAAGGCTAGTCTTTCTCTCTTCATAATATATCTCCTATTCTCCGAGTAAGAAGATTCTGGCCTTGCCTGCTATAGAGACATTCATCATGTGTTTGAGCACAATCCCTATTCTTTTTCTGTTCACAATATATCCCCTCGTTTTTCAGTAAACAATTTTAACTCCGAATACACTTTCTACCTTCACGATATATTTCCTAGTGATGTGTAAGCAATTGTGACCAGAACTTCCTCAATCCATTTTTAAACATGACACTATCGAGTTTAAACAGCTGTTATGTCAACGGACATTTTATCTTATTAGTTTAGACAAGGCCTGCGGAAGGTCTTCCTAAGACGTGGCTGAAATGAAATGTACATACTTGCACCTGAAGAGGTGTCTAGTGACGCGAGACAATTAGAACACAAAATAAAAATAAATTCATGAAACGTTGAGGTATTTCATGTCTTTTAAAATGGCAGAAGGACATATATTACCTTCTGCCATTTTAAATGACATGAAATAATTATGAAAATAACGAGGCAGGTTGGCTGTGCGCAAAGACCCAACAACACAAACATAAAGTTTTTAATTATATATGGCAAGTGTTCTTTAACTGCAAACACATTGTAGAGAACGGACATTTGAGGTGTTGTACACGAAAGAAGATTAGTTCGCGTTGACTCCACTCGTTTCCGCGTCGAGGAAAATCACTCCGAAGACAAGAGGCTAATTAGACAATGGGAATAGACTCAAGTTACACGTGGGTCTCCTAGTCGAAGAGGGTTGTGGCGGCCGACAAGAACGGACCCGTTAGTCGGATGGAAGGTGCCACGGCCGGCACATTGACCCTTTTCTAGCCAGAGGATTGTAGTGAAGAATGCGACCAAGGAGAATTCTGTCCTCATGATCACAAAGGGGCATGCTTGAAGTAGTTCAGGAAGGTCACATCCCAATATGTAAGGCACAAAACCTTAACTTAGCGTTGTAAGAAATTTAACGGCACATGTTTTCCGCCCTACCTCATGAATATTTATTGTCTGCAAGCTCTATCATACTTATATTATATCCATTTTTACCTGTAAAATGATTCTTATGAAGTATTTTATTTATAAAATAGAAAATGAAAATAAAGCAAAAAGAAAAGAAAATCCATCCGACTAAAATAAATTTGACTAGAGATTAGTAACTTGAAATTATTAATTATCCATTTATGTTAAAATTATGATTTACAGCTTCAAGGAAAGAGAAATAATCACTTAAAATAAAAATAAAGTGATGCTGAAAATCTTTTTATTTATTTAAACGAGCATTACAAGTTAGGATAGGACTCGCTATGCATCAGGTGTCCCCATTTGTCAGCCAAATACCTCCCATAGGAAGGATTTATATGGATTACCTGAGGTCTACCTTCCGCTATCGAACCAACCCCACGTGAGATGTGGGCAATTGTGTCTTGAAGAGAGAAAAAAATCCATTGATATTACTTTCAATTGATATAATGTACCGATTTTCGTTCACTCGACTGAATGAAACTTCACTGGATTTGTTGATCTCGGAATCACTTAAGATGTCTTGGTGAAGAAGAAGGAGAATTGGTGCTGGATAAGGATATCCAGCACTACTAAATATATATGTATATTGAATAATTTCTAATGCTCATTGTTTTCGGGGCTACATTTCTTTGATGTCGTGGGTTTAAATTTTAGGAGTTTCTTAAAGGGAATACGGAAGTAAGCTCAAATCTGTCTAGCTCACATTGAAAAACTGAGTGTCGATCTGGCCAAAAGCAACAATGGAATGCTAAAATAGATAATAAATATCGACTGTTAGAAAAAGCGTTGTCTTAACGGGAATACCATAATAATGTCTTATATTTATTTTTATTGCAAGCAATCAAAGAAAATGGCAATGGTGCTTTTTATAAAAAAAAAAAAAAAAAGAATAATCTCAAGAGAAATAACTCGCGGAATGAAATTATCATGAGCATTAGACGTTATTCAATATACATATACAGCTCACATTGAAAAACTGAGTGTCAATCTGGCCAAAGCAAGCGTTGTCTTAATGGGAAACCATAATAATGTCTTATATTTATTTTTATTACAAGCAATCAATGAAATTATTGGCAATGGTGCTTTTTATAAAAAGAAAGAAAGAATAATCTCAAGAGAAAGGATGGAATTAACTTGCTTTTTTCTAGGCAAGAAATAGAACGAAACCAATACTTTAGACACTTTGAGACTCTAGGTGCAGATTTTACCTAGAAATTACTGTGATTTCTCTACAATTTTCAATATTAAACGAAGTATGCAAATATAAAGAAAACTGCTCAAATACTTTCTATGGTCCAAAAATTTGCATTCATCAGTTTACTGGATGGGGAAAAAATAAAAGTACCACATTGTGCAGTTCTAGAGCTCCAAAAAAGTCTCATTTCCCCCAATTTTCTCATAAACGGTGAATATCACGTTTCCATTGGTTCATTCAACTCCACTCTTACGTCGTAATACATAAAAATCCGTGCTGCTAGAATTCTACCGTAGACTCCTAACGCGTTTTGAAATTAATTAATTATAATTGAAACCTTGGTTTTTCCTATTGTACGCAGTACCACTATCGCACAGCCAAATATATATATATATATATATATATATATATATATATATATATATATATATAACACAAAATTTCACCCACGTGCCAACACACGCTCTATTATCCCCAAACAGTGCCTAATTTTGATGAAATTCGCCAGAAAAATTTATCATGATTAAAATGGATTTTACAGTAAACGTGTTGGTGACATGGATATGAATTCTCCCCTTTTCGTGGTAATGAAGAATGAAAACCAAACTGTAATAGTAAATGTAACACGAGGAGTTCCCATAAGAATTGTTAACTTGTTAGATTAATTTGCTGTTGACTAGCGTAACTAAAGAACAGCACACGGTTGAAGTGGCAGGATCGCGGTACGCTGCCTTGATGAGATGTATCGTTTCAAAGCATCAATGCAACATCAGCGACCCAACCAGTTAGATGATCGGGTATGTTCCGCCAAATTAGTCTCTAAGCGGATTATCAGCTATCGCCATTTTTCTTGTATTTTATTTTTTCTATTTTGTCCCCCCGATTGATCATGTTTCCGCCTTGATGAGATCCCGATAAAGTATATTGCTCACTCATATCTTATGCTCGTCAATTCATCTAACATAATATTTAAGTGACTTTCTTTACTTTATTACAAGAGTTCCTCTAAAAAAAGGAAAAAAGAAAAAAAATTACGAAGATACACTCCTAAGAGATGGTAGCTACAGTATTTATTTAAATTTTAACGACCATTATTGTTAACTAAGAATGGAAACGTGATATTCACCGTTTATGAAAAATTTGGGTAAAATAAGACTTTTTTGGGGCTCTTGAAGTGCACAATGTTGCACTTTTATTTTTTCCCCATCCAGTAAACTGATAAATGCAAATTTTTGGACTATAGAAAGTATTTGAGCAGTTTTCTTTATATTTGCATACTTTGTTTAATATTGAAAATTGTAGAGAAATAACAGTAATTTCTAGGTAAAATCTGCACCTAGAGTCTCAAAGTGTCTAAAGTATTGGTTTCGTTCTATTTCTTGCCTAGAAAAAAGCAAGTTAATTCCATCCTTTCTCTTGAGATTATTCTTTCTTTCTTTTTATAAAAAGCACCATTGCCAATAAAATATATAATATATATAATAAAATATTCCTGTCGCTACTTATAATTTCCATCCATGCGGGAAGGGGAGATCATTTTTCAAACCGTACCTAGAGGTCTGTACACCCTTTGTCCAGAGCGGCCTTCCAGTCAGCAGTCATGGGGTAGAAACGCGTCGGAAGACGATGGAGATAGATTAGGTGGTAATGCTCGGATAATCAAGGATGGGAACCGCATAATGGCAGACATCAGCCATGTTCGGAACTAGCCAGACAATCCACAGTTACATTGCTCGGATACACCAGAGAAGAGATGGATGTCTTTCGGAAGTCTGGCGAGCACAGTACAGATGTGTTTTTAATTCCACCTCGATGTCAGTCTAAAATGCAACGTATACTACGATGTTATCTCCAATTCGGCCATCTTCAAAAAGTAATTAGTTTGTTTTTTATATTTATTAGTTACTCCCTACATGTTGCGTAGATGATAATCTATTATATTATATTATATATATATATATATATATATATATATATATATATATATATATATATATATATATATAATCATGGGTCCGTTAAAGAAGTCATCCATCTTCACATTACTTTATTTATTAGGCAGTCCTGATATTAACGCTATAATGATGAACCTTATGTCAATTAACTTATATTCAACAATATAGCTCCGATATACCCCTCATTTTTTTTAATTATCAATATTTATATATTATTTACTACTTGTAAAATTCATTAAGATAATGTTCAAGATTTATAAAATGTACTAAAGTATAAAAAGTCCGACTCGCAGGAACTGCATCATCTTAGCGCGGTTACGTACATCTCGAAGAAATGGAATAGATTAGCATCACAAGTCACAGGAAACTGACAGTAGCCAACTTACAAAGAAGCGGATAATTCTTAAATTGTATAAGTCAATACAATTATTTACTGAAAACGTACTTACTGCTGAAAACGTACTTTACTGCTGAGAAGGCTCTATTCTAAACAACGAAAAATTCGTTATCATTATAAGTATCTTGTTTTACTAGCAAATTCGTTTTACTGTTATAATCAACTGTAAATATGGGCTTCATGGCGAATAAAATCCCATTCTGTCGTGGGTTAAATCTTTCTATGAAATAAGAAATAACGATAACTTCAGTTGGAGGCTATGAGGAAGGTTATATAGACAGCAGAATTCAAAACAAACTACGTCATCATGATTAGTCACTGCCATCATGATTACCACAGCCACTCCAAACTTATTACCAAGACCTTTCACCGTTTCTTAGCTTATTTTACCACAATACTAATTTTACTAATAAATGCAATTTAAAACAAGAAACAACCAATTAAAAAGTGAGATAAACAAAGAGAAAAACCCTTTCAAAACAACAAAACAAAAACTTTTTAAGTTTTAAGCGCTTATATCGCTGATTGACGTTGCCCAATCGAATATTGCTTCAGAACCTTTTTTGTAGAGAATTTAGTAAGCATTCGAATGGTCACTATCCACTTACCACGATTTCCCAACCATTATCGAGATATTTACGAAAAATGTGTGAAGATCCGAAAACTTTTCATGTCTATTAATAAAATAATTTTTTTCGCATACTTCCTTAACTCCAAATATAACCAAAATTTAAACATCTTAGTTGGGATTAATTTCCAAGATGTAGAAAATATTTCAATTGAATCCCGCGATTGTAAGTACTCACAAAATAATAATGACTTACAAAAACATTGATTCCACTGTTTTCTTATGTTAAGGAACGTATAAAACAAGTACCTGCAAGCATATAAACTCAAAAACGTAAGCGTTGCGATTTTTTTTGCGTGAATTTCGCCCCAAACACTACCTTCCCGTGGGCGGATTCTGCTGGTTAACGAACTTGACCTTTCAAATTAGAAGACAGATATTTGTACCAAATTTGATCAAAATCGGGCCATTTTTGAGCTTGCTAGAGCGTTAACAGACAAGCATATATATACAAATTTGGGCCACCTGTATTTTCGTGATCTATAGGGTCTGAAACGTGAAAGTTTCTAGTCGGTACTTCCGGATTGCGGTGTGAGGTCAACCTCATAAGTGGGTTCTCCCTATGGAGATAGGGAGTAACCGCGCTAAAAAACGTATATAATGTATTAATATATTGCATCATCTGTTTAATATATTTATATACACAATTTGCAAGAGTAAATCGCCAAAAGTTGCGAAACTCTTAATAAATAAATATTTTTTAGGCCCGACCTGTTTTGTGCACGTTTTCAGGGGCACTTCTACAACAAGGCATTATTTTTTGGACATCCAAACAAAACACTTTTAAACAGAACATAAAACCTATGGAATGCTCCACAAAATGCATTTAGTTAGACCAACTAAACCAGTTACCACTCCGGAGCGAGTCCATGGTGACGAGAGGACTTCTTAGCAAGGTAGGACTGAAAACCTTTTTATACAAAGTTAACATTTAATGAAGGCATTGTTTGGTTGGGTGTCCATAATATAATGTCTTGTTGTAGAAGTGCCCCTAAAGAAGTGCAAAAACATGCACGAAACATGTCGGGCCTAATAAATAAAGTAGTGTAAGATAGATGGCTGCTTTAACAATGATCTTCATTTTTGAGAAAAATGTGTTAATGAATGTATGTTGATTACAAAATGTACATACCTATGAATATTTAGTCTGTAACTTGATCTTGAATCCAGGAAGCAATTTGATTTTCATTCTGTGAACATAAATATTTAATATTATAATTGAAGTAAATTAATTAATTTTTCAGTATGATAATATGATATTATGTCAACGTAATATGATGACAGAAGGTCAACGTAAACAGAAACGACTACGTCAATTATTTTGTTGAACTGAGTTCTACATGTTTTACACCATTCCACAGTGGACTGATTCCGAGAACTAGAGGGAAAAAACTAGAGATACTTTAATAATAATAATATAAATATTAATAAGTCGAATTCGCAGTATTTTCTAGTTATCTTCGGTTCGTGGAAAGTTAGGGGCACCTGCAGTTGGAGTAAAATATGCTAGAATTTTAATTTCCTCATAGTTACCGAGTATATTTGAGAAGTGAAATTAGTCTTTAATTTGGTGTATACTGTTATTATGAATTCAACAATTAGGCATATGTAGATATTAATTATGCACTTATTTGATGTAAACTAATGTAATACGCAAACATATGGCCTTTGAAACAAAGGTGTTTTACCTAAAGAGAAATACAAAAAGTTAATTTTCTTTGGAGAAAACTTTATGATAGCCAAAGAATGCCAGACTGATTTTTTATTCATATGATAGATTAAAATGTAAAGTTTCAAACATTATCTACACAAATTTGAAACACCGTGATTTTCGTGATTCAAGGGTTCTGAAACGTGAAATTTTGTCGCCGGTACTTCCAAATTGCCTCATATGATTCATAAACGTTTCCTCTCTAAAGAGGAAGGGAGAAAAAAAAAAAAAAAGATTCAACACGGCAATGTTTGACACACAATATTGCAAACACTATTTAACATTATATTAGTTTCGTTATATTTTAAGGCGGTGAGGTCGAAAATCCCAACCCTTCTCCTCTAACCTTTTACATTTTTGATGTGTATTATAAATACATTTTTAACAAACTAAAAGCATGTTGACAATAAATTGTCTCCTCAATATTCTCTCTGTCAAACAGGTATAATTATTCTGTCCATAAATTGAAAATTGTCACAAATAATTCTTAGTTGCATAATTGTTTACTCCAAGCATCATAAATCTTCGACCCTCGCAAAAAATGTACGCAAAAAATTATATTATATCTTAGGATAATTGTAACACGGGGCGGCTGAATTACCTAGTTATTGATGTTAATGAGGCAGGAGAAGATGGATGGAAATTATTTAGGGTATAATTAATAACATTTTCTCCTTCTGAACACAGTATTTAACCTAAGAAAATCCATTTAATGGACCGGCAATCGCAAAAGTTGGAAAATAAATTTAAATAATACATTTTGACACTTATATCGGGCCCGGGATCAGCTGTATAATTACTGTTATTGCCCGTAGGACAGCTATCATAGGGTAAATCGGGAGGGGGAACCAATCCCCGGGCCTGTAAGTTATGTAAATTAGCGGCCCGTTAGTTGGTGGCTCCCGAGCTGGCATTGTGTAGGAGGCCACAGCCACTGCTTCATCCCAGCTCCTCAACCTTTATAATCCCTTATCAACTCATACAACAAGTCAATATCAACTTAGGTTAAGTCTACAAAATCAAGTTAAGTCTACTATTAATATAATATTTCAACAACGAAAAATAGCTGTAGCGTAAGCACAAAAACCCCTAGTTGTACTAAATTTATATCCGAAATAAATGACAAAAAAACATGATTTAACGAACTTGACCTTTCAAATTGGACGACGGATTTTTGTACCAAATAGCATCACAATCGGACCATTAGGGAAGCCAGAAATGAGCGAACAGACAAATATATATATATATATAAATAAATATATACATATATATATATATATATATATATATATATATACACAAATTTGAACCACCGTTATTTTCGGTTTCTAGGGGTTCTGAAACGCGAAATTTTCTAGTCGGCACTTTCGGATTGTTTCATTGTATCAACCTTCTAAGCGGGGTTCCTCCCTATGGGGGAGGGAGGAACCGCGCTAAAACGGTATTCAAAAACTATTTTTCCAATTTTCTCGAAAACGGTTAAAGCTATCGCCTTGAAAATGGTTTCATTCGTTTTCCTAACCCAAGAAGCCTATAAAACGAGTACTTACAAGCTTATGAACTCAAAAACGTAAGCGTTACGATTTTTTTTGCGCGAATTTCGCCACAAACGCCATCTTCCAGTGGGCGGATTCTGCTGGTTAACGAACTTGACCTTTCAAATCAGACAAACGATTTTTGTACCAAATTTCATCAAAATCGGACCATTACTCTCTGAGCTATGCCGCGAACAGACAAATATATATATATATATATATATATATATATATATATATATATAAATAAATAAATATATACATATATATATATATATATATATATATATATATATATATATATATGAACGCTAATATTTTTCAAATCCTATTTACGCTAATATTTTTCAAAATCTCTCCCGACCTCCCACCTAATATTTTCCCATGCCCCTTGTGTATCCTTCCATTAACACCTTTTTCTCTTTTCCTGTCATAAAATGTCATAAACAGGCCTTTGATCCCTACCTACCTCCTCCTACCACCTGGTTTGTTTTCAGTTGCATATACCCTAGAAGATTCCTTTTTAGCTCGGTTCCTCCCTCCCTTCATAGGGAGGAACCCCGCTTATAAGGTTGATCTCATGAAACAATCCGGAAGTGCCGACTAGAAAATTTTGCGTTTCAGAACCCCTAGAAACCGAAACGGTGGTTCAAATTTGTATATATATATATATATATATATATATATATATATATATATACAAATTTGAACCACCGTTTCGGTTTCTAGGGGTTCTGAAACGCAAAATTAATTAATTAATAAATATATACATATATATATATATATATATACATATATATATATATATATACATATATATATATATATATATATATATATATATATATATATATATACAAATTTGAACCACCGTTTCGGTTTCTAGGGGTTCTGAAACGCAAAATTTTCTAGTCGGCACTTCCGGATTGTTTCATGAGATCAACCTTATAAGCGGGGTTCCTCCCTATGAAGGAAGGGAGGAACCGAGCTAAAAAGGAATCTTCTAGGGTATATGCAACTGAAAA
Organism: Gonocerus acuteangulatus; assembly: GCA_946811695.1. Taxonomy (NCBI): domain Eukaryota; kingdom Metazoa; phylum Arthropoda; class Insecta; order Hemiptera; family Coreidae; genus Gonocerus; species Gonocerus acuteangulatus. Next base: position 74,735,720 of record OX328132.1, read on the forward strand.
CAAACCAGGTGGTGGGAGGAGGTAGGTAGGGATCAAAGGCCTGTTTATGACATTTTATGACAGGAAAAGAGAAAAAGGTGTTAATGGAAGGATACACAAGGGGCATGGGAAAATATTAGGTGGGAGGTCGGGAGAGATTTTGAAAAATATTAGCGTAAATAGGATTTGAAAAATATTAGCGTTCATATTTAAAATAACTGTTTACGACAAATGTACGAAAGACGGACAAGTTGAAACTTTTACTCTTATATTGTATGGGCGTATATAGAAAATAAATTCGGGAGGGGGTGGGAGATTTTGGGGGGTGGGAGGGTATTAAATACTAACAATCTAGAAGTTGCTATTACATCCAATAAAAACTATTTTTTCTGAACTAAGTGTTTTTATATAATTTATTTTTAAGGTTTTATGATACATTTTTACCTATTGGGGTGGGGGGGGGGCTGCAGCCTCCCATTATTTACGCCCATGTATATTGAGAGGAGACCGTTGGCCGCTGGTTATGCAAAGGTAGAAATTGTCAGGGTTCGGTCGTGGTATCTTGATAAAACTATATTTTTTTCATTTTTGATATATTTGTAATTTGTAACGGACCCTAATAACCACAAAACAATAAGTTTGCTACATTTTTCTTTTTTTTTCGTATAAAAAGGCGCCATATTAGATCCGCCAATTGATATTTTTTTAATCTGATAACGGATTCGTAATCAGCGACCCCAAAACCCCCTAAATTTTAGATTGTTCCATTAACTATGCAGCCCTCTCGATATGCAAGTACGGCTGGCAAGTCTGGGGTCAGGAGAACTTGCAAATGTACAAGTATTTACTTGCCATTGTAGTATTTACTTTCGCTTATTCACACCAATTTAGGCGTTTACAAGGGAAATACTACTTGCAAGCAATAGTAAATACTTGTTTTATTCACTTCAATTTTTGTGTTTACTTGTTTTTTCAGACTGGAGGAGTATTTACTCGTCCTACTTCTTTTTCTTCCCCTGCCCATAGTTTATTCACTGTAGAACATAGGCACATTCTCTTGGGGAGATAGCCCTGAGGTAGACCTAAGGAATTATGCAAATGCTCAGTCCGTTAAGATGGAAGTGGGTTGAGTGTAACTAGTAGTTTTGTATGGCGTAGGGAAAACGTGGTCTGGTCCCACTGTGTTCCTGGGAATGGCAGAAGTTGGGAGGAATAGTTTTGATGGAATGGTAATCGGAAATGATCCCTAATCCGTATACCATTCAGAGGAGATCCTTGACCGTTGGATTGTGAAGGTATATATAGTCTAGGGTTTCGTCATGGATTAGGTATCTTAATAAAACTGCGTTTTATGTTTTGTGACGTTACGGCTTGAAATTGAAGCCTTCTCGGCGGTAAAACCAGAAGGACAAACTAATAATAATTTATATACAGACGAAATGAAAGAAGTGCATTATATATAGACGAGACTGGAGCTTAAATTGAAGGTAGATTGATACAGATTTAGAACATAAAATATGGGTAACGTTAGAGAAGATATTGTCGATACAAATGCGAAGCATCGAATGCGAAAATCACCACTTTCCAGAGTGAAAAATCTTTTATTCATTACTCTGCTTTTGGACAGTCAAATAGTCGGCAGATACGATCTTTTGACAGTAGTTACTTTCACAGAGTGAACTTAGATTCAAGAGTTTGCTGTACATCAGTCCATCAGCAGTCAGTATACATTGAAAATGAAAAATGCGTTTTTTCACATTCGATACTTTGCATTTGTATCGACGATATAAAACGAACTAAATATGCCTCACGGATGTGCAATCATTTCTAAATCTGGTGGATTGCAGTAAGTTTCGGGAAAATAGCAGAGTTTGCCACTTATTGAGGGTAGAGTGGTCGAATAGGGGGATGTGATAATGAAAGAAAGGTATTAAAGGTCTTATTTTAGTCATGGGATGTGGATTTTAATGGATATGCTTTTAATAAATGGAGAATGTTTGAATAGGAAGTGGAAACTTAGTTATCAATTTTGTCTTTAACCGTGTTTTTTCAAGATAGATCAATATACATGCAGAGAGGAGGTTGGATTCAGAGGAGAGGATAGAGAATTGGTCGAAGTCTAAGTTATATCTCTCTGTGATGGCATGCCAAGATAAGCCGATCTTTATATGTTTATTCTTATAAAAAAATGTAGTTTCATTAAGATACTAATACCGAAACCTGACTATATCTACCTTTAAAAATACGAATATTTTTTTCCCCGAAGGTTGGGATGTCTTCTAAGGATCAAGCTTTCCGTTCTTACCGCCAAGTGCCATTTTAAAAGCTTGAAAACAGTGAATACTTCGGCACCTCGATCCACATCTCTGCGAAAAGCGAGATTTAACCTTTAAGTACTGAGGTATGGTCCCTGGGACCTTTTGTTTACTGAAATTTGAAATAAATTATATATTCATTGAATGTGTGCAATCAAAAGGGAACTACTAGGGGGGATTTCTAGAAATGGCTACCATAAGGTCCCAGGGACCATACGTCAGTACTTAAAGGTTAAGGAATCCAATGGAAACTACTCCAAGCGGAAATTACTCGCTCCGGCTACTCAACTTCCGCTCATTCTAAAGGTTACTTCTGTAATAAGAAACAAGTATCACAAACATAATTATCGTGTTTTAATGATAAAATCGCATTTTATGGAAATATTGTTCCTGTAGACCGATACTTCTGGTTAACAAACTTGACCTTTCGAATGAGACAAAGCGTTTTTGTGAAATTCAGAACATTTTTGAGGCTATTGGATCAAAATTAAAGATATACATACATAAAAAAATACATACACACGCACACATACGTGTGTGTGTGTGAGAGTAAAGGTACGAAGAGAAACACGAAATCAACTCCACATATTAAGTCGCGCACCACTGGCCAAATGAATTCGGCGAGACCCGCGCACTAACCGTCTAGTGAATGTAGCGGATCAAAAGCTAAACACACTATGACGGCAGCCGAATGACAGCACACTATACTTTTATAAAACTCCTGCGTGCTGTAATTAGGAGATTTTGAATTATACTTATTTAAAAGTTCTTTTAATGCGATTTTATAGATGATAGAGTTTACTCTCCTCTAGCCCTGGTCGCTGGGGGATTCTTTTCTTCTCACGTTGTTCCGGCATCTCCCTCCAGCGGTGCCCTACTTGGTAGCGTTTTATTTCGCTCAAATCCCATTGAGCTTCATCAGCCGTGTCGATATTGGCCGCCTTTTCGAGAGATGTAAGAAGAAGATCTAATTTCTGGATAGTGTAATACCCGCCAATGTTAGATTCCTTTGCCTTCTGATCATGTTCAAGTGAATTAAATCTCGGTACATTCCCATGAAATCCTCGAGAAGAAAGTATCAGTAAGTAAAACGCATGATACTCGTTTACTATGAGAATTCTTTCTTAATTGAATACAGAAAACAAGTCAGGCGTTCCCACAAGCACAAAGAGTCAGTTTATAATTAATCCTTTTTAATAATAATATATCTGGGCTTATAATAGGGATTATATCGGATGGCCGATCGATTCAGGCAGAAAATTCCGACCAGTCTTCGGCTAGTTCGGAGAATCTAGATGAAGATAAATTACCCTGGGAAACCAGGCATGCGCTAAACGATGAATGAAATAAATAATTATCAGGATCAGGTGGATTACTATTAATCAGGGGCGAATTGGCATCAAAATGCTACGTGTTGAAAAAATGATCACAACCAAAATGTTTTGATCCGCTCCATCGAACCTATTAGCTGTAGTTTATGTTTTTTGGTGTGCTGAATGAAAAAAAAGTCGTCTTGCAAAATATGAAGGGGGCACATAAAAAACACAAACAAGTAGAAATCAATAATTACAAATACATATTTTCACGTACTATAGAGCCTTCAAGGCAAGTCGAAATCAAACGGATATTCATGGGTCTCTCTGTGATATTCTTGGAGACGACCTTGATTTGTGCCAGAAAGCATTGGGATTCCTTAGAGCTTACAGGTCTGTTCGCAATAATATAAATGACAATGAAAACTAAAGGGGAAGTAGGATTAGAAAATACATGGGGGGGGGGGCGCGAGATATGTGTGTGTTTACAATTAGTATTTAAGTATTTTGTTATCATTATTTTATTTTTTCTATTGAAATTACGTCATATAAATATGTTGATTTGTTAAAATATTTATTTTTATATTTATTGTTCATTCTCCTATACTTTTAGGTCAATGGATTTTCAATGGCAAAAAAAAAAAAAAAAAAATGTAAGGCGAAATAGGTTCTGATTGCTTGACTATCTAATAATAGTAAATTTAATAAAATCATAGCAAACTAAAACAGGGCTATTAGTGAAAGTGGAAATTATTATTGTTAATTATTACCATTATTAAACCGAGAAGACAATATTCTTGTAGGTAAAGAAAGCTTTTGAGTTTCTTTTGAACCCTTCGTCTCGCTACACAAGTTATTTGACATTTTAACTATTTATGAAGAACATCCTAAACAATTTGGTAGGGTTTGTAAATGCGTTGCCAACATATAGCACCCTTTGAGGAGCGAGGACTGGATGGAGAAATGCAACAAACCAGTCTGAATTGATTACTGAAAAAATCCAGAAAGGCTAGATGTTCTACGAGATGTCTGCATCTTAATGAAAATACTCTTCTGACGTTTCCCATTAATATCAGCGAGAATCCCCCAAGGCTCTTCTGAATAAATATCAGAAGCAGAGCGTCAGGTTCTTAATATCTGCGCAATAAATGTGCAACTCCTTTTGGAGATGTACATGATAATTTAGACAGGGTACGGCTTTAAGTAAATCCATCAATACAGTTTGTAAAGCTCCTTCGTTATTTTTGTTATTAATTTTCTTGTCGTTTGATAAATGATTTCACCGTAGGGGTAAATCAATGAATCTGTAGAAGCATTAGAACGAGCTCCACCAAAGCCCTCGACTGTCTACAAAGTATTTACGTCGAAAATAGCTTTATATTTCCCTACCATTATTTGAAATATAATAATTCCAGAAACTCTAACAAGAGAGTAATTTTGTTTAAAAGTGATTTAACCGTTTATCCCTTTAGTTTGGGAATGATTATCACTTAGGAACATTAGATAGGGTGCCAACATACGAACATTATTATGAATAACCGATATAGAACCCATTAGAAAGGATACCCGCAAAGAAATGTAATGAAGAGTACCAACGGTGGAACGTTAGGAAGGACACCCACATAAGAAAAGTATAAAGGGTACCTTCTTAGGAACGTAAGAAAGAACACCCACATGGGAAAATTATGATAGGTACTTTCTTAGGAACGTAAGGAAGAGCACCCGCAGAGAAATATTATGAAGGGTACCAATTTAGGAACGTTACCGGCTCAGGAACGTTAGGAAGGACACCCACACAGGAAAATTGTGAACGGTACCTTCTTAGAACCTTAGGAAGGACCCCCAAATAGGAAAATTATGAAGGGCATCAAGTTAGGAACGTTAGGAAGGACACCCTTATAGGAAAATTATGAAGGGTGCTAAGTTAGAAACGTTAGAAAGGATACTCGCATACAATCAATAGGCAAAACACCCACATAGCAATGTAGGGAAATTGTGAAAGACACGAAATACTTCAAAGTTCATCATAAGTTATATGCAAAGCACATCTAAAGAAATAGATATTTATAAATTCTAACGTGGATCATTTTTGGTGCTTGACTGACAGGACAGATGAAATTCAGAACATTTTTTACAAAGGTTCTTTCATGAGTGCAACCTTAAGAGCTAAACTCAAAATCGTTTAGAACTAGAGTCCCTTTTACGTTTATAGGTAAAGAAATACATTTGGTACAGATTTCGACGTGGAAAATGATTAGAGATTTCGTTTTTAAAAAACGTTTACCGCTTTCGTTCAGATTAATATAAGCGCAAGCGTTTGCTGGGGAACAGGATATTTCTCTTTTATTTTTTTTTAAATTTTATAACAATCATGGACAATATGGGACTAAAGGATTGGAAAACCGCTAAGCTGTGTGAACTATCCATAAGAGGAACTTGGTGTGGACTTAACGAATCATATTAATGACTATCAGAGGCTAATTGCAGAATATTGCCCATTGTTGTGGTCATATCGCTCTCCTTCATCTCCATCGGCCTATCAGATTCACACAGATCGCACAGATTTCTTTCAATGCCCCAGTCATTTTCCTCAACCTTATCGACTTTCATCCTTGCTCAGTTGCAATTCAAAGCAATTAAACCACTTTTTACAGCCGAAGGAAGCGAGTGCGTCCTCAGTTAATTTAACCATTATAATATTTAAAGACAGTGAAACAATCTATTTTGTATTTTACATTAAATGATAAACGAGTTATTGTACGTATTATATTAAATGTCAAATAAATATAATATATGATTTTGTGTTATTTTTGTTAGCGCCGGATGCACCATTTAAATTAAAAAGTAGAATCAATTGAGCCGACTTGGCTCTTAAAGATCCCGTTAGGGCCGATAATTGGTCATTTTAAATTAAATATCTTGTCGTAGAATTGTAATCAAAATGTTTTGCCTAAGATTTATCCAAGGCATTAGCCACTAGACCACGGGGAGACCCGCTACAGTGATGTTATGACAAATATGAGCCCACATTTTATTAGTAAATGTAGTTTTATTCTGCCCTGAACCACATTTTGCTTCTACATACCTGGTTATTATAGTAGCTTCACCAATAGCCTTTGACATCGGTTGCACTTAATATGACACCGTTGTGATATGCGAAAAATGTCATGGGATTCAAGAAACAGGCAGAGAATAAAAAATCTTCTATGGGCACATCAAACCCACGTACAAATCCATGACTTTAAAGGAATTCGATTTCAGATGGATTTTCAGACCGAAGACTCCACATCCGGCCTGGAATGGAGGATAAGGTCTGTATATACTGAAGGTGTGGATGGAGTCGTGAGGCGAGTCCTGCCACAGTACTGATTGCACTCCATCCAGGAGCACGTTGTCTATTTGAGGTCTAACCTCAGATCGTCGACTCCTCTAGCCCGCCCACCACCTCGCGCTCATTTCCATCCAACTAGCTCCTTTAGATGTTTCGACAAGCTCAATCTACCCTCATCTATTTACATAAAACATCTAATAATAAAACCACTGCAAGCTGTAGTTAGCAAACTACCCAAGAAGTCTCTTCTACTTTTTATATCCAGCTGACTCAACTTGGTTTTAATGATCGAACGAAAGGAGTCAGTTGGGCCATTAAATCTTGAATTTATGGGTGAACAGATTATTTCTTTCATTTTTTCCTGGCCTGATTTCGCTACTTTTGTGAAGGCAACTTTCCGATTAGTTTTGAATGCACTGTAGCTGCTTCTTGCAAGTAAACTAAAATTACAACCAATAGAAGCTCAAAGATATTCGGTTTACAAAAGGCGGACTCTTTATTCACCTATTTTGCTGATTACTAAACTCGTCCTCCTTCGTTTTCTTCGAATTTTACAGAATAAATACTCACACCCTAGAGGTATCCCACGGAACAATACGAAGTCCTTTTTCCAAGAAAAGATGATTTTAAGGCTTCTCTAAAGGGCGATAGAATGATATTTATCTCGAAGGATAAGCCAGTAAAGATGTCCCATGAAACAATAAGACTATCATCATCCCAGCGAATAAGGATGTAATGCTGCCCTAATATTGCGATCTTTATACAGTTGAATTCGTATGTAAGAATATACTAAGAGTAGACCTTAATCCCAGAGGATACGGTTGTAAGGCCGTCCTAAAGAACATTACGATAATGTTTATACAGAAGGATTCGGATGTAAGAATATACTAAGAGACGACCTTAATCCTAGAGAATACGATGGTAAGGCCGTCCTAAAGAACAATTCGACGATCTTTATACAGGTGGATTACAATGCATGAATACAATAAAAGACGACCTTAATCCTAGAGGATACGGTTGTGAGGCCGTCTTAAGGAACATTACGATGATCTTTATACAGAAGGATTCGCATGTAAGAATATACTAAGGGTCGACCTTAATCCTAGAGAATACGAATGTAAGGCAGTCCTAAAGAACAATACGACGATTTTTATACAGGATTCGTAAGTATAAATATACTGAAAGACGCCTTAATCCTGGAGGGCAAGGTTGCATGACTACCCTATTGAACTGTTAGACGATCTTTATACAGCAATGTTTCGATGAGAGAATATGATAAGGGACAACATTAATCTTCGAGGATACGGTTGTAAGGCTGCCCTAGGCAGCAGTTAATCGAACTTAATACTGCAGGATTCCGATGAAGAAATATGCTAAGGGGTGACCTTAATCCTAGAGCATACGGTTGTAAGGCTACCCTAGGGAGCAGTTAAACGAACTTAATACTCCACGATTCCGATGAAGGAATATATTATGGGAGGACCTTAATCCTAGGGCATACGACTGTAATCCTATCCTAGAGAAAAATTAGACGATCTTTATACTGCAGTATTTGGAAGTAACAATGTACTAAAAGACGTCCTTAATCCTAGAGAATATGGATATAAGGCTTTCCTACAGAATAGTAAGAAAGCATTTATCTGGCCGAATTTGGACGTAAGAAGAAAGGCCTCTAACACGGGTGTAAATAATTTTTATCTGATCGGTAAAAATGTGCCATAAAAATCTCAAGAATTAATAAAATATAATATAACTTAGTTCCTAGTGGCTATTCCAAGTACTAGGTTGTTAGTATTCCATACCACCCAAATCACCAGCCCCCCTTCCCGAAATTATTTCGTATATATATCCCTGGGCCCTAATCCTTGGGGATAATGATGTAAGGCTACACAAAGGGACAGACAATATTCATACAGCTGTAATGTAGCTAGATGAAAGAATATACGAAGAAGCGAATCTAAACCTAGATGATGGTTCCACAATTTTTATACGTCAGGAAGATAACGAAATAGTTCCATAGAAGACGATATAACGATAAGTTTATCCTACGCGATGAGCATAGCTTGGAGGAAGGGAAGGAAAAGGTGAGAGTGAACGTCCAGTCCCGTTTTATCGGAGGGGAATTATGGTTATTTGTTCCTGATACTGTAAAATCGTCTGGTTTCTCTACCTCAACTCTCTCCTCAATCTGTACTTTACCTCTGAAAGTCCAGTCGAATAATAACAGCCGCTGAACGATCAGTTGTGAAATTCCTTCATCTTAAATTGCTCTCTCATTCCCCATTTAAGAATCAGATATACTTGGCAAAGCATCCCTTCAAGTCAATCCCTACTTTTCTATACATCAAATGCTATGAATGGCTCACTTTCCTGTGTAAACGGTGTCTTATCAACTGTAACACTACTTCTATGTACCCCTCCTCAATCTTTGCCTCTCTTATATTTGTTATCATAAACATTAGTTTAACATATTTGTTAAATTAACATTTTTTTTTTTAAATTAACATATTTGTTTGGTTATTAACATTGTTATCAATAAGTGATTTCATCTCCACTTACTTATGCGTGTTTGATTTTTTTTTTAACCACAAATTTTCACAGAGATTACAGGCGGCTTCTTTAGATGTTACATGTTTGTTCGTAAGCTGAAAGCAAAATTTCCAACATGATATGCTTTCATTACACACTCAAAAGCACCAAGTACCACCTAAAGAATCCGCCTTTAATTTGTGTTTACATCTGCATCCTAGCCATTATCGCTAAAGGTTTCCGCCCTCTCTAAACATCCATGATGGAGCAGGGATTTCCTTCAGCGGGCTCATAGATATATGAATGAACTCAACCGTGCAGACGAGACTCGAACCCGCATCCCCCGCACGAGAAAGCTTGGCGTTAGCCACTAGGCTTGCCGCGCCGCGCCGTATTAAAGATGGCATCTCTTACACAAACATCCTACCGTCAGATGCTGTAGGTCATTTAAAATGCTTAATCCTCTCAAAGTCGCAATATGCGTGGACGTATAATAGAAACAACAAATAGAGGGAGATAAAATCCACTATAAGGAAAACCTCGTCTTAAGATACTAGGCGAGATAAGGTGGTTCTGTCGAAAGTCGGAATTCGACAACCTAATCTCGCTCAAGCTTACTTATTTAAACGATAAAACAGGCCTGAACGCCCAATATTTAAAAGCAGAGTGATTAAGCACACTGCAGAGCCATCGCGACTGTTTGAACCAGATTCATGATCCTCTAAGCGATATCCTTGGAGATGGTCATGAATTTATCTAGAAAACGTTGAGATTTTTTAGAGCTCCAGATTTTACAATTAAAATGGGGAAAGTAGGGGAAGGAAAAAGTGTATATATGATTATATTCTTCCTTTTTTGGGCATTATCTTTCTTTTATTCTCTCTATGCAATAACTATTAGTTTTATTTATAGTTTTTTTAGCCATTACATTTAGGCCAACTGCCAAGTAGTTGATGGCTTTAAAAAAAGTCTTCTTAACCGAAACACATCTCTATCTGTCATCCTAAATTATTTTTTATTCGGGAATGTAGGTTACGCTCTTGGGAACTCGGAAGCGCCTGCAAGAAGAAGGAAGGACGCCTTGCGGAACCTTCTGCATGTGAACCTATTGGAAGGAAGCACGCGAAGAAAAAACCAGCACACGATCCAGACACCGCTAGCTGTCAGTCTCATCGGCTCCCATTTCTTTCATGATCGGCCGAGATCAACAGCTGTCTAGGCTTTTCTCTTCCCTTGTTCTTAGGAATTATACAACGTGGGATATAAAATAACTAAGCTAGGTCTGAAGAGTCGCTCAGGGGTATGTCAGGTTCTCAGGAAAAGGTGGAATATTAGCCTAAAAATTATTTATATTTCTTTTATGAGCTTTTCGCAACTATAGCGACTGGCTCAGAACAAACATTACACATATATACATACATACATATCTACATGCATATATATATATATAGATACAATTTGGTTATTACATACGTGCATACAAACATATTATTATATATATACATCAACATCAACAATATATACATCATCATTGTTTTATATATATATATATATATATATATATATATATATATATATACATCAGATTATACAAATATACATTACACTATGTTTATATAGTTTATTCTGCTTCTAGACATAGGATAATACTATTCAGATTAAGATATAATAGAATAAATACCTTACAAAGATATACTATCATAGAACATTAATAAATATATAATAGAGAAACATAAATAAAGATATAATATAATAGAGCATTAATAATGATATAATAGAATAAATACATTAATTAAGATAAAAAAAAAAAAAAAAAAATTAATTTAACTTTGCTAGTTTTGTTTTGTCACAAATACATACATGCATGCATACAAATATGCATGCACACATGTACACACCTGCATACACACACACATATAACATATAAATAAACAATGGTATATTTTTTATATAAATAATAATGGTATATATAAACAAATCTCTATGGGCTGTTTTCACTCTTCTTCCTTTCTAAATTTACGCTATAATCTGGTCAGTAAGTTGGTCTTGTTTAGGTAGTTCAATATCTCATCGATATATTTGCTTCCATCGCCGAGTAATTCAGTCATATTGTAAGGTAAGTCATAGTTTTGTCGCTGTAAACATTCAGTAAGTATGTGCTTTATAGTCAGCGGTGTGTTACACTGTGTACATGTCGGTCTGTCCTGTCTCGTCATGAGATAAGAGTGTGTCAGTCGGGAATGGCCAATTCTTAAGCGGCATAATATCACTTCGTCTCTTCTATTATCCCTTTTACTTGAAGGCCATTCACTTACTGTTCGTTTGATTTCTCGAAGTTTGTTATCCGTCGTCATGTGCCAGGCTTGTTCCCACTTCTCTGTAACCCACTTCTCTGTAGCCTAAAAATTAGAAGTAAGGCGGTATGCTCCTGGCATTGAAGAGAAATGGCGAAATGTGACAGGCGAGCGACATCTTACTAATTTGTATTGTAGCCTGAATAGCCATTGTTTGTTTGTAAGGAATGTGATATCATGAGTTCCGTTGCAAGAAAGTTTAAAATAAGGCTGCTGCTTCAATTTTTATATTTTCTTTTAAGGTAAATAAAATCTGAACATAAAAAAAAAATCCTAATGGACCAATTTGTTTGTTTTATGAAATCATTCACTTAGTATTTATTAAAATGTTATATACTACATTTATAAACAACAAAACACAAGGAGTGTACGTGTTGTTCAGAAACATTGAATTAGACCATTAAAACAATGAACCGGAATCAATTGAAGATCAGTAAGTGCACCGTGCAATTCAGTGTGATCGCTTTCTGTGAATAAGCCAATCGTGTTCCAAAGAAATAGATTTACCCTAGATATATAATTTTTAAAATTACATATATAAAAGTGCACGTATATAAAAGTGAAGCAGCATTGTATAATAATAATATCAATTCTCTGGAAACAGCATATCATAACCATCCAATATGAAGTGTTCGCTTTCTAAGAGTTATCCGATCTAACCCTACATGAAAGAAGATAGTTCGGGTTCTGTCATAATATTTGAGTAAAACTATTTGTTTTAATGAAATGAATAGTTAATCTAAAATTAAAAATTATAACACCTATTGCAATGAAATATTGAAGGAAAGTACGTAAGATTTTAGTCACCACTTGGCCTCTTCGTCTTTTGTTCGGAAATATATACTTCAAACACCAAAAAATTGTATCTTATTTTACGTATCTTGTTTTACTGGTAATTTAATATTATTGCTAAAATCAATTAAAAAAACAAAAATCAATCAAAAACTGAGGAAATCCAACATAAAAAACCGTTAATGGCGACGAAACTAACACTTCGAAGTTTAATGCACTTATTTCTCAGATTGAGATAGTCTCATTGAAATTTGCTTCAGAACCTTTATTGTAGAGAATTTAGTAAGCTTTCGAATAGCTACCATCCACCAAGTTTTTCGAGCCGTATTCGTCTCGATTTTGAGCCTATATTTAAGGAAATATAGGCAGAACCCTTCTGTTACCCCTTCTGTAAGTCTGTTAATACAATTTTATAAAAATATTTCCTGACCTCCAATGCCTTATAAATACTGTTATTTTGTATTTATATGGCATTGGAGGTAAGGAAATATTTTTAAAATATGTTAAATAATATGTTAAATGCTGTTGAATATGTTAAAATATATCAATAAAATGATAAAATTGAGTATAAAAAATACGAGGTCTCATTTTAACAAATGTACACTGCAAACTCGTAACCCATCTTTGGGCGATGTCCTTAGTTTTTTTTTCCTAAATAAGCGCTCAACGACTAGGTTATGAATACCTAGGATTATTTGTAATAAATATTTTGAATGTTTAGTATCAGGGGAAAGTGAGACGGTAGCGATGGGAGCCCCCACGGGATGCCACGAGCCCACCGCGGAACCACCAGCCGCACTGCAGGGACAAGGGTTGCCATCTATACCTTTACGGTCCATCTAAGCTTCGGCTGCCGTGCCTGTGGTTGAGGATGTGCACGGTTGGACCAGGCCGTCCACATCCTCCAGGTCGGCTTCCGAGTACAGACAGCGCCGACCTCAACGAACCGTGAGATGAGACAATTCCTGCTGCAGCTGGGATTAGAGCCCAACTCTCCCGCACGGCAATCCAAGGCGTTCGCCTTTTGACCACGGAGAGACCTTTTTCATATCTATTAATACAATTTTTTTCCCTAATTTTTTTTTTTTTTTTTTTTTTTTTTTTTTTTTTTTTTTTTTTTTTTTTTTTTTACGGCGCATCTACATCTAGGTCATTAGCGCCGACATCCAGGGTGCAGTGAGGAATTTTACCAGCGAGCCGTGGGATGATAAAATTCCTGCCGGAGGTTGGGAATTGAACCCACCATCTCCCGCTTATGAATCCAAGGCGCTAGCCATTAGACTACGGGAGACCCCTTTTTTCCCTAATATTTCCAAAAACGCAACCAAAATTAAATCTTAGATTAGAGGACTGTCAAACGCCTGGAAGTAGTTTGAATCAATCGTTTCTGAATACCCAAACCAAAAATTAGTTTGGAAAAGTAGATGTATCCATTGTTTTCGTAAACAGTTACAGATATCGCGTTGAAAATGGCTTCATACGTTTACCTACGCTAACGAACCTATAGAACGAGTACCAGCGCGAATTTATCTCAAAGAAGCTAATTTATCTCGAGCGAGCATTTAGTAAGTTAACGAACTTGACCTTTCAAAAATTAGACGTAAGATTTATGTACCAAATCTCATGAAAATCTGACCATTTTGGAGCCGGAGAGAGAGTGAACAGACAAATATGTGTGTGTGTATATATATATATATATATATATATATATATATATATATATATATATATATATGAGATCTCAAACGTGAAATTTTCTAGTCGGCACTTCCGGATAGCGTCATGAGGGAGGAACCGCGCTAAAAAAATGGCAACAGGCCAGTTATGTATTTTAAACTACTTTAAATTCTCGTAATATCCTTTATTTGTAGATCTACATTTACAGAGTTTCATTTAGTTCCAGGTCTCCTGACGCTAAATCCCTTTTGTAATGGCTTTTAAAGCAGATGATAAAATTTTTGTCAGACCTTAATAGTCGGACTTTAGTCGGAAATTCTTGTCGGACTTTAATATAGTTTTGTAGAAACTTAGTAAGCTTAGAATAAATATTATTATTGTTTTATTTGTAATAAAAATGGAGTTTGTTAAATTAATTTAGATTTACTTTGTCTTTTTAGTTGGTCTGTTATGGCCAATATTATGGCTGCAGAATTCTGCCTCTGATGGCAATAAGCCAATATCAATAGCATATGTTGAAGAAGGTAGTACTTATTGTTAGAGCTCCAATAAGTCACACACATTACGACAGTAAGAGGTTATTGTGTCAGGCAGACAAGATGTCTAGTTATCTAGACAAGTATTCCATTGAATAATATGGTAAACATCTCCTAACCATAAAATACACAATGGTAAGGATAAAATATTATTCGTTGGGTGGTTATAAATTACTAATATGAAGGGAGTCTTTACGAGGCCATGTCGTTAGCTATTACTCGGACTTTACTGATGCAATGCAAAACAACACTACACTTTTATAGCAAAGGCTTAGAATGAACAGTTGTCTGTTCATACATATGATTTTGAAGATGTAAACATTTTTTAAAAGGAAAAAAATCTCGTAAGAAAAACCATTAAAAGAAAATATTCATATAATTGAAAGTAGGGAAATATTGATATCAATCGTTTATATATATATATATATATATATATATATATATATATATATATATTGATAGATAGATATAGATAATATATATTTACAGAATACAAAAGCTGTTTCATTAAACAGATAAATAATAAATGTGCTCATAGTTCGTTAAAAAAAAAAGCAAAAATAAATTAGGAAACAAATAAGTAATATTAAAATCTTACAACGTAAATAAAGTTGAAGAATAGAAAGAAAAACTTCCTACAGAGCGACTCGAACTTGGAACCTTTCAGTTATCGGCAACCAGCTATGAGAAAGCAGCAGTGGAGGGGATAGCATACGTAGTTTTGGGCTTCACTCGTCAAACAACTGACAGTATGCCACAGATGATATAGAATGATGTTCCGTTACGCTCCGTCTTGGTGAATATGTCATTTTTCAAAAGTGACGATTTCTGTCAATTCACTCTTCTGTACCTGTTCGGGTTCACAGTTTCAAACCCGTAACCTCCAAACTGTGAGTCCTAGACGATTTTGACCTAGCCTATGACACTCCCCGGATCAAGTTTGGTAAAAATCGATTAAGCGGTGTGGATTTGTATAAGGAACAGACAGATAAACTGCTGAATTTAATATATATATATATATATATATATATATATATATATATATATATATATATATATTAAACAGCCATAGTAGCTTAATTGTATTACTATGGACGTGGCCCAACCTGTGGAAGGGGTTCCTCAGTTAAGGCTCAATTTATTTATGTATAATTACGATGCTCATGAAGAGGCGTCAATGAACATGAAAACATGGCGAAACATGTAGAGCGATAAATAAATAATACGTAAAATACATTTTAAGTCTGTTATCTTATTTTTTTTTACTTTATTTTTAAAAAAAATCCTATAATTTTTTTATTTATTAAATTGTTTCTTTATTTACGTTGCTATTGTTGCGTCACAAGGGATTAGAAAAAGTTTTGTTGAGAATAAAACAAGTGTGGAAGTTTTGGGTGTTTGTTTTTATCATTGTGAAGATCAATTTTCACCATTAAGCACTTCAGACGATGACAGAAATAATAAATACATATTTTTCTTATGATGGTCAGTTTTTTTAACGATTTGTCGCAAAGAAAGTAAAAAATATATATATATATATATATATATATATATATATTATATATACTTATAGTCTATAATATAAAGATTGACGAAAGTGTTAAGTGAAATCATATCCTTGGGAATGACAATTAAGTATAATTACAATATTTTCGAAAAAAATTACATGATGATAAGTATTATAAATAATAATTACAAATTAGGGAGATCAGTTTTTATTTTAGAGCAAAAAATTGATTAGTTTTGATAAATCTCGCATCGTTCCTTTCAAGCAAGGTCTGCTACTACCTTGTCCTCCTCTCGACCCATATCCTCAGGCGTCCCACAAGGCAGCATCCTAGGTCCTGTCCTTTACCTCTTGTATACGGCAGATATCCCTACCCACCCATCTACACATATAACAACCTACGCTGAAGATACACGTATTTTTTCCTCTTCCCCCGATCCCTCTACAGCTGTAGAGGTTTCTCAGCAATTACAGGAGCACCTTGCGTCTGTCGAGAAATGTTGCACCTTGTGGAAAATCACAGAGAACCCTAAAAAATGCTGTCACGTAACAATTACTCTTAATAAGAGCACTTGCCCTCCTGTAAACATATGCAACAGTCAACTTCCTGTATCTAATGAGGTGCGTTACCTGGGACTTCTACTAGACAGCAGACTCACATGGAACCCACACACACGACTAAAAAGACAGGAGCTGAACAGAAGATTTGGACTCTTACAACGACTACTTGGACCTACTTCAAAGCTTACGACACACAACAAACTTAGTGTATACAAAACTATAATTAGACCTATCTGGACTTACGGACTTGATTTATGGGGAACAGCAAAACACTCAAACATTCCAATCCAAAATCCTTCGTAGAATAGTCAATGCTCCCTTTTATGTCTCCAACAAATCCTACACAACGATCTAAATATCCCCTTCGTAAAAGACCTCGCCAAATCCCGTTTCCTAACGTTTCATTCCAAATTGTCACCTCATCCAAATCCTAGAGGTCGATCCCTATCCACTCGGACCCATCCTAAAGACCTTCCCAGGAGGCTTAAGAGAGTTTGGCCCCGTGACCAGCTACCCTAGCAGCGGTTAAAAACAGTGAAAACACGAATGTTAGCATATATAAGGAAGTGCCAGTAATGATTGGCTCCTTCCATATACTATTCACTGAATGTACGCAAGACGAGCACAATTAATTATTGTACTATATAAATTGTACAGATTTTAAATAAACATTTATTAAAAAAAAAAAAAAAACGTTTTGATAAAAATAATCAGGAGGTAGCCATGGTTTGAGCCCGGTAGATGATCATATGATGTGCGTGATTCTTTCTGTAACATTCCACAATTTACTCTGGGATATTTCAATTCTTTCTTGATGATGAATAATCAATTCAAATTTAGGAATTTATAATACTCCTAACTATAGAGAAGGTGTAGATGATCGGTGCTCGGTCATGTTTTAACTAAAACTATATTTTATAAATAAAAGGAGTTATATTTTTATATAGCAGGGTCGACCCTTCTGCTATCTGTTCCACATTCAGAAATGTAGTCTCAACGATACGGAACTGTTTTCTCTCTCCTCCATAGTCCTGAAGATGGATTTTAATTGAAGCCGAAATATTGTAAATTCATTCTGCCGTTTTGGTAAACTGTTTAATAAAAGCCTATAAAAACGAAATATGTATGTCCAACATTTAGTCTGGTTTACTAGGTGTCATAGGACATCAAAATTCAAAATTTTAGACTAAAATATTTAAACTTTTCCCGGACTCCCGTCCATCTTGGGGGTATTTCATACCAGAAGGATCCTCTATACGCTCCTGAGTTCCAGGAATGCAGAATTAAATGTTCTTTTCTTTTAAAAACGATCCAATGCGGCGCAATTAACGCATACCAGCTTGCTTTTAATATTTCAAATAATTATAAATCTGCAACCTTATTAGCCATTCGAGCTATTAATTATCCGCAGTGTCCCTCGTAAATGGAGGCATAAAAGAGTCTAGTTGAATTATATTAGTCAAGCCAATCCAGTGAAGGTCGGAACTTAGAATGACTCAGCCCTTGTCCAAAGATGGTTGTAAGACCTTGCGTCCATTGGACGCAGAATGTTGCGAATTGTGAAATGATACATTCATCAGAATTGTCTATACACTAAATAGTGCATACGATCCTCGTCCACTAGGGAGTATTCGTTAACTCATCCCACCGGTGGTATGAAAGAAGTTCCAAATACTTTTTATAGAGTTCTTAACGTAGGGAAACCATATTCATTGCGATATGTGTCACAGTTTTCGTGAAATGTGTGTAAAACTAGTCCTTCTACATATTTGTGAGTTTTTTCGTGTTTTAGCGCGGTTCCTCCCTCCCTTCATAGGGAGGAACCCCGCTTATAAGGTTGATCTCATGAAACAATCCGGAAGTGCCGACTAGAAAATTTTGCGTTTCAGAACCCCTAGAGACCGAAAATGACGGTGGCTCAAATTTGTATATATATATATATATATATATATATATATATATATATATATATATATATATATATATTTGTCTGTTCGCTAATTTCTGGCTTCCCTAATGGTCCGATTTTGATGAAATTTGGTACAAAAATCCGTCGTCCAATTTGAAAGGTCAAGTTCGTTAACCAGCAAAATTCGGAAGATGGCGTTTGGGGCGAAATTCGCGCAAAAAAAAATCGTAACGCTTACGTTTTTGAGTTCATATGCTTGTAAGTACTCGTTTTATAGGCTTCTTGGCAAAGGAAAACGAAAGAAAACCATTTTCAATGCGATAGCTTTAACCGTTTTCGAGAAAATTGGAAAAATAGTTTTTGAATACCGTTTTTGGTTTGGGAACAGTAATAATAATAATCATGGGATTCAGTTGAAACATTTTCTGCATGTTCTACTTTCATTAAAACTAATATGTTGAAATTTTTGTTACGTTTGGAGTTAAGGAAGGGTTAGAATAAAATATTTTATTAACAGACATTAAAAGTTTCGGTAACTTTGTATACTTTCCTTAATATCTCGAAAAAGGTTGAGAATCTTGGTAAACGGAAGAAAACCATTAGAAAGCTTACTAAATGCTCCACAAAAAAGGTTCTGATGAAAGTTTTGATTAGGCGATGCTAATCGGAGAAATAAATGCTTAAAACTTTAAAGTAATTGATTTCGCTTATTCGAACTGTTCTTTTTGTCTGTTTTTATTCCTTGTTATTTTTTAATTGCTTATAGTTGGATAGTGTATTTGATAATAAAACAGGTTAAGAAAAATAAGAAAAACAATTTAATGTTAGAGAGATTGTAAATAGCTACTTTAAGAGTAAATGTAACTTGTTTTAAAAGTTCAAGACAATAGGTTTTGGCCAATGGGCCTTTTTCCCTATCGGTCTTTCAAGACATGTAATCAAGAACAAAATAATTATAAAAAATACTGGAATTAGGTATTTTTCGAATAAAGATATATATATATATCTATATATATATATATATATATATATATATATATATATATATATATATATAATGTTAGAGATATTGATTTCCAAGATATAGCTTTTCAACTGCCTAGCGGGGTCCTTCCTAGGGAGGTTTGGCCGACCCATCCAGGTAAGATCGTAAATCAAGACCTTTCTAGTAATGTGGACCCAAAATAATAACAGCTTCTATTTTAATCATTCTAAATGAGTCAAGGGATAAGAACGGAACCGCGCTAAGATGCTGCAGTTCCTGCGAGTCGGACTTTTTTTTACTGCGCATCGACATCCGGGACATTAGGGTCGTATTCGATTATTATTAACAGACATGAGCAGTTTCAGGATTTTTGTATATTTACATAAATATCCCTAAAACGCTTATGACATCGTGGTAAATCGAAAGTAACCATTCGGAAGATTAATAAATGTTCTACAAGTAATATTCGATGGGAAGGTCACATTCCAAGAAACAAGTGCTTAAAACTGAAGTTGTTTATTTCGAAATAAATAAGCATTCCAACAATCGTCCTGCTAAATAAATATGTCAATAATATATATATATATATATATATATATATATATATATAT
Organism: Gonocerus acuteangulatus; assembly: GCA_946811695.1. Taxonomy (NCBI): domain Eukaryota; kingdom Metazoa; phylum Arthropoda; class Insecta; order Hemiptera; family Coreidae; genus Gonocerus; species Gonocerus acuteangulatus. Next base: position 74,756,119 of record OX328132.1, read on the forward strand.
ATATATATATAAACATTAACTGCATGACTCAGAGAGCCTTCTTTAAGAATGTGGTTAAAACAGAAGACTTCATGAAAGATTCCCTTTTCGACAAGTTTGCCATTAATTCCAGATTAGCATGGCCGGCACCACCAATATTAGATGTGGCTAATATTAGTAGTGAACGATTTAATTGTTACTAAGAAAGATTTCTAGAAACATTATTTTAATAGTTTTAACATGAGCTCAAAACCAGGACTGTCAGCTAAACCCAGATAGAAGTGGTGAACACTAGTATTGAGATATGCAAAAGAAGATTTCGAAAAGAGATATTCTAATAGATTTCCGCAAAATAATCAAGAATATCCGTGCCATCTGAGCCGACGACACCAAAAATTAAAATGGTGCATTTCAATAAGTTCATTTCGAAAATTGCAGTGTGGATTCGGTCCAAAATAAAAATAATTCAAGACTGGTTATTTGAGAAGGATGAAAAATTTCATTTGGAACAGCCTTTTTGGATCTGCCCAAAATTATAATCTTCAATATTAGTGATGAAATGTGTAAATGAACTAAAAACAGAGCTTCAGAATGCAAAACGATGAGTTCAGCCCCCCCCCCCCCCCGTGGTTACTGTCAAATGTTGCAGTGCGAATGAAATTGCCAAGATAAATACTTTGAGTCATATTAACATTGTGCAAATAACGTTCGTTACTTAGATAATTGATCTGCATATAGCTGTTTTTTGGCGAAATTTTAACGAAAAGTATGAAGTGTCCATCTTTTGTAGAACAAGCTCATTCGTAAGAAACAGAAATATTATTCCATGGCATAACGAAAATTGAATGGCAGAACTCATGAATTTGAATAGACTGATCCCCATAAATTTGTAACTGTAGGTAATAAGGCAGAGACACATTCAGAAAGAATCGCCTACTGAAGCCATCTTCTTATCTAAGACTATTAACTTAATGAAGACAGAAGTGATTAACGGTGCCCAAGCACCCATCTTTTCTGCCGATTCATCTGCAGCCCTGTAATCAGTGAACGCGTCCTCGGTTCCACAGGGACCCTTTCACCAATTCTCGGATCAACACATCTTCTTCATAAACCCTGAGTCTATCCTATCGACAAATGTACCCTTTGAACATTTCTTTTAGATCTTATGAAGACCTATCCTTTCATCAACGCATGTTCAGCCCTAAATACTCCTCCTGGGTTCAATATCAATAAAGTAATACACTTTTACCAATATATTCATACCTCCAACGATACATCTGTCTTATGATGTCCAATAGTTGCCTTAATACATACTACGGTGCACAGTGGGTGGATAAAACAAAAACAATTCACAAGTATAGAAGCTCAAAATATGATATTGCTTCATTATATCAGAGAATCCTTCTCAATCACAGGAGCTCCCAGCATGCCCGAACGACGGATTTATCCCATTAACGTAAAAAGTATTTCTCAAGTAGAATAGCTTCAATTAAATAATGCGCCATACTCAAGAACAATAATAACCCACAGAAATCTACTCGAGCAGACTTGCTGTACACAAAGCATGCAATTATCTTGCTTTTCCACCGAACCCTACTACTTCTTTCTTGCAAGACCGATTTATTTCTTGTAGGAACCCTAAGAATCGTTAGGTACTGTCCAAGAAATATTATCTGGAAGTAAAACATAGTGGAGTTTGTAAAGGTAAACATGAAAGTTTCCATTTTTTTACATTGCTGACAAAAAACTTCGTTAGCATAGACACTTAGGAGAAAATATTTCCTCGGGTGGGGATGGGAAGGAGGTAGGGGTAATTTCGTTTTATGACTCCATTCGTTATTCCCTACAAACAATTATAGTGTTCTTCCCTTACACCTTTAGTTTCTAACTTTCTGTAGGCAATTCTAGGTCCATTAATCTCTCTACAGATCCACAAGTACTCTCAAACCTTCCTAGAAAGAAGGTCTATCTACTCTGCAGTTTTACAGATATCTTCTCACCTCGTTACTCAGCAGTTCTACAGTATTATTGCACGCAGCTACAACGGGATCTATTTAATTTTAGAGCTTTTCCTGCCTCTCTCCATACAGTGGAAATCCGCTTAAAAGATGCCAACTTGACAAGGCAATCCGGAGGTGCCGATGAGAAACGTCCATCATTCAGAACCTATATAAGCCCATATAATATATATATGTATATATATATATATATATATATATATATATATGTATATATAACGTATATACGACGGGTTAAGCGTAAGCCGAGAAGCAGACGGAGTCAGAAATAAGTTATATATTTTATTTAAATTTTTGGTCAAAGAATAAGTTACCATTCCTCCTCTGGATAATAGAGTTTAATGTTTGGACTATATCGATATTTCAAACAGCTGATTGATAACATGTAGATGATCACAGTTATGGACCCTGGAAGTTTCTTCTACGTTTCTTTAGGCTGTACTTAGTATATTGAGGCTAAATCTCTAAAGAATCAAAGTAGAAAGATATTGGTAAGTTAAAATTTGTACATATTTTTTCAATAGCCCTTTTTTTTTTCATAAGAGGAGATTTACCTTTATTATTATTATTATTTTATTTCATTTAATATATTTTTTTTGTTGACTTAGTATTTTATGATTTTTCTTATCATTTTTTGTAATTACTGTTTATATACCACTATTGTTTATAAATAACATAATCGCGGTGGCTAACGCCTTTGATTGTCATGCAGGAGATGGTGGTTTTGAGCCCCACCGGCGCACAGTGGGGCCAAGCAACATTTCGTGTTTTAAAAATGGCTACTGCCTCTAAATCTTAACCTATTTCAAAGCATTTTTTTTTTTTTTTTTTTTTTTTTTTTTTTTTTTTTTTTTTTTTTTTTTTTTTTTTTAAATGAAAGCTAATACAATTTAGAAGAAATTTGTCTGGGCAAATTTTTGTTTTTTGTTTCCCCTTGTTTATTAAATTACGTGTACCTAATTCACGGACTTTTACAATTGAACATAAAATAACATTTTATTTTTTATCTATCTTAATATCAGCACGAATATCGTTGAAATTAAGCAATCAAATCCTCACAACTCAACTTTAGCTTTCAACTGGAAAAATCACAATCTATTTTCAAATCATTCATATTATTTCAATTAATCTCATTGTTGAATTAAGATAAATTGAAGTTTCGAACTGTCAGTCTGATTTTTTCCACGTTCAATTGTTGATTTTTTTTTAGCTCAATTGTTTAAGGACTATTCCGCGCGGCTGGAAGGGAAGGTGTTTGATTCAGAGTTTACGTCACAGGTGACAGAACAGTCCACAAGTCATGGTGCAGGTCGCCAGGAAAAGAGTTGTACCCTCTCTAGCGATAACAGACTCTAGCCCGAAAATATATTTACGTCAATTTAGAGTGCATAATATAAGCAAATTTTCATAAGAGGCCTTAATCAATTCTTTTGATGCTGTTACTTTCATCAGAACCGATTGTCGCCAGTTTTCGGAAAAGTTTGCTTAAAAAAGCAACAAACCTAGATAACATGTAATTAGCCTATTGAAGTGTACTTTACCATATGATCAACAACTGTAATTACAAAATGAGATTAACGATACTAACTCGTCAGAAGAAAATGCTGAAGGATGTAGCAGTATTGAATCAAACGCTGATTGATGGATAATTCGTTTTTAGTGCATAATATAATTTTATATATTTGTTATTATTAAAAAACTAGTCAGTACAATGACCTTTTTTTAAGTTGTTAGTCTATTTTTGTTCTTTTTTTTCGTAGTATAGCCTATGTCTTATTTTTTATGAATATATGTATTATTTTTATGTAAATTATAGATGCAAAAAGTTACCATTTAAATGTTCCATAGATTTACAAAATGTTTTCTCAATTTTTATCCGTTATGTCCAAATTTAAATGTCTACAACATTACATTGTTGGTTATACTAAAAAAATACTAAAAATAGTTCAAAGGATTTTTTTTAAGATTATTCCCGTACTCAGTGACCTCAAAAACATTGAAAAATACAAACAAACAATTTTGTCCACCTAAAAATGGATTTTTTCTCACTGTGCGGCGGCAGAAATCTCATCTCACGGCTCGTTAGAGGATATCGCTGCACCATGGATGTCAGCGCTTATGACCCAGATGTCGGTGCACCGTAAAAAAAATTAAATAAAATAAATAAATAAATAAAAAATAACATAATCTGACCTTTAGGAAATGCAATTGTAATTTACAGTAAAAATTCATGCATTCGTTTGTTTTTTTTTAATGTATTAATTGAAAGATTAAAGGAATTAAAAGATTAGGTAGGCAACCAAGCAAGAAGAATCTGTATCGGAACTCGAGTTCCAACGAAGCGTAGACTAGAGGCCGAAACGTTTGCGTGTTTTCTCCCGCACTCAGGGGGAAGAGATATTATGAAAAAAAATTAACGACATTAAACAAGCTCCTAACAACCAGTTTTCCTTAAAACCCGTCAACCGAGCGACAGATTCCTATGCAAATCATAAGTAAAGTATCTACTTACAAGACACACTGTACGCTGTACTGGTTAAAATTTCCGAATATTTCAGTGCAGAAAATCGGCTTCAGACATTGAAAAGTTTTTTTATTAAAACCCAGTAGCGGTTAAAATTTTAATTAATTTTTATTGGACATATTTGCATGTATATATTACATCACGTATATATAAAATGTCAGTCCTTCTAGTTTATACGTATGTATATAGATATAGGGCCATCTAAGATATATATACAGGGTGTCCCAGTATATGTGTCCACCCCCATTTCCTCCTAGAGTTGTTGGAATTTCGAAATCAAACTTGGTAGGTCTTAGTTATGTTGCATGAGGTTTCTTTTAAAGGTTTAGTTGACTTTGTAACATTCTCCAGTTTTTCTCCAGCGCATCTAACTCTTGATTTTCTAATGGCGGCAGGTATTTTTTTATGACGAATTCTGATAGAAAATGTTTTCAAGACTAATTTATTCCGAGACACCTTTTGATCCGACGCACCGTTTGCACGTAAAACGCAAAAAACTGAAAAATATCGCCCTTTTGTAGACAAATTCCTATTTATCACTGAAACCAAGCCTTTTACGTAAAAACACCTCAATACAAACGTTGTAGCCTATTAATTTTCCTTTCAGGTGATACCAAGATCAAAGTTGTAGGTTTAATATTTAACGGGATATTATGAATGAAAAATATACCTTAAAAGTTTTAAAAAGTAACAATTCAGAAAATCGATATGAATAGAAAAAAAAGTAGCTGACATAAACAATAAAAAAAAGTACTTATTTACTTTATGAAAAAAAATATATAAAAATTATTATAAAACAGAACAGAATAAATTTATTTTTCCATATGAAATTATTATATCATAAAACTAAAAAAACAATTGGCCTTTGTTTTCATTCATACTACCCCGTTAAATATTTAATCTACAACTTTGATCTTGGTATCATCTGAAAGGAAAATTAATAGGTTACAACGTTTACATTGAGGTGTTTTTACATACAAGGCTTGGTTTCAGTGATAAATAGGAATTTGTCTACAAAAGGGCGATATTTTTCAGTTTTTTGCGTTTTACGCGCAAACGGTGCGTCAGATCAAAAGATGTTTCGGAATAAATTAGTCTTAAAATGAAATTTTCTATCAGAATTCGTCATAAAATATACCTGCCGCTATTGGAAAATCAAGAGTTAGATGCGCTGGAGAAAAACTGGAGAATGTTACAAAGTCAACTAAACCTTCACAAGTGTCCTCATGAAACATAACTATGACCTACCAAGTTTCATTTCGAAATTCCAACAACTCTAGGAGGAAAAGGGGGTGGACACATATACTGGGACACCCTGTGTATATATATATATATATATATATATATATATATATATATATATATACATACATATATATATATATACATACATATACATATATATATATATATATATATATATATATATATATATATATACGAAGACAAGGTATAGTTGGGATTCGGCTAGGAGAAAAACGTCAGACTTTCAGGAAGAAATCTGTATTTGGACGTTTCGGCTGCACATTGGCAACCTTCTTCAGCTAAAAAATACAATTTATAAGTAAATATAAGGTATAAGTATAAGATAGGTACTCCCCAATACCTCTCTTGACTCCTCCCCCAATACCTCTCTTGACTCCTCCCCCCAGATATTTCGTTCCCTGACATACACACCAGGACTGACTGAAAAACTCACAAAGACTTTAAAAAAAGCCATCCCGTCACTAAACTTTGGGTTAAAAACCACTAACAAACTTACTACATTGTACACCAAACTCAAAGATCCCATTCCCTATGACTGCACCACCCACTGCGTTTACCAAATACCCTGCCAAACCCCCTCCTGTAATGCAGTATACATAGGTGAAACCAAGAATTATATTCACTCCCACATAACACAACACAAACGGACAATAAAAAACAAAGAAATCCACAAATCCGCCCTCGCAAAACACGCCATAACAAAAAAACACACTTTCAACTTTGACGACACTAAAATACTTTCCACAGAACGAAACACCAAAAAACGACAGATTTCCGAATGCGTCCACATTAACTTAAACCCCAATAACATTAATTACAAAACCAACAAACAAAACATCTCCCCTGCTTACTCCGCCGTCTTCCATAAATTGTCCTGACCTCCTTTTTATCTTTGTTCCCAGGCTCAGGCAATTTTTCTACTTGTGTTTCCCAAAACTCTTAACACCTTTACAACCCGCTTTTACAACCTAGCAATTGCACTTCTTTCATCTTCACCGACATACCGCTTCCTCACCCCTCCCCCAGTCAAAACTATAAAACCCCCTGTGTAGTTGAATGTCAATACATTCAACCATGGTTACCTAAGTTGTTCTCGAGGTCTTCCTCCCTCCCCCCTAGGCATTCTCTAGTGGTACGTATCTATATATTAATTATTATAAATTGTATTCACTTATAGAATAGATTGTTTTTTCTCACTATATGAAAAATGTTCCTTTTTGTACTGTTTACTTACTACTTTCTACATGCTGTTTACTTTCCAACTACCGTATTTTCATTGTTTAAAAATAAGATTGGTTAAAATTTATTGTCTTGATGTATATACTACACTCATTTCTGCCTGTTTTTTACTTAAAAGTCGTATATTTTTTTTTTACTTATAAGTTGTATTTTTTAGCTGAAGAAAGTCGGACGTTTTTCTCCTAGCCGAATCCCAACTATACCTTGTCTTCGTATCTCTGCAACGGCTAACTATCTCCATCTTCAATATATATATATATATATATATATATATATATATATATATATATATATATATATAACCCCCTTAAGTTTTCCAAAACCAGATAGATATTTCAACCAATAAATTTCCATCCAGCAATTTCAAATAAGCTGAAGCTCATTTGAAATAGGTTTATCAAAGAACCTAAAAAAATAAAATACCAAAGTACAGAAACATTTCAGAATAATTTTTGTTTTAGTTTAAAAATTGCAGACTGCAGACTATCGCCCGTGAAACAAGAGGGGTTCAGTTCGTCAGACACAGCACCGCCATTTGTTTTCGAAGAATGTAAACTTTTTTGGGGGGATACTAAAACAGCCCATATAAAATTATGAAATAAAGAATTGAAAAATATTGATTTATTTAAGGGATAGTATATACCCTGTAACCAGTTTTTTTTTGGTTCACTGTTAGTGAATTACGTAGTTTTTAATGATTGTGTGGGTTAATGTAGTCCTTTTTATCTCATTCCGTACTTTTTCGTTTCCTTTCCAAATTAATTTATTGTATTGAATTGTTTGAAGTTTTTTTTTTAATTGTATTTTAAGGAGCATAGTGGTACCATACGCCCTTTTTTTGGTGAAAAAATCCGTAAGTACTTGAATATTTCTAATTTCCGAATCTTTTTTAAAATACTTTTTTTTTTCTTTTTTTTTTTGCTTAATCGAATGAGACTACTATTAATTCGATAGAATAATTATTTGTTGTAAGAAAGACGGGTTTTATATTACGAAAACCGTGAAAAACAGCGAGTATTCAATTAAAAAAAAAACATATTTTACTCAAATGTTAGAGATTTATAAACTTCCAAATATATTTTCGAATGCTGAATTGAATAAATTAACAAAAAATATAATACTGTTAACAGTTCTTGACGTATTTCTCGTTACTAAAATTTTCGCTTGTAACAAATACATTTTGACAGTTTCACGCAGGATATTAGGTGGATCTCGCTGTTAATGTTCAGTTACTTGCTATCAAAAAATATGCAACAACTCTTTGCATAAAATAATTATGGTAAACTCGTTTTTCGTAAAATAATCGCATAGCTAATTGGCACCTTCATTTAATAAACTAAGAATAATTTAGAATCATTACAGATATCTTCAGAACTCAAATGTCCCAAGTTCATTGAACATTTTGGCAAAAAAGGAAAATTAAGGAAAAAAGGAAAAAAGCTACATATACACATGATACTTCCTGGGTAATACCATTTTCAGGAATAAAATAAGTGGTATAAAAATTGTGAGATTTTTACTCGGTGAGAAAACTGTCTACAAAAAAGAGTCACTTGATCATAACTATTAATAAAATGGAAAACCAATTTTAGAACATTAATTTAAACTAATTCGGTATAAAACAATTTTATTGCAGGATATTTATATCAGAGAGAAATTCCGACTAATGTAAACCATGTAGAATTTATGTCAGACATAAATTTTACATGGTTTTCATTAGTCGCAATTTCTCTCTGATATAAATATCGTGCAATAACTATCCTAGTGTAAACGCACCCTGAGTAAAACGCGATTGAACACCTTCGGTTTTGAGGGTTATTTCGCTCTCGGAACTACTAGGCGCCGTTTTTAATACGGTCTCTCCGTGTCCCGAACATCTAACTGCGTTTTAATTTATATCGTAGTCATGGGCGTATCTAGGAAATAATTTCGGGGGGGCTGGGCCTATTTCCGGGGTATGGAATAGTAACAATCTAGAACTTGGAATAGTTTTAAACAAATAAAACGCTATTAAACCAAAAATAAAATATTTTTTATGTACATACTAAGAGATCTTAAATTCAGGTAAATGAAAAAACGTCTAGTTCGTTCACAACAGACTATTTTTCACGCTGAGCGCTTTCGGTAGCTCTTGCTACCATCCTCAGAACTATAGTGAGTTCAGCTTCACTGGGCTGGGTCAGCCCTCAGCAGTGAAGCTGTACTCATTATAGTTCTGAGGATGGTAGCAAGAGCTACCGAAAGCGCTCAGTGTGAAAAATAAACTGTTGTAAAGGAACTAGACGGTTTTTCATTTACCTGAAGATCTTCCTTCTCTGCCAGCAACCTCAAAGTTTTTGAGATCTTAATTTATTTTTAAGGGGTTTATGACACATATTACCAATCAAGTCAAAATTTCGGGGGGCTGCAGCCCCCCCCCCTTATATACGCCCATGATCATCGTCCCTCACTGTGGGAAAAACTCCCCAGTACATTGCAATAGTTGATGTGTAATATTTGAAAGAAGGTGGATGCATAATAGTAGTGTGGATAATCTGCGCGGACAGAGGAGGCTAGGGGAGTCCGGAGTGTAAATGTCCCCGAGTATAATATACAGGCAGTATAATGGAGAGTGATTATCATTTCCAAGGACCGGTTAAGAAGGAAATTAGTATGGCCGAGTACCTTCAACCTACCTCTTTCTCATATTTACAATCGGGTAAATATATGTAGTTTCGACGCAATTTAAGATAACATACTTAATCTTTATCATAATTAAGGTTGTTCTTATAAAGAAATTTGATGAATTTGATACATTTGTTGGTACAATAGAATATGAAATGTTTTTTACATATATGCTGTAATCCTTTTATTCGTTTTGTTATTAACTTTTAACATTATATTTTGTATATATATAAATATATATATATATATATAATTTTTCATCGCTGGGATCAAGTCGTAAAAAATGTCATTCCCTCGGCAACCACCTAGGAAGAAACAATGACCAGGCTGACGTAGATGGAGATGAATCCATCGAAATATTCTAGGAAGAAGTGAGGAGGAGTACCACCGCTAGAGAAAACCCCGTTCGATCAAAAAAAAAAAAAAAGATTACATATTGGAGAAGGTGTTGTACCTCTGACCATATTGTACCTTTGCCCACCGAGGCTGTGGCGGCATTTCATAAATTTAGCTTTAATCAGTATTTAGCTCCTTCCCTAGAGGGCTTGTGTAACCTACTTTGGATTATTCAAGTCAAAGAGGATTCTTGCAAAAAATACTTATCCATTTTTATCATAAAAATGTAAGTTATTTATTGATGACGTTTTGCCTCATAATATTTTTTGTATTATGTCTTTTTAGATGGAAATCATTTGATAAAGTAGCTATTACAATAAGAAAAATGTCGTAGCTTTCGAAATTGATTTATCTAAACCCTAAAATTTTTAGCATGCTTTTTAATTTGCACTACCAGGGTGTTGTACCTCTGTTGCGGCATGTAGCGACATTTTATAAAGTTTAGTGTACTTAGTGTTTATTTCCTTCAGTAGAGGGCTTATGTAACCTAATTTGGATTATCCATGTCAAAGAGGATTCTTGTAAAAAATACTTATCCATTTCTATCATAAAAAATTAAGTAATTTATTTATAATGCTTTGCCTAATAATATTTTTTGTATAATGTGTTTGTTGATAGAAATCATTTGACTATCAACAATTTGAGCTATTACAATTAGGAAATATGGTGGAGCTTGTGAAAGTGATCAATCATAGTCCTAAAGCTGTTGCATGCTTTTTAATTTGCACACAATTTGTAGTTTTTTTTTCGTATACTCTATTTAATATATATTATATTACGATTTGTAAAATTCATTGCTATATTATTTCACGATTTATAAAATGTTATTAACAATAACAAGCTTACATACTTATAAAATGTATTAATTGGCTTACATACTTATAAAATGTACTGACGTGTAATATCACTATAATGTATCATTCGTATAATGTATTTATAAACAATGTGTAAAAGGTATTTTTGTAATGTCATGATGTACTGTTATAGAGCAAGTCGCCAAAAGTTGCGAAATTCTTAATAAATAAATAAACATTTGCACTACCATGGTGTTGACAGGGCCGCCACATCTCAGAGCCGGGCCCGGGACCAGATACGTGCCCCCACTTCTCAGAGCCGGGCCCCCACTTCCAGACTGAAAATTTTAGTACTTTGCTATAGGACTTTGGGCATTTTAAAATTATTTTCATCTTGAGTTTTTAGCGAAATGAGAATAAAAGCCAACAATCGGTGCAGCAAAGGTCACTTTCGGTACTTGTAGTTTTATTACGACTCAATATGAAATATACTATTCTGGGACTGCACTTGTTTTGTCGTTCATGTACTTTAAAAAAATGTAGACCCCATTCCAATAGATATAGGCTACGCTCGTCTATATTTCCAAACCCTAACCTAACAAGCTATACATTTTTTTCCAATTAGCAAGCACGGTGCCCGGGCCCGGGACAACTGTACCCGGTTGTCCCCCCCCCCATGTGGCGGCCCTGGGTGTTGTACCTCTTACCATAATTAGTTGTTCCTTTGACCAGGTTCTAGGTACAACACTCCTAAGAGATTTTTTCATTATTTAAATTTTATGTTATTCTGTTAAAACTTTTTAAAAATTAGTTAATATATTTTGCCTCAGTTGTTCATAAAAAATTTAAATAAGTTCAAACTGACTTTATCGATCAGTGAAGCAGTTTAAACCTATCGCCCTTATCGTTATACCTGAACTGGTAATTATCTTCCAAAAGCGCAGGCTAGGAAAACGCCTAAAAGGAGCCAGACAAAAGGGAAACCTCGTATCCTGACAGATATTCCTGAAACATTAATTATATCTGTGCTTAATGGCGCCAGAACCCACACGTTTTTTCAAGATTTGTTTAGAGTAGGTATTTGTGTTTTTCACAAAATATTAACTTTACCTAATCCAAGCTTTCCATATTCCACAAGGGATAAGAACTTTATGAAAACGCGCTTTAATGACACAGTTACTTACTGACACCAGTCAATATGTTGCAACGATCCCTATATGACTTATGTCATAGTTTGTTTCTTAGCGAGAACAGAGCTCCGTGATAAGTATAAATACCTTAACAAGAATATGTACATATATCACCAATACACTATAATATGAGGGCTGAATTTAAAAATTGATTAGAATTAAATCAATTGGACGGTGAAAAATTGATAGATAATGTTAAATAAATAAATGAGAGTCTTGATAATAAATAAAAGATAATGTTAAATGCCCATTTCTGAGAAATATGAGTAAGAATGCCATGAGCAAATCTCCGACGGTGAGCCGCATCTAGCGGAGAAACTGGGGACTATTTTAGTAGCTGATATCGCCGCTAGAGCTCACCCCACACGCCACAGCGCTCTTTCTTCCCGCCCTCCACATATGCTTTTCGCCCTCAAATATTCTCTCTTTCTCCTCTTTATGTCTCTCGCTCTCTCTCCATCACTCTGATTTCAAACTACTAACAACTCTACCTCTTAAAGGTGGGGCATGTTAGTTTGTGCTGTCCTGTTAAGATAATAATTTCGGGGGGGGGGGGCTAGGTATTTGGGGTGTAGGGAAAAATGTAAATATTTTAGTGTAAAATGGTGAGTTTTAAGGTCTTCTGGACACCTAGTAGACCAGGGTAAATATAGAAGACATTTTTCGTTGTTATAGGCTTTTTTTTTTAAAAAAGTTTTTAAAATGTTCTTACCATAACAAAAGTTACGGGGGAGGGGGGCTGAATGGGGCTCAGCCCCCCTTCCCTCCGAAATTATTTTCTATGTGCTCTAAAAGAACAAAACATGCCGAAAGCGGGCTATGGGAGTAAATTTTATTTATCTAATAAACACAACGCTTTGAAGTAAACAGAATTGATTTCGTTACTACTACAGATTTAAATGATGATGTATTCAATCGTCATCTCATGATTAACTTATGAAAAGACAGCACAAAATAACTTGCCCCTCCTTAGTTAGTAGTTTATATTCAGAGTGATGGAGAGATAGATAGGCTTTTTTTTACATGAAATGTTCTCACTAAAAAAAAAATGTCGGGGAGAGGGGGCTGCAGCCCCCTCTTATATTCACCCTTGCTGTGATTATTCAGTCCAAGTTGAATCTATTGTTATCATTTATGCTAGAAAAATAAAATAAAATAAAGCCCCCCCCCCCCAAAAAAAAACAAAGAAAAAGCAAGAACACTACAATTTGAAAGTAGATCGAGTTGAGATCTCAATCTCCAGTTGCAGTACCTACGTCCACCTCTACCTCTACATATCTACCATGGATGATCATATTATTTTATTATGCTATTTTTTTAGAAGAATTGAATAATTTAATCACAAATTTATTATAGATGAAATATACCTCGAGAATTTGTTATAAGGAATAAAAGAAAGGAGAATTCTGTTTAGAAGTAATCTGGAGTAATTTTCATGAATAAAAAGTCCGTCACGCAGGAGCTGCATAACTAAGCACTTTCCTCAGAATTTGGGTAGTGTAGACTGCTTTACAGAACAATTTGCTTAAAATACCCTAAATAAATAAAATAAAAACATGAATAGTTCTCTTTTAATTTTGTAATGAGTAACTGATAAATTATTAATTTACTTCCAGAGTTATGTTTACACATGGTACCTACTACACTACGTAATAAATACAAAATCCTCATATTATCGTATTTTGATCTAACGCAGGAACCGGATACAGTCCCTCTAGCGCTCCTTGCGGCGCCTTTGTGAACCTATGTCTGGCTGGCTTTTCTATTGAAATATATTACAAAGTAAACCCCCCTTTCCGATTGACCGATTCAGCTCATTTTTACAACACTTCTTTCTCATGAGTTACCCACGACATATACCGCGTTTCGTTACAATACAGCAGAAATTACGACCAGTATGAGTATATTAGTAATTTGGGTCCGGAGTAAACCCCCCCCCCTCCTAATGAACCGATTTAGTTTATTTTTACAACTCATATTTACCTGTAGATTCCCACTACGAATACCGAGTTTCGTCGAAATATACCAAAAATCACGGTTGGTAGTCGCGAATTGGTATTGTGGGTCTGGAGTAAACCCCCCCCCCTCCTAATGAACCGATTTAGTTTATTTTTACAACACATATTTACCTGTAGATTACCACTATGAATACCGAGTTTCGTCGAAATATACCTAAAATCACGGCTGGTAGTGGCGAATTGGTATTGTCGGTCCGGAGTAAACCCCCCCCTCCTTATGAACCGATTTAGTTTATTTTTATATCTAACTTTTCTCTATATATTACCAGTACGAATACCAAGTTTCGTTGAAATATAACAAATGTTACGGCTGAAATGGTCAAATTAGTGTTTTGGGTTCAGGGTAAACCCCCCCTTCCGATGGACCGATTTTGGTGGTTAACGAACTCGTTCAATCGTTTGCTAATTGAATGCTATATACCAAGTTTCGTGACGAAAAAACAAAAACTCTGGCCGCTATCGTGTTAACAGACACATATATATATATGCATATATATATATATATATATATAGATATATATAAATTTTAACGGGGGTCATTTTCGGTGTCTACTAGGTAGGATCGATAAAGATTTGAAGAAATTTTTCAAAAACTCCGTCATGAGTCCAACCTCAATAGCTACTTTCCTTCGGAGGAAAGTGCTAAAAGTCGTCCAACTGATGGGTGACTATACTTGGTGAAAGCTTTCTTATCATTCCAAGGAAATTTTTTTCCTACTTAATTTATTCTCCATTGGATAATAATTATAATGGTTATTATAATATGCCAATGGTCTGATAAAATACGTGTATAATATAATTTATAACCCAAATGTAAATATTGGGAAAGGATGCGCATGTAAACTGATCATGAAATCACTTGTGTTATAGCAGTGAAAGTTTCCACTTTTTCCAACAAAAAAAAAAACCTAAAACATTTAGGGGAGTTTTTAAAACAAAACATCGAATTTTTTCTTGCTTTAAATAAATTCATGTTCAAAATTATTGTATTTCCTAAGACATGTAATTTTGTAATTTGGAGTAAAGTGCATAACACTAAGCCGGAACCGATTAACAGACTTTGGATGTTTCACTTAAAATAATTGTGTATGTATTATAGGAAAGCCGTTTCCTGTTTTTTTTTTGTTTTTTTTTTTAAGGATTTAATATGTCCGCCATTGTAGATTATTTTTCAATAATCCCAGTGAAACACTGGTTGGTGTATTTGTTGATTGAGTGAGCTTTTTGTTGGGTTTGTATGTGTAGTTTTTATGTATTTAATATGAGTGTGCGAAATGAGAATAAAAGCCAACAATCCCTGCAGCAAAGGTCACTTTCGGTACTTGTAGTTTTATTACGACTCCTAATGAAATATACTATTCTGGGACTGCACTTGTTTTGTCGTTCATGTACTTTAAAAAAATGTAGACCCCATTCCAATAGATATAGGCTACGCTCGTCTATATTTCTAAACCCTAATCTAACAAGCTATACATTTTTTTCCAATTAGCAAGCACGGTGTTTTTTTTTTTTTTTTTAATTCCAGCGAAACACTAGTTGGTGTATTTGTTGATTGAGTGAGCTTTTTGTTGGGTTTGTATGTGTAGCTTTTATGTATTTAATATGAGTGTGTGATTGTTTCTGAGTATGTGTAATTCTTGTAATTTGTGTACATAGCCACTTTAAGCTTAGATTTAGGTTTAATGTTAGATCCGCTATATTTCTAAAGGTGCCAACACAAGTTGTACATAGTATCATTAGCTTTGAGCTGAGAACTTTTAATAAATCACTAAAACTTAATCTAGTCAAAACAAAAGCAATTTTTAGAACAGCACTAACTAAGAAAACTTCTTCATTGTTTATTGAGAATTAAACACATTTCAATGAGTCCAAAGACCAGAGCAATAGAAGCATCCAAAAAACAAAACAAAAAAAAAACACCCTGGTATGGTATGAATTTTTCTGAAAACTAAATAAATGAATAAGCAATAGGATATTAGGTTATAAAACATTGCAAAATACAAGGAATAGAATAATACTAGAACTTGAGTTAGTGACCATAAGGAAAGGCACCAATATAATGCACATATGACTTCGGAACTTTTTAAAAATAAACCCGCGGAAGAGCATCGGAGGTGGGGCTGCTCTCTAGCGGCGCTTCCTTCTACTAAAGGTTCCACATGTTGCCGATAGAGTGTGCTCGCCTCTCTCCCATCCTCAGGCATGATATTAAATCTGGAACGGGAATTGAAAAGCCTACTAGCAGGAATTGCGTTATCTTAGCGAGTTTTCATAACATTCTCATCCCTAGTGTCATTTGTTAAGCCTGGAACAAATTTAGTTATTATTTTGTTAAAAATGAAAACACTTTCTCCAAATCTTGAAATTAAACGGTAATACTGGCTCGTAAATTTTGTATACCAGTTTCTTTTTTATGCGTATAAACGCTGTTTATGTAGTGAAACAATGTGCCAAAAATTCGATTTTTCAAATAAAATCCCGATAGATTTCAAAATTAAAGACCTTTTTTTCTTGATTACAAGCAATAATGGGGAAAAATAAAAAATAGAAACAAATGAACATTTTAGTACATTAATCTTTAAAGAGGATTTTTGGACTACATTCCCAGGACTGACAGACGAGACGTGATTCTATAGACTCGCAGATAGACAGCTACTCCTCGCATCCAGTAATAACATTTTCAAAACTATGTCATGGCATGAAGGTTTAGGAAAACTCTCCCCAGCATATTAACGTGCAAAACATGCCACAAGACAACTTGAGCTCAACCTATCAATCACGCACAAAGAGTTGACCAATGCACTCAAACAAAATGTTTTAAATTATTGTCAAGACAGCTGGACTCGACTAACCGACAATAAATTACGTACAATCAAAACTACTACTCAGGAGTGGACATCCAGCTATTGAGGCAACAAACGAGAAGAAATTCTACTTCCTCGATTCCGAATTAGCCACACAAGACTAACACACGATTATCTCATGACTAGACTTGTGATATATGCAATAGAGACTTTAACGTAAAACATCTACCTACGGAATGCATTAGTTCACACGACATGATCGAATTGTTGAGGGACAGCAGCCAGTACATAAACACAATATTCTCCTACTTACACAACAATAAACTATACAATCTCATTTGAAGACATCTGCTGAATAACCATTGGCTTTCTGAAATATTTCCATACCTCTGTTTATAGGAATAACCAAATTCTTTGCACAATGCTGGTTCATTAGATCATACAGGTACCACCTTGAAGGAGTGACATTGCCGTAGCAGCGAACACTTATTATTAATAATAATAATAATTTCAAGGCCAAATTTAGTGTGGCCTATTCCTCAGACCTTAAGTCCTTTATTTATTTATTATTATTTAAATTTTAACATCCATTATTATTAACTACGAATTTTTGGGACGGGTTATCTACAGGTTACCACCCTTTTCTAGCCAGGATAGGGCTGATGGCTTTTTTTTCGAAAGAAAAGCCACCACCCCTAGTGGGAATCGAACACACGACCTTTGGCTTTATTTAGCTTTACATTTAACGTTTCGGCCTTCAGGCCATTTTCAATTTCTAATTTCCAGCAGCCTCGTTATTAAAAACGTTTTCAGTATAGGCTTTGTGTCCTGGCAATTACAATTATTAAAACCATTCTTCAAATTTTCTAGGTATCTTCCAAAACTTAAAAATGGTGGTGTTTAAGTTTTGGAAGGTACCTAGAAAATTTGAAGAATGGTTTTAATAATTGTAATTGCCAGGACGACAAGGCCTATATTGAAAAAGTTTTTAATAAAGAGGCTGCAGGAAATTAGAAATTGAAAATGGCCTAAAGGCCGAAACGTTAATGTATAAATAAATAAAGGACGTAAGGTCTGAGGAATAGATCACACCAATTTAGCCTTGAAATTAGACTGACCTCAGAATTCCCTCCTTTTTTTTGAGAAAAAAAGGATAATTAAAAAATAATAATAATAATAATAAAATGTTGGCTTTCCGCCTATTTCGAAAATTCAAAAAAACATTTGTCTGAGTTTCTGAGTTAACTGGTGAAAACAAATTAAAATAAGTAGATTTTTTATGTATGATGTGTTAATATCAGATAGTTTATTTTATTATATTTCTTTATAAAGCGCAGATCAATTTACAGAGGAATGTGATAAGTTTTCGCAACTCCTGAGGGATGGAATTCCTTTTGATTTTGGGAATATGAAGTTTTAAGGGAACGATATTTATATAATTAACGGTTCCACTAAATGCTTTGGGTAATATGCACTGGGTAATGGGCTGTGTAGACAAGCGATATTTCCATCCACATAGGTCATTAAGAGCTCATAAAATTAGGAAAATATGAACAATATGGATGAAGCAGAGAATTATAATTTTTTTAGAGTAATTGAAAAACAAAACTGAGCTACAAAATTGGTATACAAGGTTTTCTTGTGCCAATCGCAAATTGCTGTTAAAATAAAAATTAAATAAAATATTCTTAAAAAATATAGACACTTCCAAAACTTAACCTAAACATGAATATAGGCAGTTCAAATTCTTGATCAATTGATCATTTTAATGAGGTCATTCCATTGTATTGAATTACGGGTAAAACTTAGGAACATTCATTCCTTTGACTCATTTTATGTTCAGTATAATAAATTTTCCGTTTAAACTGTCCAATTACATTGCTTTGGTAACGTTTCCTTCGAGCTACAGGTATTCTGGAATATTATGAGGCAAAGTCTAAAGATCTTGCCGATCCAGGCACTTTTTGACTGCTGCATCTAACACCGTTCCCTTCAGACAACCCCTAATCTAGCTGTACCTATGGCGGCATTACCAGCAATACTCTTGCTTTATTGCAGGCGGTGCGTGTTAAGTCAGAGATCCTTCCTGTCCAATACTTCAACCGGAACGCATTTCTTGAAATATTACAAACAAGAATTTAAAATTTAATGTATTCCCCGTTACTCGACTGATTCAACGTAACTGTAGAACTAACTGAAAATACGTCAACGTTTCATAACATGCCAAGAAACCGGTCGTGTGTGTGTGCGTGTGTGTGTGTGTGTGTATATATATATATATATATATATATATATATACATAATTTATTCTCGAGGTAAAGCAGTAAACTTTTGTATTTACACTACTTTATTTATTATTTATTCCTATTTAGAAAAAGTTTAATTTGTTTTAGATACACTGTATATCCTAGTATTTGTTTTTTTAAACCGTGGTAAATGGCATTCCCTTAAGAAAGGATTGAACGCAACATAATATGTTTTCAGGTCAACTTTTTATAGGTCTTTTCATGTAGGAAAGCCTTTTTTAAAGGTATTTTTTTAACAGACATAAACATTTTTGGGATGTTGGTATATTTACTTAAAAATAACGAAACCTGTTTGGAAATCGTGGTAAGTAGAAGGCGGCCCTTCGAAAGCTTACTAAATTCTCTAGAAAAAAGGTTCCGAAGTAATTTTCAATGGGATGATCTCAATTGGAGAAATGAGAATTTTCTTTTTTTTGAGAAATGAGAATTGCCCCTCCCTTAAGAAAAATACTATTTAAATAATTTCAAGTACCTTTATTTGGAATTTCAGATGTGGAATACATGCAAATGAAAACGTATTTTTACAGGGAACTACTTGACGCATCAAAACCCCGTTTGCACGGTTCTTCCTTGTTTTGTTAGTAAATTTTAAAAATATAATGCAAAATATGGGTAAAGAGGAAACTCTTCTCTTCAACGGCCTACTTGAGCCCTTAGAGGTGTTATTTTCTCATTTACGACGGGCCATTTTATAGATCTCGACGAAAACTACAACTTTGTTCCTTTGAAAAATGTGGCTATTACAACTTGACAGCTCATCCCATAATTCAAACCAATATAACTGGGTGAGTCAGGCACGAGAGCAGTTCCAGCTTGTAGGAGAAGAGGAATTATTCCTGAGACAGGACAGCGCAGCTCAGAGAGAAAAAGAAGGATATCTGGTCAAAGCATATCTTGATAGACACGTCCAAGCAGCTATAGAGAAGATGTGTGGATCCTCCTTCAGTCCAATCTACCGAAGGCTAAAGACATTTTGGGGTGTAGATAAATACCTCCAACTCAGAACTACCTTCTACAAAGCTCGAATCTTGTCTCAGCTGAGACTAGCCGGAAGGTTGGAGCTGAGAATATTTACTAATGGAATCTTGTAAAAGATAAAATCTGACGAGATATGCTCAATATGCAACCTGTACGAAGAGGAGGATATTGGTCACTTCCTACTCAGGTGTCCGATGTACGCCGAAGCTAGAACCACTACATCCGCAGCTATTTCCAAGCAGAGGACACCACTCAAGACAGGCTTGTTGCATTACTGGATGTAAGAGACCGTGAGAAGCTCAACAACCTCTGCGCCTACGTTTTATATGCCCTCAGAATCCGTGCTTTTATCAGATTCGATTAATTTCTTTTGTGGCTGTTTCTTTAATGTAGGACTGAACGTGCAAAACTGAATTATTTTAATTTTAATTTGTGTGACTTATTATTATTATTTATTATTTATTTATTATTATTATTATATATATGTATATATTTGTTTTTCTCTCTTCTTCTTTTCTTTTTATTTAGGTATAAATTTTTCATTATTATAAAACTAGTATTATATTTTATAATTTTTATGTAAAGTTATATTATTTTAAGCACATTAAGTGGCCTCCCTGTAAAAAGTTAAAACTTAAATACAGCTTTTATCTATCTATCTATCTATCTATCCTTTGAAAAATGTTGATATCTCAAACCGTTTAGTAGTTATTTCTCTTGTGTACCGCTTATCTGGGCCACCCTGTATATATACGCACGTAAAATATAGATATGCTTGGCATGATCGATGAAGATTTGAAAATAGTATACCAAAAAAAAAAGAGGTGCTAATGACCATATCAATCTATGCACAAGAAAAAGATATTATAAAATCTCACATGAGTAGAACTTCAACATATAGATTCCTTCTAAAAGTGCCAGAAACAGAGGAGTTGAATCCCCAAAACCCTCAATAATGACACGATCACCAAATGCAAAAAAAAGTTAGTCAATTACCGCACATGGATTATTACAGTCTACAAAATTTGAATTAATGGAGCCAAATGGGGCAACAGGTAATTAAATTAAATGTACAATAGGGCGATGGTCAATAAAACATCTTAATTCGCCCTAATCTTTTTATTGCTCTACATGTTCCTTATCGTAAAGATATCTTATCAGGAACCTCGTAAGAACCTTCTGCTGTAAGAACCTTCTGCTGGCCTGGGCTCGACGACAATTGATAAATTGATCTTGGTCACGTAGTATACAAAGGAATTAATTTATTCTACCTTTACACCGAAAGGATTTTTTAACGTTACTAAGTCCTGTTTTTCTCAATAATTTAGTAACACAACTGAACCCCCTCCCCTAAATTCTGTCTTCTTATCCACCCTATTTTCTACTCTACGTAAAAATTCAGTAAACGGAATTGGAAATTTCAATGAGAAAATAGATACTGGAATGATTCATTTTAGTGAATTCGAAAAAAACTGTATATTAAGACTATAGAAGTTCAGTACAAGAATTTTCTTATAATAATAATCGATCCTTGTCAATATTTTTTTGACTTATTTTATTTTGGTGTTACGCTATGTAGGCGATGTACAAATTAAATTTTTAATATATTAAATTATTGTCTATATCTTTACGTTGTGTATATATTACTACAGTATATTATATTACGTTGTTGTCTATATGTTTACATTGTGTAAATATTATTACATTATATTATTGCCTATATATTTACATTATGTATGTATTATTACACTATATTATATAACGTTATTGTCTATATATTTACATTCTGTATACATTACCAAGGCCCAGTGCAATTATTCAAGAAATCTTAGACACATATACAGTAATATTAATAATACATACATATAATTCAAGGAATATCAATTGTACATATGAATCCTATTGTACGCCTAATTATTCGTACAATTATTCTTGAAAAATGTTCTAATCCACGGTTTGTTGTATCTTATTAAAAGCTTTGCCGATTCACAAAAATTAGGCTGGTTTTAGATATGATGCAATCCATGTCAATAGTTAGCAGAAATAACCAACTTAAAAAGTTTCTCATACGCGTAGCGATTCTGACAATGTTCGGCTCAATCCTCTTGTTTACTTCAGAGTTATGATAATTTTAAAATGGAATTTGGTGTTTCTTAATTCTTGCATTTACAGTTTCGTTTGGTTACGCATTCGGCTTTGTGTTCAATTGCTGCACACTAAAACTAACTAAAAGGCTGTATTTTATAAAATTTCATTTTAATAAAATTTCAAAGCTTATGAGTATTTTCAAGAAACTAACTAAAAAGTTGAAAACTAAAACTAAACAAAGGGCTGTATTTTATGACATAACATTTTAATACAATTTGAAAACTTAGGAGTTTTTCCCATACAAAGAACCGTTTGCAAAAGGCCAAAAACAAAAACTGCTTTTCTAGACAAATCTAGCTCCTGAGTAATGCGTTATTATATCAAAAAAATGCACCGACATAAATTGTAAATTAATGAGTTTATTTGATAAGATTACGTTGAAGTCCTAATTGAGATAATCTTAGTTTAATTTAAGCTTCCAAGTTTCTTAACCACTTTCGGAAAAGGTTAAAGGTAAGCTACGCTTTGAAATTTATTTTTTTTATTCATGGAGTCAAAAGCCTATTGATCTAATACCCTAAAGGCTTTGGCCTAAAACTTTCGCCAAAAAAGTGATCCAGGAGGCAGCTGGTTAACAAAATCGATTTTTCTCTTTTGATATACATCTATACATATAATAAGAAGATATATGAAAAAAAAAATATTATTGGGGACCTTTATCAACGTAATAGCAACCAAAACAATGATTGTTAGAATTTTTGTCTGTGCGTTGGTGCACGCTAATCTCAGAAATGGCTTATTCGATTTAGATGCGGTATCACTAATATATCGTGTTAAGCTTTACTTAAAATTTATGATAAGCTATCTATAAGTCCTGTCGATGGGACTGTTAACACGATACACACGAGAGTTTTTCAACGGTATACTCAGAACTGAGATAATCTCTCAATTTCATTGTGTAATAAATAAAAGTAATTTTATGTTTATTTTCGTGATATTATCACAAATGAATAAAAACATTATTCTTGGTAAAATTTATATTTAATAATATTACATAAATGTCGAAAAAAATACATCGTAAATTGTACACGTTCTAACAACGTTAAATTATATATATCAAACTAAATTCTTTTGTTTCTTTATCTTGTACTTCCTTACTTTCATTGCTTATAAACTATTAATGATTATTCTTTTATACCCCATTTATTTATGTATATATATATATATATTATATCAATATTATAATGATTAACAATGTATACTCGCTCTAACCATGTAAAGACATGCGTGCAGTGTATCAAAAGATATGGGACACGCTTTAACTAATAAACGGCTCTACCATGGGGATACTACGGCTGAGAAAAAGAAATATATATATATATATATATATATATATATATATATATATATATATATATATATAAATTCTTGTGAAAGATAACCCGATATATATTTTTCATTTTACTTTTTCTGGCAGGGGGTCGATAAAGCAGTACACTCTTTGTTCACACACACAAACACACACACACACACACACACACACACATATATATATATATATATATATATATATATATATATATATATATATATATATATATATATATGTGTGTGTATATATGGGGGCTTGTACGTCTATTCGTGTAAATACTCTTTCCCTATACGTCTACATGGAAATAAAAAAAAAAGTAATTCTTTTCGAAGTGAAATTGCAGAAGTTATGATCCCGTGTAAAATACTTTATTCTGGTAGCTTAGAAATTCATGACCTCGTGTCGGTGAGTCAAGCTCTGAGGCAGATTTACCTGCTCTCGTGTCTCTCCGTTCTTGGAACCATTCCATGAGATTCACATACATTAGTCCTCATTTTTTTTTTCTTTTTGTAATTTTTTATTTTGGAAAAGGTTTTCAAGTGATTACTTCTTCTTTGTCGAAAAATTCTCCGAATAGCCAAAACGTGGCTTTACACGTGGAAGATAAAAATAGGCTCAACAAACCTTCGTTATCTTAGCGTGATTTCGTATATTTACAATTTGACATAAATGGCCGGACAATGAATATGAAGGAGATATCAGAGCCTTCTTTTAGCGCGGTTCCTCCCTCCATCCATAGGGAGGAAACCCGCTTATGGGGTTGACCTCATGACGCAATCCGGAAGTGCCGACACGAAAATTTCATGTTTCAGATCCCATAGATCAATAATATAACGGTATATATATATATATATATATATATATATATATATATATATATATATATATATATATATATATTTGTCTGTTTGCTGGCTCAAAAATAGTCCGTTTTTGATCAAATTTGGTATAAAAATCTTACTAAATTCCCTTGAAAAAATGTTCAGATGTAATTTGTTCTTTTAAACGGGATTTTGTCACTGTTTACCTAACGTTTTAATTGGTTATTGTTTTTTGAATTGCATTTAATAGTAAAATTAGTATTTTAATAAAATAAGGTATGAAAATGAGAAGCGTATTGGTAATAGTGTTTCCCATGAAGAACGTTGTGAAAGTGGGGGAGTCATTTCCGCTTAGAATGCTATCAGTTTCCTGTTTTGACGCCTTAAATATTCCTTCTCTTTGTGACAACATTTTATATCAAAACCTACCGATAACTGCGCCTACTCCTTTGCTAATGACACAAGGGATATGAACAGAGCCACGCAAAGATGGTGCAGTTCCTGTGAGTCGGACTTTTTATTAGTTGAGGAGTAGGCAATCATTTTTTTTTTTTTTTTGGTTTTCGCAATCTCAAATTAAATTCAACAGCTATGAACGGATTCATTGCTGATATTTTAGCATTTCCTGACGATTAATGGAAATTGCCCTTGGTCATAAGCAGTGGTTTAAATAAAATTATTAAGAGTTAATAAAAAAAAAATCTCAACTAATATTCATATTAATGTAGCAGTTATTGATATTGTATTGAGGCAAATTACGGTATCAATAATAGCACTACAGACCACGGTCCGGTAGTGATATTTCTAACGTTATATTCAAAATGTTTTACAATAATGTAACACCAGATGGGCCAACCGTAAAAGCCCAGTAAGCCTGAAGTTGTATTTAGCTGTTGTAGGGGGGGGGGGGGGCAAGAAAAAACTCCCCTCTCCCTTTCGAATTGGCAATTGGCCTCAAGCGGCCGTAATTGTTGTTTCCATTCAACGAAACTAGCTATATAACATTGAAAACTAATGAGACTGTTGTATATAGGAAACCAATAAAATATGATCAATGGTGTGGTATTCATCATTATTTGCTCAGATACTAGTATAAAACCGAAATTTTTAATATTTATTTTCGTCGTCGCCCTGCTGAAGTATGACCCAATTAAAACATCTTATCCGCACGGACTTTTTTTTTTTACGTTTTTATTATTTCATTTTTTAAGGTTTCTTTAAACTTTATTAAGGAATTTCTAAATTTACATTTTGATATTTTTATACGAATCAAATTTATTGATGCAATATTTTATATTCATTTTGTTTTCCATTGTTATAGCAAATATTCCAAGATAGAATAACTTTATATAAATAAAAATACAAAAAAGCTATAACTGCCCAATAATTTATCGAAACGTTCACCTTATATTGGGAGTGTAAACTTGGGCTGCCTCACATCATGTGCAGATCGCTAGTAAAAGTAAGTTAGAAATCCCTTCTATTATATCGCACTAGTATTCTAAAGTGACGTTACTCAAATAAAACTCAACTGAAAATGTGTCCCTCTTGTCTATGTAGGGGGCATAACATTAAGGCAGGACGAGTGACACAAGTGCCCTCTGGTCTACAAGCTCTGAAGCGAGGTACTCAGAGTTTTGATGGTTGATAAAGATATATTTACCATGTCTTTCACAGTCATAACTGAAAAACGCCGAATATTGAGTTGTGTCACTTTAGAAATACTAGTGCGATATGTTGGTGTGATAATGTCAACGCCATAAGTGGACTTTCCCAGCAAAATAATCAGTCAGTGTCCTTTGCGGGGTTTATCTTGAACCATCATTGTCGGATTCGGACATTGTGAAAACATGAGTCGGCTAGGGTTTCCCACATGGTACAGAGATCCATGTCGAAACGTTGCAATGAAACCCACGGAATTGGTACGTAAACGATGTTGATGGACGATTTCATGTAACAACCCAGTTTCAAATCGCCCACATAAAGCAATAAGTTGCCGGAGTCGGGTTCAGCTGTAATGGCTTCTTCGTGACGTGCTTAAATTGGATAGCTTTCTCATTAGCTATTATCTACTCATATTGTATAATTATATGTTAGTTTCCGTTCAGCAATATGCCTGCCGACCGCCCTCGCATCTACCCTATGTGCGTTCCAACACCAATAGTATCTTATAAAAAGTCTGGCTCGCAGGAACTGTTTTATCAAAACAAATTTCTATATGATGCTCTTCCCAGGCATCATTTGGATATGTTTTAAAAATTTAATTTTACAGTAGTAGAGAACTAACAAGAAGTTAAGGAGTTGGTCCTATAGAAATTTGCATACGCAAGAAATTTAATAATTTTTTTTCACTCATCAAAATCCTGAAGTCCTCTTTTTATCTAGCGTCACCCATCCGCTCTCTCCACTAAGGCGACTCAGAAGTCAGTGCCTCAGAGATCTGCACTGAGTGTTCGCAATGGCTTTCTCTTCCTTCAAGTGCGGCTCACCGATTTCCGTTTGACTCCAGCCACTAATCTCATTCTTGCGTTAATCGAGGATGAAGTTGGGAGGCCTTGACCAAAGAACCTTGATGTATCATATTACGAGACGTATCCATGAACTTAATGTAAACACAAATAAAGGGGAAAAAAATGTAAATTTAATATACTTTAGAATCGCGCAGTGCCACTAACATTTATTTCTCTACTGTTTTCGAGATTTAAATAAAATTTACAAAACAAAATATTTTATTAAAATAGTATTTTCTCTTCTTTATGTGCAGCCAAGGTTTTAAACATCATATGAGCACGGAATATTTTCATAAAAATCCGACATTTTACTGTTGCCGAAACAAAAATACAGTTTTCCCATTTTCATTGCTTTCAATAATACATACAAGTGCTTGTTAAAGATAACGGAGAACTCAGCTCGTAAGTTAACTCTGGTTGCAAGTTAATAATATTCATAGACTGAAGAGTATGTAGATTCATCAATTTGCAGAGAGGAACAATCGCCATAAAAATGTTCTCCAGGAGATCGGATTCGTAGCCACAGCTCTGTACAATAAATCGGAGGATTAAGGACGAGTGCGTGATGTGGCCTACGGTTTTTACCGTGACGTGTGATGGCCAGAGCGAATCCCCACCGATATTCTCTCATCGTCCATTCGTCTCGCCAGTTAGATTCGTGTAATGTTCCAAACGTGTTCCATTCTCCTCCGTTCACCTGTCTACTTGACGGTACTCCATTTCAAGTGAGGAATTCCTGTTTTTCAAAGATTCTCCGGACTCAGTTGGAATATTGGTTTTCTTCTGGTTTCGATATAATCTTGCAAAATAATATACATTCAGGATACCTTCCCAAGAACATACGTATTAGGAAACGTTTGGAAATAATTTCCTTCCGCGGGAATATTGTAGTTGAACGCCAAACACCAGGGGTAAGTAATGTATCTGTTTGAGTTACATTGTAAGCACCTCTAGACCTTTAACTCGTGACGGCACGTAATAGTCTACTTCTAAGTGGGCAGCTAACGTTGTGATCTCAATTAGATCGCAACGATTAAAGCAGTCGAATGTTAAAAATCTATATTATGCATATGTTAATTATTAGTTGATAATTCTATGCGCCACAAAGTCTATTCCTTGTGACGGCCCATACTCTCCCTCATTACGCAATGTGTCGAATGCCGAAAACACTTGGCAAGGAGACCGAGTAGAAAATATATGTCTTTCCATAAAAATATTTAATAGCCAATTCAAAAGATCTGATTTAGAATACATTACGAACTGTCTAGTAACAAGTGAGGGAAAACAAACTCACAGAGATAAAAGGATTTGCTAAAACGTAGAAAACATCAACAAATCATACCCGTATGAGAATCGGCCATAAAAACCTCACACATTCCTTTCTCATGTCAAAGGGGACCCTTCTCCAATTTGTATATCATGCAACGTGCTGGTCACTCTAAAACACACAAAGGCGAATTGCAGGGCTTATGAGCAACTTAAAGAACAACTCCAACTGTCAGATTCCTTAGGTAAAATTGTAGGTGATCACACCAACCAAGGGAAGTGGCTTTTCGATTTTTTAAAGGCCGTCAAATAAATTGAGAAAATTTAATTGAGACTTATACCAAAATTTAATTGAGCCTACTAACAAAATTTAGTTGCTTTGGAATTTAATAGTACATCTCTAAAGATAGCTAAATGCATATTATTTTTTACTAAAGAATAATAATCACACACAGGAGTGGTTTTAGAAACCTTAAGGGTTGACATGCCTCTAAATAAACAAAAAACAACATATATTGTTGTATACGCCACTAGGGCAGGAACTGTTGACAACACATAATCTTTTCTTTTTTTTTTTTTTTTTTTTTAATATTTATTTATGAGCATCCATGCGCATCTAAGGCGTTTTCAAACAGTTACTCCAAACAGTTATTGCATATATACATCTAAAAACAAATGGTATACATCTAAATATATATGCATACACACATATACACACACACACACACATTTATATATTTATATATATATATATATATATATATATATATATATATATACATGCATACATATACATACACACACACACACACACACACATATATATATATATATATATATATATATATATATATTACATCTATCATTATACATCTATAAACAAATTATATGTAGAAATGACAAGCAATACATATATATATATATATATATATATATATATATATATATATATATAAAAACAAATGGTATTATTTATATACATCTGGTTGATCAATCGGATTACATAATTAGACATAGTTACTAATTCATTAATTACATGTTATCGTTCTTTACAGTTTACCAAGTGGCGTAATACCTTCCTTATGTTTTTTATTGCAATTGTTTGAATATAATATTGAGATGGGGTAAAAAAAAAAAAAAAAAAAGTGTGGTTGAAAGTGTTCCATTTTTCCATACATTAATAGTTTTGAGGTGTGTAAGGATTGCTGGTATGTGTGTATGTGTGGACTGCTGTCAGTAAGTAATTCGGTCATGTCATATGGTATGTCTAGATTTTGACGTTGTCGGCATTCTGTTAGTATGTGTTTTACGGTTAGTTCGGTGTTACAGATTTTACATGTAGGCTTTTCTTTTTTAGTCATTAAGTACTCGTGTGTTATTCGTGTATGTCCAATTCTGAGTCTAGTTAGTACTACTTCTTCTCTTCTGTTTTGTCTGTGACTGGAAGGCCATTCCGCGAGGTTCCGTTTTATTTGTCGCAGTTTGTTGTTGGTAGATAGGTTTGTCCAGTCATTTTGCCATTTGTTTGTGATTTGGTGTTTAGCCTGTCTCGTAAGGTCCTGGTAAAAAATGTCTAGTGGTTGAATTGTTAAGTCTTGAGAACACATAATCTTCATCAATTACTGTTCAGAGTGAACCTGTTCAAACCTTAGATTTAGCCAAGCTTGCATCATTTTAAATATTATATTGATTTAGAGAAGATCGTTGACCGTTAGTGAAGCGAAGGTAGAATTTGTCAGGGTTGATAGTGGTATCTTAATAAAACTAAATGTTTTATAGAAAAATGAGTTTTATTGTTTGCCGACGTTACTGCTTGAAATTCAAGCCTTCATCAGGGCGTTGAGAAGACGGTGAACTATGCGCCACAAATGTGTAATCGCATCCACGGAATACATATCCGTGAGGCATATTCTCCGTCTTCTTATCGCTCCGATGAAGGATTGAATTTCAAACCGAAACGTCGACGAACAATAAAACCCATTTTCCTATAAAAAATATAATTTTACTAGGATACTACGAGTGCACCGAGACTATTTCTATCTTTAAATATTATGTCATTATTGTAAGTAAAAAATTATATTATATAATGATGACCCTATTTATCATTTTGCAATTTTTTCGTGGCAGAAGGTTAAAACACATTTAAGGCAAAATATTCATTTATACAGTATCTTTTACATGCCTCACATTACAGATATCTCTTCAGGACCACTGAAAGTAAGACACACTTAAATCATGAGTACCTCTTGAAGGGAGGGCCTCGTCTTGAGGTAACTTGATTCTATAGCCCGACCGCAAACATAAGAACCAGAAGGGGCGTGGCCGAAGGGGAGCTAGGCATTCCCCACAAGGGCTGGAGGTAGTGCGCGCGCAGAACCTTGAAATATTTTTCTTCTTACTAAGCCCTGTATGAACACTATGCGTACGTGAAGAATAGTCAATTGTAACTGTGTTTTGACATTTTGCTACAATTATAACATTTATATTAGGCATTTAACTTGTTTCATTCAACATATTCCTAGCTCT
Source organism: Gonocerus acuteangulatus (assembly GCA_946811695.1). NCBI lineage: Eukaryota > Metazoa > Arthropoda > Insecta > Hemiptera > Coreidae > Gonocerus > Gonocerus acuteangulatus. The sequence continues at coordinate 74,786,878 of OX328132.1, forward strand.
CCGAATATACCACTACCCGCGAGTGGGTGCGACCGCAGAAGGATACTGATAGCTTCAAAGTGTCTCTCGGGAGACGCTTCATCCATGATTCCAGAACTAGATTGCATAACCAGCTACATAAGATAACCCTAATCGGTTATTTTATCAAAAATGATGTGGACATTTATGACTTCAATGCAGGCGAAAGGAGCTTTTGGATTCGACCCTGACTACCGGGGCCAATACCGAATTTCGCAAATAAAAACTGACATGTCCCGCCAGACTATTCAGGATGAGAACACCCCTATATTCTATCATGTCCTAGCAATAATATTCCACATAGTAAATTAGTCTAAAACCCTTTGGGTTTGATGGTTTTTCCCTCTCGGCACCACTGTGCGCTGTACGGTTAGAACTTCTGATTCGTTGGATACACATATTTCCTAAACACGGCAATTTCTTTCAAACAGCAGCCCTGAAAATGACTTTCACTTATGGCTATTAATTATTCATCGATATTTTTAGCAGTAGGCTCTTTTATGAATAAGTATTAAGGAAATTGTGGAAAGAGAAAGTGAATGACTACGGCTTACTATAATTGAAATGATTTCCCCTCCAATTTACTCATTATAACCCCATAATGAGCGTGGGAATATCCCCATTCATGCCTAAGCAACCTTCCAATTGACGAAAATATGTTTTGTAAGCTTACAATGAGTGCTAACCAGTGGAGCATTGTTAGGCATTGAAACTTGAAAGTAAGAAAGTAACTTTGTGCCAATGACTCAGTGTGCTAAGTGGAATGGTTCAAGAGAGACTGGGAAGCTGATGACGAGGACCTTGGGTGGCTACAACCTTGGAGTTCGGCTACCTCGCATATATCGAGGGCAAACCTCACCACATCGTTCTCTCGTTTTGTCTCTCATTTACTTCAGGTTACCGTGGAAAACAATTTGCTAATGCCAATGTCAAAAAGTCTGCCACGTAGGAGCTGTATAACTAAGCACATTTCTCAGAAGGGGGTAGTGTACTCTGCATTCCTGTAGAGTAGTAATTTGGGCCCGGAGTACATACGCTTTTCAGTTGGAGCGATTAAGTTTATTTTTATAAGACCGTTTTCACTTTAGACGATCATGAAGTTTACCGAGTATCGTTGCAATATAACAAAAAAATACAGCCGGTTTGAGAAAATTAGTAATATGCGTCCGGGGTAAACACATTTTGGTTGTTAACGAGCTCGCTAGGGTATAGACCAATATACCAGTTAACCCTCTAGAGGATTTTCTTTCAAACACGGGCCCCAGCGATTTTTTCCGTTTTCATTGTTCATTTTTAATTTTAAAAAATACATGTTTACTGTGGAAATAACCCAATTCATAAGTGAATCCAAAAAATAAGATCATTGCACACTCTTTAGAAATGTTTTATTGCGACAAGCGGATTGAGCACCATTACATTTTGTTTTTCTGTAATTTACAGATTTCATTAGTTCCAGAAAAATCATATTTCGACTCAGAATAACTGATAATTGCACGTTATTGTTATTGGACGGTGTGCAGAACGTCTTATAGCCTCGGAAACCAATTGCACACACGGTTTGCAATCCATCTCGAATGGGTGAAGTTATGTTAATATGTATTCACACACACACAAACATATATATATATATATATATATATACAAATTTTAACGGGGGTCAATAATGGTATCACCAGGAAGGTAGGATTGATGCAGAGTGAACAGTACACAAATTTATTTATGGGTACTACCTCAATAATACATTTGTTCAAAATTCACTACAAACGTGATATATCCATTCCTTTATATTTGAGCAAAGCGGTATTAATATTAGGTCGTTACTCACGGATGTCAGTTATTTATCAAGCGAAACTTAGGTGTCACATCTAATTAACATATTTCCACATAAGTGCATTGAAATTTACATATTATATTGATGAAATCAGCTAATGCACTACCGGTGGTATGTTGTAATTGGAATTAGTTTAGAATAGTCCTTCTAATGCTTGAGGGTGACTGGAAAGTGAAGGCTGTAAGACATCCGCCTGAAGTGGAGCTGGATTATCCAAGTCTCCATGAGTTAAGGCCGCATTAACTTGCTTTCAGATAGTGCCTGCAAATAGGCAACCACTATAGGCTCTTTATGCCAAAGTGATATTTTATCCATCTAGTTGTGGATCTAGGTCACCGTGTATTGTATCCAATCATTGCCACTTATAGGGGATAATAATATTAATCTAGTGATTTTCGAAGATATGTCAACGATTTTTTTGGTTAATATAGGCAACAGTCGCATGAATAAATACGCACCACAATGTACAAAAACTTAAAGTAGTGGAAATTGCTCACTCATCCACGTCGCCTTCCGCTTGAAAAGCTCTATCACAAACTACCAAAATCTTTTCTCATTATTAGTATCTTATTTGGCTGACTAATATATTTTACTTCTAAAAGCAATAAAAAAAAAGAAGAAAAAAAAAAAGAAGAGTAAATGCATCGACTCATTGAAAATTACTTGAGAACCTGTTTTGCAGAAACTTTAGTAAGCTTTCCTAAATTTCCTTTCATATATATATGTATATTTGTCTGTTTGCTATCTAGCTGGCTCAAAAATTTCCCTTATCTAATGAAATATGGAACAAAAAAAAATTGTAACGCCTACCTTTTTACCTTCATAGGCTTGTCATACTCTTTTTATAGGTTAATTAACGTAGGGAAACGAATGAAACTATTTAAAGGAGATATCTGTAACCGTTAAAAAAAAATTGTTTAATAATAGTTATGATAACTAATTTTCAGTTCGGGTACTTAGGAACGATGAATTCATTTGATAAGTTTTCCAGATGTTTAATATTCATACAAAGAAGGATATTTCAATTTTGGTTACTTTCAAGAAAAAGAAGTTTTAGAAAAAAAATGTATTATTATTATAAAGAAAATTAACAGAAATAAGCATTTTTGGGATTTTTATATATTTTCATAAATATCTTGAAAACGGTGGGGAAATCGAATGCTTATTATAATGTACAAAAAATCGGTTCGAAAGACATTTTCAACCGGAGGATATAAGGTTAAAACCTGGAATGTCTTGGTTTCTTTGCTTTGAATCGTTCTCTACGTTTGCTTTCCAGAGTTGTTTTGTTGCTTGTTGTTTTTATAATTAATTTTAGCAGTAACATTAATTTGCTAGTGAAACAAGATTCAGTAAAGTCTCGTTAACCAGGACGTCCGGATAACCCGGAACAGTTTAGAAAACGAAATTATGTTGTTCAGTGTAGTAAATGAAGACTTCTTTTACACACGATAAATTGCTATTCTCTGTAGGTAAATATGCAAGTTTTCCTAGCATTTCGGTCGAGGTACAGTATTGCTGGCTGGTTGTCAGCTATATAAACGAAACGTAAAACATCGTTGACTATGGAAAAAAGGATGGAAGCATTGACAAGAATTGATACGGAATAATCATTAAAGAACATTGCTGCAGAGTTTGGACTAGGAACATCGACCGTATCTGACCGGAAGAAGAACAGAAAACGCATTGAAGGCTTTTATTTCAAGATGATTTCTGAGGACAGTTTATGGTGGTTATGACCCATGCAGAAAAAGTAGCAAACGTTGAGAAATTGATGGTGTATTTCGAGAGTCAATCTGAAACAATGCCAAATGAACTATTGTAAAGTGGAAGAGATACTCTACACTGAGACGGCAGAAGCTCATTGGCCTTTTAGCGCGGTTCCTCCCTCCCCCATAGGGAGGAACCCCGCTTATAGGGTTGATACAATGAAACAATCCGGAAGTGCCGACTAGAAAATTTCGCGTTTCAGAACCCCTAGAGACCGAAAATAACGGTGGTTCAAATTTGTATATATATATATATATATTTGATGTTATTTTTCGTCGCTGGGATAGTATTTTTAGATGGAACGGCATTTCTCTCATCATGGCATCAGCGCTGCCAACGGACAGAATCCCAACTACACCAGGGAGCTTCAACACCATTCGTCCGCCGATACTGTGGCTAGAGGGGAGATAAGGAGCCCAGATCGAGAAAAATGTCATTCCCTTGGCTACCACCGAGGAAGAAACAAGTACCTGGCTGAAGAAGATGGAGATGAATCCATCGAAATATTCCGGGAAGAAGTGAGGAGCAGTACCACCGCTGGAGAGAAATGCCGTTCCATCTAAAAATACTATCCCAGCGACGAAAAATAACATCAAGCATATAAATCCTTACGGCGAGGAAAATAGAAGCAGGAGAGAAAAAAGACGCAATACCATCAGCGCTGCCAACGGACAGAATCCCAACTACACCAGGGAGCTTCAACACCATTCGTCCGCCGATACTGTGGCTAGAGGGGAGATAAGGAGCCCAGATCGAGAAAAATGTCATTCCCTTGGCTACCACCGAGGAAGAAACAAGTACCTGGCTGAAGAAGATGGAGATGAATCCATCGAAATATTCCGGGAAGAAGTGAGGAGCAGTACCACCGCTGGAGAGAAATGCCGTTCCATCTAAAAATATATATATATGTATATATATATATATATATATATATATATATATATATATATATATATATATATATATATATTGTCTGTTCGCTCTCTAGATAGAAGACGAATGGTCCGATTTTGATGAAATTTGGTACAAAAATCCTTCGTCCAATTTGAAAGGTCAAGTTCGTTAACCAGCAAAATCCGCCTACTGGAAGATGGCGTTTGGGGCGAAATTCGCGCAAAAAAATCGTAACGCTTACGTTTTTGAGTTCATAAGCTTCTAAGTACTCGTTTTATATGATTCCTGGGCTAGGAAAACGAATGAAACCATTTTCAATGCGATAGCTTTAACCGTTTTCGAGAAAAGTTGAAAAATATTTTTTGAATACCGTTTTTGGTTTGGGTACTTAGAATCATGGGATTCAGTTGAAACATTTTCTGCATGTTCTACTTTCATCAAAACTAATATGTTGAAATTTTGGTTACGTTTGGAGTTAAGGAAGGGTTAGAATAAAATATTTTATTAGCAGACATAAAAAGTTTTAGTAACTTTGTTTACTTTCATTAATATCTCGAAAAAGGTTGAGAATCTTGGTAAACGGAAGAATACCATTAGAAAGCTTATTAAATGCTCTAAAAAAAAGGTTCTAATGAAAGTTTTGATTAGGCGATGTCAATCGGAGAAATAAGAGCTTAAAACTTTAAAGTAATTGATTTCCCTTATTCGAACTGTTCTTTTTGTCTGTTTTTTATTCCTTGTTATTTTTTAATTGCTTATTGTTGGATTATGTATTTGAAAATAAAACAGGTTAAGAAAAATAAGAAAAACAATTTAATGTTAGAGATATGGATTTCCAAGATATATAGCTTTTCAACTGCCTAGCGTCCTTCCTAGGGAGGGTTCTTTGTCTTTGATTTTGGTACTTAGAATTATTTGATACAGTTGAAACATTTTCTGCATGTTGGAGTTTCATCAACACTAATATGTTGAAATTTTTTGTTACGTTTAGAGTAAAGGAAGGGTTAGAATAAAATATTTTATTAACAGACAAAAAAAGTTTTGGTAACTTTGTATAATTTCGTTAGTATCTCGAAAACCTTTGACAATCTTGTGAAGCGGAAGATTACCATTCGGAAGCTTACTAAATGCTCTACAAAAAAGGTTCTGAAGAAAGTTTTAATTAGGCGATGTCAATCGGAGAAAAAAGTGCTTAAAGCTTTAAATTAATTGATTTCGTTTATTCCAATGGTTCTTTTTGTCTGTTTTATTTCTTGTTATTTTTTAATTGCTTATAGTTGGATAATGTATTTGACAATAAAACTGGTTAAGTAAACTAACAAAAACAATTTATTGTTAGAAATATAGATTTCCAAGATTCCAAGACCTTGTCACTAGCGGGTCTGTTTCTAGTGTAGCGGACCCTTCCAGGTAAGATTGTAAATCATGACCTTTCAAGACTTTACTACTCACAGGAATGGCGTTAGTGACCTTAAGGGTTGACACGCCATCATAATAATTAATTTAAAAAAAAAGACTGGTGGAACCAAAATAATAACTGCTTCTATTTTAATCTTTCCAAATTAGACTAGGGATATGAACGGAACCGCGCTAAGATGATGCAGTCCTGCGAGACGGACTTTTTTACTACAGACTAGTTTGTAGCTATATTGAGTACAAATACATAGGCTACTACAGTACATACAGCGTATGTGTTTTTAGTTGACAGTGTGCCGATAATAATTTCTAAACTCTATTAAAATATTTCGGTGATTTATGAAGTTTTTTTCTATCGTTTTACCGTCATTCTCAGGAAAACCCGGATGTTTGTTAACTCGGATCGGCCCTGGTGCCAGTTGATCCTAGTAAACAAGGTTTTCCTGTACATAAAATGAGAAGGCATGTTTTATATAAAAATGTTGTTTTAGTAATTGATATGACCAAAGCCAGAATAGCTCTATCTGGGCAATAACCGATATTTATTGGTGTATGCCAATTTATTATATGGTGGATATTGGTGTATGCCAATTTATTATATGGTGGATATGAACCACATTAGGTTTACTTCCAGAGCCTGCCGGCTGAAGGTGTGCTTGTCGAGTGCAGTGACTACCTTGGAATGTATACCGTTATTGCTCCCTATCCACTGCTTTCCTACCTCTAATTACCAAGAGAGACAGTACGTCAAGTTATATTTAATTAACCGCAATGTGGACAGGCCGGGAGCAATAAATCTGCATAATAAAGTTTCGCTAAAAGGTCGTATTCTATTTGAAAGTTGGCTCAGTAAGATAGATTTTTTCTATATTTAAAACCCAGTAATTATATAGTAGACGGAGGCTGTAAAAATAGACGTGAAATAATATGTATAATTAAATAATCACAGCTCTACAATAATAAAAATAATAAAATATAATAAATATACACGGAATAAAATCAATTTAAAATTCAGATTCCCTTGTTTAGAGGATATTGGATACTGTCTAATCACTTGTTTTGAAGTGATCACAAGTACACACAAGTTACACGTGTATATATATATATATATATATATATATATATATATATATATATATATATATATATACACACACAATCCCCGAAAAAAAGTATAGGCCACCCTATATTATTTTAGTTTTTTTCATTATTTAATGTTATATTTAAGCCAAAGCAAATACATACTGTTCTAATGTTGCTGGCTTTCGGAAGAGCATGTCTGTAATGAGTCCTGATCCTTTTTCCCTAAGGATTAGCTGAAATGTAAATTCTTAGGCGCGACAAAAGTATAGGTCACCCATTCAGTTCTTAACTAAATCTTGCTCTAGAAACAGTTTTAGTGAACATTACATTTATTAATACATTCAGCGGGTCTAATTAAACCTGATTAAGTAATAACTAGAGGAAAAGTGTTGTCGGAGAGTGAAAAAAGCGTGATTAAAACATTGCACGATAAAAATTGGACAATAAGGACAAAACTAACATAATATAGAGTGGCCTATAATTTTGTCGGTGAGTGTATGTATATATATATATATATATATATATATATATATATATATATATATATATATATTAATATATATTATATATTAATACACAATTACATATATACACAATTATATATATTATATATATATACACAATTATATATATATATACAATTATATATATATACACACACACACACACACACACACACACACACACACACACAAGTTGTAACGTAAGTCGCAACGAATGCTTAAGGAGGTGATAGTAGACACAACGCTAATCTATGTTACTACATAAGTTAATTTAAGCGCATTATTCAGCAGTATGGCGTAAATTAACGCTCTTTCTGAGGAATGAGCTCAGATGTGCTTAGTTATGCAGCTCCTACGTACTTGTTTTGTCACTTTATGGAGGAAAGAAACTTGCTCCAACGTTTATCCAGCTGTTACAAAAGCAAAACACAAAGAACATCCACTCAAGAAGGCAATTATTCCTGTCAGCTTTACGACTGTCTCATGGGATTGGAAAGAAGGTGATATTATCCAGCACCGTCTCGTGGAACCGTTTGATTTCTTTCTAATTAGAAAAGTAATAAAAACACCCTCAAGGAGCCATTATCATTTACAGCCCGTAAAACCGTGTAATAGGCTACTCCATTCAATGCTCGTTGGAAATTTATTCAATATTTCATGGGGAATTATCACAAAGAATTAAGTGCTTCGAACGGGTGTGGATTGTATAGCCATTCCATTACCTAGGGATACGCGTAGAATTGCAATATCACTTTATAGTGTTGGAGAAATGGATTAGTCATGAAGCTAGTAATGTAAAGTGAAGAGTCATCATTAGGGAACGGATGTTCATGTATTTACATATTTTTTTCTAATTCTCAAATCGAAATTTTTGATGGAATTCTGCACGTTTTAAGTGATTTTAAATTATTTAAACAGGTTTTTATTTTACATTTTTTGCCATAAATACATATTTTTATATTCTTTTTATTTTGTAATGGAAAAAATAAATGGAAAACCGAGAAAGAATGCTTTACCAATTGAATCTAGATCACTGTGTCTTTTGTAATTGCAAGAAGCAAAGGTGGCTGGCTGCCATGCTTCCCCGGCGCTAATGGTCAAGGAGCAGATGCGTTTTAAAAAAATATATAACAAATAATTGTTTAATAATTGTACTATTCCTTTAATATACTCTCTAAAACAAGTGAATAAGCGAAAGAATCATGCCGATATCATTTCCAAACTCGAGATATAAAATAATCAATTTTCAACCTATTATATTTTGTTTCTTAGCTCCTAGGACGCATTGGACGAAACGCTAGGACACGTGTCGACTATTTATCGATGCAAAAAAATCACCAGACAAAAATGGGCTTGATCGGTGACCCCATCACTGTATACTCATATACCCTTATGAGACAAGACCGGCGTCATTTCACGTTAGACAATTTCCAAATTTTGTTGCATACAATTTTCCAAAATAATGTTCCTCTTTAGAAATTTTCAACTTCTTTTTCCCCTTTTAAAATGAGCTCTTAATTTTTAATTATGCTTTTTTTCAATATGTTATAGAGGTTTAGTCATTTTGTTCTATATATTTTCAACTTTTGTTCTTTCCATTTATCATAACAGAGTTCGTACTAGTTATCTATGCTTTTCTTTTCAATATTTTATAGTATGAATGGTATTTTTTACTACATATTTTCAATTTTTTAATACATATTTCATTATAAATAGTTAAATAAATATGTACATATTTTGAATTTTATTTTACATAGTAATCATAAAATGTTGTTTTCTTATTATTTACCTATAAAAATATACTTATACGTATGTCTTTTCTGATTCCTAAGTAAAATGCCTCAAAAAAGCGATAAAGTGTGGCTTACCCCTAAAGGGGCAAAAATTTGATCAAGGAAATGTAATTTGGGAAGTAATTTAAAACGAGTTATTCATTTGTAGTGATAAATTGTAAATTTATTGCACTTACACATTAATTTACATTGCTCTTTCAGATAATATGATTGGAAGTAATTCCTGTCAAATTGCGAATTTAATTTTCCGCCACAATTTTTGCCAAAACCAACTTCCGGTCACATTACCGATTAGGTCACTTCTGTTACACTTTTGCGTTACCTGTGACGTAAAATTTGTATTCCCCCAGCTATATGACGTTTTTATCTCAAAATAACCAATTTCACCAGATTACTGTGTTACAGGTACTATTTATAATTATTATTTGTTAAAAGTCATAATTTTAGATGCATCATTTGAAAAATAACGTTTTAACCTAGCATTGATATTGATAACCACGATTCCTTGGTTGTCACTCTTTCTCAACATAATTGGCTATATATACAGAGTTACTAGTAAGTCGATCCACATCCTTCGTGAGGTGATAGTTTTGGTCAAAACAAATAAATACCATATGGCCTTATCCAAAAGGTACCCGTTTCCTATATGTTATATATATATATATATATATATATATATATATATATATATATATATATATAAAATATGCTAACATGTATACACGATAATTTGTTTCATAGTCATTTCATGATTATATTAACATGTGTGAGTCTCTTACGGGGTGGCAAGTCAAGAAGGGGTCGATGGAAATGAAACCGCAGAACAGCTGGCTAGAATTAGGTTTCAACGGGTCCTAACAATTATTGGCTTCCCTTCAAGTGGTGTAAATAGAGTAATCAACTTCACCTAACAAGCTGGGAACTTAAGAACACCGCCAGTTAGTATGTATTAACTACTAACGTTTCCATCTTTTCTAGGTATCCAAAATGAAGTGAATGCATTTTTATCAATACATTTTATGATCCTGTATCTAATAACAAGGATTGATATTTGTGCGATGGATCAAATTTACAAATACCCATCACTTCACATCATAAAATGGTTAATCTAAAAATCAGATCAATATTTCTGCACCTAACGAATTTTAAGTTTAGGATAAGAGAGGAGGTAGTCATTGAAAGAGACTCGGGCACACAAAACGTTTGCATGTATTCATTATGTAATAATAGCAGCCACCATCATGTACTAGATGTGACGAAACGTTACTGTAAAACACAGTGAGGTCCACTGAAAACACTGTAGGGAGGAATTGGACAAGCTGATGATCCACGAAAATATGAGCACTGCATTAAGTAAGAACACTAATATGAATGATAAAATTACAAATTTTGCTAATAATCAGAATTATATAAAAATGTCTGAAGAAATAAATATACGTACATATATTACGGAAATAGTATTAGAGAAAAATGTAAAGAAGTCGTGAATCGCAGAATATTATTATTATTAAAAAAAATGAATAAATTAAAATTAATAAAAAAAAGATATGCATGTAAACAAATATAATTAATTAAATCAAAATTAATAAAATATTTTTTTTTAAAAAAAGGAAAAAATAATAATAAAAAAAACACGAAATAATGATTATTTACATAGTCTTTTCTTTGTTTTCTTTTGGTGCATCTACTGCTGAGTTCATTAGCACCTATTTACATAGTCTTATTAATATATATATATATATATATATATATATATATATATATATATATATATATATATATATATATATTAAATATATGTGTGTGTGTGTTATATATAGATCATAAAATAAGTTAATATATGAATATAAAATAATTAACCAATGAGGCAATAACTACTGCGGCATGCTTATTAACAATCCCCCACCTCCACCCCGCCAATTATTATAACAAACAATATAATAAATTACATGCATTCTAATTCATGGCCTATTATTCGTTCACGGGCGTATATAGGAAATACGCCCATGAACGAATAACATAATTCTTCGGGTGGGGGTTGGTACCATTTCCGGTGAATGGAATACTAAAAATTTAGAACTTGGAATAGTTTTAGGAAACTAAAACGCTATTAAACCTAAAATAAAATATCTTGTATAAACTAAGTGAGCAGCAGCCCCCTCACCCCCCCCCTTATATACACCGATGTATTGGTCTAGGAGTATGCTGTCACCCAAAGAGGTCAGCAACCACTCAGATTGGTCTATGACTACAATTACAAATAAATTAGTAAATAACATTAGAATAATGCCACTAAGGGAATGAAAATAAGAGAAGCATACACACAAAATTCACTATGAGCACCAACACATTATGAAACCGAAAATTAACAAAACATAACGGGAGTCGGACGACGATAACCTAGAAGCTGTTAACCATAAAAACCCGGAATCAAACGACCATCTTTACTAACGGTGAAGATTTTCATGGATTCCTAGTTAATGGGTTCCACGACCTATATCTCTATTTAATTGCTACGAGGAGAAGCGTTTGATCTTTTCAATTTAATTTCAACTATATAATTTCCTAAAGATCAGTGTGCAAATCTGTTGGAACGAGAATGGCCTTGTTTTCAAAGGTTACATTCTTACGAAGTTGTGGGAAAATAAGAAACTTTATTACAAATACAATAAATAAGATATAAATAGTCGAGTGGAAAAATTGGGGGTTTAGGTAATGACGCAGCAAAAAGCGAGTTTTACCGTAGTACTATAGAACTTGAGTGTCACTTTAGCATGTTTTCTATATCTAGTGTCATGTAGAAACTTAGAGACAGTTAATATCTTGTCTTGATATATCCTAAAAAAATTGAAGAAGAAGAAGAAATTCTTTATTTAAAACAAAATAAAGAGGGCTGCCCAAATATATTGGGTTGCTAAAAACACAGCGTACTTACCAATCTTTCGAAAATTCATGTCAATTGGTTAAAATATGTTTTAATTTCCATAACATCACGAAGAAATGCGAGGTTTTAGGCGCCTCAATGCACAGGAAACTTACAGCAGTCATCACTAAACGGACATTACTCACTCTACCTGCTCGACTTTTACTCATTCCTCAGAATAGCGCTCTATTACAAACATATTATAAAATTGTGACCTTTTTTTCCCTCAATATATTATTTGAATGGGTGGAAGGTCATGCATATATAAAACTCGTCAGCTTCACTTGATATGCTTTATTTTATGCTCTACATGTTTCACCTCTCTTGACGCCTCTTCAGGAGCAACTTAATTAAATATACATAAATTTAGCCTTAGCTACGGAAGACCTTCCACAGGTAGGGCCACGTCCATACTGACTAAGAGTACGGATGATAGAAAAAAATCATTTTACTGCTAAATGCCATTTCAACAAAAATTAAAACGTCAATAAATAACGATTCAGAGAAATCATTCTACTTTTACGCACTGATTTCTCCGAATGAGATCGCTCTTTTGAAAAACTCATAAGAACTGTTTTCGTGGATATTCAGTAAGCATTAGAATGGTTGCCTTCCATTTACCACGATTTCTCAATCGTCTCAAAGATGTTGAAGAAAATATAGAACCTGCTCATGTCTGCATATACATTTTTTTTTCTAATACTTCCTGAATGCCAAAAGTTTTGGCATTTATTAAAACCATACCCCCCATTTGGGAGTAACCCAATTTGGATAATTTCACCCCATTCTAGGTTATAGCACGTTTCCTCCTTTCCTTATCATAAGCGAATTCCTCCCTACAGGAGATGGATAGCACAAACAACGAGATAACTCGTTGTACGCAGTCAATGTGTTAATTATTTCCACAGGCCAGTTCATCTGCCTTTTCTCGTTACGGTAAACATTTTGAGGGCTCTCCTAAAAAGCCCATTAGCAATCACTTAGTTTTTTCATTCGATGAACTCTCCGTGAAACTAAACGCCTCCTGTTCTTAAGGCCTTTTGTTTAAACTGGGAACATTTTCTGGCCATCTCGATCTCCTTTCTCTTCGCCGGAGAGCGGAAAAACGTTGTGAGATCGGAAAATAAAACGAAAAGAGGAAGAAAAGAAATTGGATTTAATAAGGAATTTCACAGAGCAGTCGTGGTTGAAAACAGCCCTCACAGGCGACGAGGGAGATCCGCTCCAATCATCATCATAATACACCTTTGGAAGTTTTTTTTTATACGAATTGGCGAAAACGTAATTTCATAAGTGAAGCACAATTAAAATTTTAAACCAGGCTATGACAAGAACTATCGTCAGATCGTACTCCCCGAATATATATTTAATATAATAATGATCACTTCTAATCCAGTATTATTTTCTTTACAAAAGCCTTATAAGTCGTTAAGAAATCGTTGGGATCCGGCTAAGAGAAACCTCACATTTTCGGAAACATCAATATTTTCAACGTTTCGGCATGCTCCTTGGTAGCCTTCTTCAGCAACAAATGTCTATGGGATGGAGGATGGCCACGATAAAGTTTAGGGATGGTACATCTATCAATGGTCAGCTAAACGTTAGCGTGATCTTCCTCCTCTCCCGGTCATGTTGCTCAAGTAGGCTACCAAAGAGTATGCCGAAACGTCCAAAATATAGATTTTTGCAACAAAAAAAAACCTGACCTTTTTCATTTTTTTTAAATCTATATCTGCAATTTTTGCGAGAAAAGTTGATAGAACAAGTTTTTCTAACTAATTTTTGGTTTGGGTATTCAGGAACGATCGATTCAGTTGAAAATTGTTCCAGACGTTTAAAATTCACCTAAACTATGATATCTACATTTTAGTGACGATTCGAGCTAAGGAAGTTTTAGAAAAAAAATCTGTACCCCGGGGGTAAAGGACACCATATCCATTTTTTTTACTAAACTAACTTAACAACATGTTCTTAATGTGGATTGATTTTTCGATCCAAATAATAGCATAGGGCACCATGTCCTGTTTTCATAAATAACGAAGATAAGACCGTGATAAGTCAGTTTTCATTAGAGTTAAAAGACACCATGTGGAGGACGTGGTTTTTTTTCATTATGGTCAATACTTCCAATTACTTTTCAATGCCAATAACAATGTGGACATATTTCTTTAACACTAGATTTACCAAATATATATTTACAAAAAATATATTTGTTACTAATATACAGGGTGTCCCACAATGAGAAGTCATAATTTTAAGGGTTTATTCTGCACCTCATTAGTTCAGGGACACAGAAATGAGCGTCCTATCTCAACATATCGCAGAGCTATTCAAACTTTTGTCTATTTTCAAAACTATTGGGTTTTCTTATGAAAAACAGTGTTTTCCGGATTTCGGGGCTATGTATCGTAAAAGACGACCACATTTTTAGAATTTACATTACATTTCCATAAAAGAAACAACCGTTATTGAAATGTTGTCATGTAAATTAGGAGCTACACTAAGAGCCATATAAATTTGAACTATTGTTATTAGGGTTTTCTTAACTCCTTCAATATTTTCTTAATCAGCTCTATTTGTAGACTTAGCGGTTTGCCTCCGACTCAAAACTTGCCTTATTTAGTAAGCTTTAAAATGGTACCCTGTTGTTTCAAAAACAAAAATTATTTAAGTCTATTTTTTTCTGATTTCTAAGTCAAAACAAATACATTTGCTGTAGCTTGAATAAGCCAATCTGAACTCATTATTCAATTTCACACGAATATGGTGATTTCCCATCCTTCCATCATTAGGTATACACACTTTTTGCTCAGATTAAGGATTAGGGGACACTTTGGAAAGAGTGAAAGATGACAGAAGAACATATTTGAAATCGTTACAATTATTTTTATTATTTTAACACAATAAATACAGATCTTATATTTTTATACTTTGAGGGTCTTGTTTTATTAAATTTCTATTTTTAATTCTATTCTATTTAATAAAATTAGACACTACAATTTCTGCTTATAAGTTATTGCTTATAAGTAATTGGGTTATTCATTATAAATTGTATGTCTCCTGCAAATATAAAGCGAAAAAATAGATTTAAATGAAAAGACAATTATAATACTCTTAAAAATAGAAACTTCATAAAGCAAGACCCTGAAAGCATAAAAATATAACATTTGTATTTATTATGTTAAAAATAATTGTGATTGTTTCCAAAATGTTCTTCTGTCATCTTTCACTCTTTCCAAGGTGTCTCCTAATCCTTAATCAGAGCAAAAAGTGTGTAAACCTAATGTTGGAAGGAAGGGACATCACCATATTCGCGTGAAATTAAATAATGTGTTCGTAATGACTTCTTCACACTAAAGCTAAGGTATTGGTTTTGACTTTGAAATCAGAAAAAATAGACTTAAATAATTTCTGTTTTTAAAACAACAGGGTACCATTTTAAAGCTTATTAAATAAGGCAACTTTTGAGTCGGAGGCAAACCGCTAAGTCTACAAATAGCTGATTAAGAAAATATTGAAGGAGTTAAGAAAACCCTAATAACAATAGTTCACATTTATAATGGCTCTTAGTGTAGCTCCTAATTTACATGACAACATTTCAATAACGGGTGTTTCTTAATGGAAATTTACTGTAGATTCTATGTGGTTGTCATTTACGATACTTAGACCAGAAATCCGGAAAACACAGTTTTTCATAAGAAAACCCAATAGTTTTGAAAATAGACAAAGGATTGAATAGCTCTGCTACATGTTGAGATAGGACGCTCATTTCTGCGTCCCCGAACTACAAATGAGGTGCAGAATAAACCCTTAAAATTATGACATCTCAATGTGGGACACCCTGTATATAAAGTAAGTAGCATTAAGTTCATTAAATGTATTCTCCACTTATAGCTGCAAAAGTCATAACATCATTTAGGAAAGCAAATGTTATATGTAGTAGAAATTTTGAATTGAAATTGCACGACCAGTCAAAATGACTGGTCTGGTAAATCCAGTGTTAAATTGTTTCTTTAAGTAAAGAAGAAACAAATTTTGATAGCTAATGGAAAATTGGTTCTCCTGAACAATTACAAATTTGTGTCCTTTACCTCCGGTGTACAGAATTTTATTTACAGACAAGATTTTGGAATCTTGTCTGTTGGAAAACTGTTGGGAAATTGTGGTAAGTGAAAGGCAAACATTCGAAAGCTTGCTAAATTCTCTACAAAAAAGGGTTATGAAGCAATTTTCTAAGGGGCACTATCAATTGGAGAAATAACTGCCTACAAATTCGGAAGTTTTTTTTTTTAACGTTTTCCCCCTCTGTTTACTGCACTTTTTATTTTTTCTTAATTGCATTTAACAGTAAAATGAGTATTTTATTAAAAGAAGGCAAGAAAATGAGAAAAATATTGGTAGCAGTGTTTTCCTAGAGCGAATGTTGAGAAAGAGGATGGAGTAATTTTTGCATAGTTGCTGTTTATATTATAAAGTTAAGAAGAGCTTGGAAATCTTTTTACTCTTAAGAGTAAGGGTTATTTTCTAGTTCTTCAATATGTTTAACTGGAGAGGTGAGTAGTTGGGATGGAAGAGGAAGAGTGGCGTGGAAGATGTTGGGATTGGAACCCCATAATTATCCCAACTAACCATGGCCTAAGGATGATGGTGGGATACTTACAGGGCGGCTAAACCTGGGAAGGATAGATCACGGCAAGATCTTCAAAGCAGCCTTCGCGCTTAGATAAATACACAACATTAAATGTTAGCCTTGCAATTTTGAAGAATTTCTACAAAATTTCCAATACCTAATGAGTACCAATTGCAAAACACCTTTTCTAAAAAACTGTAGTGCAGCCAACTGTGAATTAGAATTTGTCTGGGGTCTGTTTGCGAGGACCACACCCACTTACATTGAAGTATCTATCGTGATTTTAAACAGTGATTTTGGTACTTACGCATTAGCTTAAAGGTTCTTTGCAGGTTATATATTCCTTCTTTACATGTTCTCTGAGGTTATAAACCACATTATTATATAAATATAGTAATCAAAAGTTATTATAGTAATGAAAAGTATTTAAAAGCACTGCTATCACTACTAAAAGTAACTTTTTTTTACTACTATATTTATAAAATATGGTTTCTAACTAACCGTTAGATAACTTGTAGTTGAAATTAATACTTTTAGGCTTGTAAAGCATAAATGAAAATAAGCAGAATATATTTCAGCAAGCAATATTTATTAATAAAAAGGTTAATATTATAAAAATCAATGGCAATTGTGAAGTTTAGGGGCCTCCTCAGCGATATTTTTGTCCGGTGGTTCTATAACATTTATATTTATTTCGCATTATGGGCATACGTGCTATGCGTTTTCGTTCGCTATGCTCGCTCAAGAAGATATCAAAACTCTAGTCAATCCAACTTGGCGAATTGGATTGACGTGAGTGTTTACTACCAGCAACAACCAATATAATTGCCCATACGAATAGCCAATAGTTTATAATCCAATATCCAAGTGAATAGCCAATCACTGTCATAATCACTACAGATACTTCACAAGTAACGGGATGTGGTCTTCGCAAACAGACCCTTTGTCTGCATGAAAAAAAGGCGTTTATTCTACATATAAACTACATACAGCTTATATCAATATTATTATTATGAATTTGGATGTTTAATAATTCTGAACATGACAAACATCCACATCTGCATCTATCCATCATAATTATGAGAAAAAAAGAAAGTAAATAGTATGAACAAAAAATAGATAGAAAGGACATCTATAGGCGAAGGTCTAGGTTGACCGTTATGCCGAAGACTGCCCAATGTTTTACATCATTCAATCTTGAATACATACAATATTAAGTTGAAGTTATATAATGTTGATTAATTGTATAATTGGATTTATACGCAATATAGTATAATTAATACCGTAAAATAGGGTCACATTAGTACATTGTGGCAAAAGTAGTACAAACATATACTGCTTATACATGCTAGTATATTTGTGTGAGAGCGAGCAGACAAATGTCACCACATTTTGTCACAAGTCCAGAGGGGAAAGAATATCAAGCGATAAAAACACTCTATACGGTGTGCATTAGAAATAATAAGTGTAGCATAAATGGTTGTATAAAATTATAATCAAAAAAATAATTTACAAGGCAGTAAAATAATTAATGTTATATTGACGCCGACAGTAGTGAGGCCGGGACACCCTATTTTATATGCAGTAACATTAAAATTCATCATTTCAAATCACGACGATTTTTTTTAGATCAAAGTAAAAACGATTTCTGGCGGCCGTAATATTTTTTAGCAAAAAATGTGTCTAGTTTACGATTTATAAGGATATTACGGGGAATATATGTTCCTTTTTTTACAGTTGATGAAAGGTTAGCCTTCAGATTGGGCGAATAAAAAACTTAAATTAATAAAAATGATTTATTAATTAGCACTTCACTAGTTTAGCAGCCTTAGAGCTTAAAATTACTTACAGATCTACACGCCTACTGAGGCTGTAAGTAGTTTTAAGTTTGAATTATTTGTAAAGCACTAAAGCTCCATAACTATTGTAGTAGGTGATTACAAAATCATTTTTATTCGTTGGCCTTCCGACTAATAAGTGAATAAGTAAATAATTTTTTAGATATGGCTGGCTGGCCTTGCCTGCGTGGAAAGCAAAATAAACGTCAAGTGCCTACGCTGGATGTATTTTTTTACTCAACAGGAGTGGCCACAAAATGTCTTTTGTGAACGAAATTTAATTGTTATTGACTCGAGATTCTCATTATATATATATATATATACCCCAATGACACCCAATTTCTTCAAAAAAATGTTTAAAATGTTTTCCTCCGGGACGTCATAGACAATATTATAAATAACATGTGTTCTAAATGTTAAGTCAGTTCATTGAACAGATCTTGGACGTACTGTAAGCAAACCTGAACAGAAGTAATTTGAATGGATAAACGTTTAAAATATTCTCTTAAAAGTATAAAAAATCACAAGGTTATTTTTAATTAGAAATATTACAAAATTAAATAATGTTTTCTTAAAGTAAAATTGAGATTAAAACTTACGTTTGGCTGATGGGAAACGTAGATGATACTACAATCTCGCTAGCAAGGCGCCATCAACCTGAAAAGTGTATGACACATGTTAATGAGGCAACATTAAAATAGGTATGTAGCCAAATAATAAAAATATAATAAAATACAACATATAATCAAAAAGTTTAAATGACGGAGAACGGAAGACGGAATTACTAATAGAAGTACCTGGGATTCTTAAGGGGAAATTATAAGTCAAACCACAGAATTTTTTATTGGCCACGTAATCAAACTTCTCATTTTACAACTAAGCAACAGGAAAATGCGATAGCATGTTATATATTAATAAGTCTTTTTTGCATATCAACTAAACTGATCCAAAATGATATCCAAGACTGTTTATGGGCCGGAAATTAAAATTTCGAACATTTCAAATTTAAAAACCCTTTTTTTATCTTTATTACAAGAAATGTTCACCTGATCAACTTTAAATTTTATCTCACCATTTTCGAAAAAAATTATTATTTCATAAAAGTCCTACGTACTTTACTAGATTTTGTCTTGTTTCAAAATAATTGTAATTTTTTGTTCTAGATTAAAAATTTCACAATGAAAAGCGCCCAAGAAAAAGAGGGTTACAGACATAGTGCCGCCATTCTTTTTTTTAAGGATTAACTTTTCTTTTTTTTTGATACTTTAATATCCCATATAAAACTTATTTGTTATCCATAAATTGGAGAAAATTACTTTGACTTAGATCTCACAAGGGAGTATTGCGTCTTAAGAGAGCCATAGAAGGAAATAGGTTGCCAAAACTCCATAAGACATATATATATATATATATATATATATATATATATATATATATATATATATATAAGACATATATAAGATAATAATAATAAGTAAATAAGTATTCGTTCATATTATTAAAATTTTTCTCATTTCATCATGACGAGGATGCGGCGAAGGGGCGAACATTGTTGTAAGGTTGAGCTACGCGCTTCTCACGGTCAAGCGGATAAACGTAAGAGAAGCATGGAGCTAGTGGTTCCGTTCATTATCGACAAGGGCTCAGCGGAACTCCTCTTCACCTAACTGCTCCTGAAAAAAGCAGAGCAATGAGGGCCAATCCCTGTCTCATCCACGACGCTTGCTTTGTTCCTAGCATGACAGGCAGCTTCTAGTAGGCGCTACTTCTCATACAAATATCCGAAAGGATGCAAGCCTACAGAGAAAATATAAAAGGCGATACTAAGGACGTATGGTATATGACGATAATAGGGAGGAAAACGAGAGTAGCTGATGACCCGTGCTTCGTCACGGCAGAAAAGTAGTTATTTTATTGAGTTAAATAATGTATCATAAAAATTAACGCTACGACATAATTTTGTGCAGTTTATTATAGCAGGGTTCGCGTCATACTAAAAGTTATTCATCTATTAATAAGTTATCAACGTATAATACTTCTTGACACTGGGGCGCTACAGACCAGTGTCAACAAACAGATAACGTAGATATAACCCGTTATCTATCACCCGTTATCAGTACCCGTTATCAGTAACGGTACCGGTTGAAATTCGTTTTCAATAATAAATGGACGCTAAAATTTAAAAATTTATGTTTCGAAGCTGTCATTTGGAAACACCTATTATATTTGCGAGAATTACAAAGAAGTGTTCTGACTGGGGATGCTGATGGGTGAGGAGGCTGTGCAAGAGTTCGGGATATTATTACCTGTAAAAAAATCCAAAAACATTCGTTTATGAGCATTGCCCCGTGCTCTAGTGGAATTCTTATGCGGGCGTTGCTGGTAGAGTCCCGCCTGGTTGAGTTTTTTCATTTCGGGGCCTATTGAAAAAAATTCCCTGCTCTATCATGGATTTTTGGGTAACGCTACAACATTTTTCAAGATGGTTGACATTCGTCGAAACTATTATACAAAAAGTTTGGTTACCTTTGACGTTGAAGCATTAGAAAACAAGCAATTTTGAGACGTTCGTATATTTGCTTAAATATATAGGTTGGGAAACGTGGAAGTTCGTAAGGTAACGAAATGTTTTACAAAAACTATATTTATAGCATTTTTGTCAAAACGACCTCAGTCAGGGAAATCGGTGCTTATAATTCTGAAGGTTGGCATCTTTCCGTTAAACTATTTTTTTTTTCGTTTTATATCAATTACATTTGACAATTAAATTTTATATTTATAATATTTCAGTAAAACAATTTAAATAAATCGAAAATTAGGCCAGGTGGCCGTGAGTGCTAAGGCGTATGTATTCTTTGCCTAAGATCCTTGGTTCGATTCCCACTAGTGGGTGGTGGATTTTTCTTTCGAAAAAAGAAATAGGGCATCAGCCCTATGCTGGCTAGAAAAGGGTGGTAACCTATAGATAAACCGTCCTAAAATTCGTTTTCAATAATAAATTGGCGTTAAATTTTAAATAAATAAATCAAAAACAATTTTCTTTATGACCGAGAGGGATGGCGGGGAGAGAAATACCTGCTTTGCTTGAATTGCCTATTGTTAGTTTTCAGCGTGGCGCCTAAAATCTCCCTTTTCTTTTTGATGTCATTAGATTATGTGTTTAAAGTTTTTCGCCAAGTATTAACTCTTTCTGGTCGAAGCTTTCCAAATGACACTAGCGACACTTTGAATTGACACAGGATAAGTGAAGCGTGAGCCGCCAGCTGGAGAGGACTATCTCATGGAACATGAGAGCTTAGCTACTTCCCGTCCTATCCTCTTACATCCATTATGTAACTCCCTACCTCCTGAGTCGGTATTACCTTTAATGGACTGTGAAACAATTCATGTCATATATTCATGATTTGAAATACACTCAAATAAACGAGGGAATATTGGTGACACAGTCTACCCAACATTTTGCTGGTGAATATATTCTACCATGATTATACTTGTTTAGAGTTCGTTTTACCAAACCAACTATTTGGAAAAAAACTCCTTCTGGCAGATTTAAGTCGTTATAGGGTTTTTCCCTAAAATTCTTATATTTGGTGTATATATATATATATATATATATATATATATATATATATATATATCTTATATATGTAAATTTGGAAAGTTTCTTTTCTTCTTCCTAGTAATTTGAGCACATATTATGTCCCATCGGGATTTTACATAATTATCTATTATACGGTTCTTACGTTTTTTTATAATTCGTTTTTACATTTGAAATACATATTTCATTCTAAATTATTAAGTATTTTCCTTATAGTTAGTCAGATTAGGAATATTTTTTATAGTATAAATGTGGAAAACATATGATTGAACCAAAATCCTTTGAAATTTTACAAAAATAGCAACCATATTGCTTGCATATATCGGGTTTCGACACATTTTTTTATGTTATATGTTTTAAAGTTAAAATTTAACTATTAAAAAAACGTTTATTTTATAAGTTAAAAAATAATAGTTAAAAAAACAACTTTCATTTATAAGTTTTAAGAGTAAATTTTATTTAGGAACTTCTAAATTTAGGCACATGAAAATAAAAGTTAAATTAATACGTTTATCTTTTTCAATGTGAAATAAAAGTTTTAAGCATTGTAATCAAGAATTTTAGTGTTTCGTTTTCAATCCTAAATAATGTATTAAATTATTATAGATATAATTTACATTCCACAAATTTACAGGGTAAATTATTATAGAAATTGAATTAATTCTTTAAAATAAGTGAAATGTTCTTTGCTTAAAAATTTTTTTTTGGGTATTTACTGAAATTTATTTATTGATACAAAACAAAAAATAAACATTAGTAGCTTTAATTTATTCCTTTTTCCTATTAAGTATTTTAATAACAATTAGTTTATTTTTTTTATTTTTTAAGTTGAAAAATAACAGTTAAAACATTTTTTTTAAAAGTTTAAATTAAAAATTTATTTTATAATTTTTAATTTTTCAAATGAAAATTTAAATAATAAATACTTTTTTAAAATAATAAATACGTTTTTGACCATATATATACATTTTTATATATAAAGTCAGGTTTTATACAGAAATTTTACCAGATCTACATAGATTCAATTGGATTTTTTTGCTCAACAATCAAATATCCTAGTGATTTGATGTCCTTTCATGATAACTCTTTTGATACCTTTGTTTCATTACAAAGCAAATATAACACGTTCACTAATTGACCCAAAGGCAATGATATGCACGTCGGCATTCAATGGGCTATTCTATTGGAAGATCTAAATGTAAATGATTTATGTGTTGCCGAAATGCCGTCGGATAATTCTTATGAGCCGCCCACGTAAATTGCTGGAAGCATGCGAAGATTAAGCAAGACACCCACATCGCGTGGGAAGCTGACCTGTTCAGCGAGCAATTCTCTAATGGCAGATTTGAGGATGGCAGAATCCATTCTAGATATGCCCTGACATGTTTCTTGCCGTGTCTTTCGAGCATAATTACCGGCTTCATCATCGATAAAATCCTTTCTTTATAAGGTTGACCTCATGACGCAATCCGGAAGTGTAGTCTAGAAAATTTTACGTTTCAGAACCCCTAAAGAAAGGAAATAACGGCAAGCAATCAGGGATTCGTTGGGATTTGGCTAAGAAAACATCAATACGATTTTTGTAAAAATCTGTATTAAGGACGTCTCGGCTACTCTTTGGTAGCCTTCGTCAGCTGAAAAAGGCAATAAACAAGAGAATACAGACTTAATGAACAGAAAAAGGTTAATCAGTAAGATAAATGATACATCTATACATAAAAATCACTTTTATATATAAATGTAAGTTTGGTTTCTCTGAGTTTGTTTATTCTCCATCATAATAATGCAATCTTTCAACGATTTGTTGCACTCCTTCTTTCATCTCAGAATAATTGTCCCAAAGCAGATATGGAGAAAGAATTAATCAGTATGACATGGACCAGGCAGGATTTTTTACCTGGCAGAAAAAATCCTGCCTGGTCCATGTCATACTGATTAATTCTTTCTCCATATCTGCTTTGGGACAATTATTCTGAGATGAAAGAAGGAGTGCAACAAATCGTTGAAAGATTGCATTTTTACTGGTTTTACCTCTAGTAGCAACATAATTTGATATCTTCAAGCCTGAGAGGGTATCTTAAACAAATTATAGTCTTCAACTGGGCAGCAGGACCTTCAACTTGAAAGGCCCTAACCCCATTCCTTTGACTCAATAAGGACTCGAAGATTCTTAAAGACTTTAAAGACACATTAGCATCCGTCACGTTCCTTGACTTCTTTAATGCGTTCGACTATTTCCGAGTGATTGTAGATTGCTAAATACTGCAGTTTAAAGCTATGAAATCGGCTATACGACAAATGAGCATCTTCTCGAGTAGATGTTTTTACTAATAAAGTTGTTGCTTGTCATTAGAGAAGAGAAAATGACTGACTCTCGCACGCTCTAATTCCAGCGAATTACCCTCCGGCTACAGGTTCCTTTTCGACACATCAACCTAATGACCAGTTATTATTAAAATCCTGCTCCATTTTCTTCTCTAGAGATCGACAATCAATTTCCAGGTCACAAAACCTGTCACATCGGATTCTAAAAACTTGAGTCTTAGTTTTTTATGTAAAAGGGCATTCAGTATGTTTGTGTATTCGGAATTTGTGCCAATTTTGAATCAATAGTGGCGTTCAGATTTGCCTATACCTCTGCTCACCCCTGTCTTTTCTCTTTTCACAGGGAAGAAACATATAGGATATATATATATATATATATATATATATATATATATATATATATATGTTGATCTGTTTGCTCTCTCATAGGCTCTAAAATGGTCCGATTTTGAAAAAACGAATAAGCGGCCGGCAATAATTATGTAATGCAAACAGTGATATCATGGCCCAACTTACTAAGAGATTTGTTGGAAAAAGGCCTCACAGGTGGTTTTGTTCCCACTCAAGTAGGAAGAAGAAGAGTAAAATTTGTATAAAGTGACATATATTGAGTGGTAAGTGGGTGGGAAGTGTTGTAGGAATGACTAAGATACGGGAGGTGGGCGGAGACCACGATCCTTCCGACACTGGCATACCTTACACAGCATTCCTTATTATATCTGTTATAGTAATTTTTTTAATCATCATCCGCCCGCATTAGTAAAACACTCTTGCATGTATCTACTATATTGCGTATTTTTTTAATTCTTATTATTTAGTTTCTGCAGGAAGACCCTGACATGAATATTTCTTTTATACATACTAAACACACTTTTGTCTGAGAGATTCACACTCAGACAAAGTGTGTTTTTGTTTTTCTCTATTGTCAACTTAAAAATCGAATATTATCAGAAGATCAATCTTTTTTTACCAAGACCCCTAGGATGGTACACAAACTCCAAAAGTGGTTCAAAGTCCCTAAGCTTTAGTTAGATACGTTTTCCACACATTTTCCTCTTAACCCTCCAATCTTCGTTATTTCTTGATTCTTTCTTTTTCTTTTTCATAACTTTCAGTACAATGTTTTTTTCCAAACTGACCTGGACGTCCACTAAAATTGGCTGTAATGAAGAAACAATAGCTTTGTAATGTTGATGAGGAAAACAGAACCCTTAAAGTCTGGAGTTTCACATATTGATCAGGTCAAAATATGCATAACACATAAATCTATGTGGTTTTCATTATTAATGGGCCTGAGTTCGAAACCTTCGAAGAATGAAAAGAAAAAATATTTTTAAAAAAGAGGAAAACAGTTCTCTCCATTATCGATTAGAAGTTGGGGTGGATTCTCGGCTGAAAGCCAAAAGGAAGGATCCGTTACTAATGGATGTGCGAAAGCTTCCTCGACTTTTTAACGTTTTTGTTAATAAAAAACAACAACAAATTAACAACAAATTACTCGTAACCGTACAAAAAGTAGCCACGCTTTCAGCGAACTGGACGATTTCCTAGAATCGTTCAATAATTCAAACCCGGAAATCAGGGGTCATGGATAAAGTATTATTCTTTAAAAAGTTGTCATATTTGCGCGTTTCTAGTATTTATTGTTGATTGCTAACTAATGCATCCAGCTACCAAGAAAATGGTCCGAGGACAAAGTTGAATTTAAGTCATGATCAAAAATATTTTTTACTTCATGGATCTTTGCCATCCATGTATGAATTTGAGCCTATGTTTTAGTATGTTTGTAAGAACGTATTGCAACCAGGAGAGCTTTGAATGAAAAGAAAGTTGAATATTTTCCTAAATAATTTTGGATTTGGTCGTGATACCGAATAATGTACGACTTGCATGAGCTTTCGCATATTAGCAGCGTTCCATGGTCCCTTCGAGTTTTTTTCCTTTATTAGCATTTTATTTGGAGTATATACAATCTGCCAAGATTTGCATAAAAAAGTGATCAAAATTTTCTTATACACTTTAGTTATTCAATTATGGAAAAAAAAACGGAGATCGTTCATGGTCATCAATAAAGTCGAACTCTCAAGAACTTTGTCATATTAGTCAGCTTGTATTATATTATATATATTTATATTTTTATCCTCGGTTAGCATAAAAAAAGATATCAAACATTCTCATACCTTTGTTTGACACGAAGCAATGGCCTAGGGTGTTTATCAGCATTACAAGAAGTTCGACATAAAACACAGATTTTGGGGAATTTGGAAGTAATTCACACCCCCCCCCTCCAGAACTGTTATGATACCTTCAAAAGCGCTGTTTATCACCCGTATAAGAGTCACATCTGTTTAACGTCATAGCGGGTTTCCTTATTGTAGATTAGGTGATAATACGCATGAATGTGGGAGCCTTCAAACACCCTTCGCAGAACTTGCAGGGTAGGAAGATTGAGACATGGATACGTCAGTACAAGCTACATGCCTGTATGTCAGCATTATGAGATTTAGTCGCATCTGTTTAACATTAAAACAGGTTTCCTTATTGGAGATTGGGAGGTAATACGCTACATATTTTGAGCCATCAAATACCCATTGGAAAAATAGTATGATAGGAACATTCAAAGCGGGTCTCCTATTTGTAGATTGGGTGGTAATACGCAAGGCGCTGTGTGCCGTCAAGCACTATTTGCAGAACTGGTATGAGAGGTAGATTGAGATATGGATAGAGGGTGTCTATACTAGAGCTACCTGTCAATAGAGGAGATATGGATAGAGGGTGTATATGCTAGAGCTACATGACTATAGAGGAGATATGGATAGAGGTTGTATATGCTAGAGCTACATGTCTATAGTGGAGATATGGAAAGAGGTTGTACATGCTAGAGCTACCTATCTATCGAGGGGATATGGATTGAGGGTGTCTAAGCCAGAGCTACCTGTCTATAGAGGAGATATGGATAGAGGGTGTATATGCTAGAGCTACATGTCTATGAGAAGATATGGATAGAGGGTGTCTAAGCTAGAGCTACCTGTCTATAGATGAGATATGGATAGAGGGTGTCTATGCTAGAGCTGCCTGTCTATATACCAGCATTATAAAAAATTAATCTTATTATCTCACATCATAGCGGGTTTCCTATTTGTCGATTGGATGGCAATACGCTAGACGTTCTGAGCCGTCTAACACCCTTTGCGGAACTGGTATGAGAGGTAGATTGAGCCATGGATTGGGGGAATCTGTGATAGAGCTACCTGGCTAATGATCAGCATTATAAAGCGTTAATCTTATCGTCTCGACGGCAAAGCGGGATGCCTAGTTGCAGATTGGGTGGTAATACGCTAGAGGTTGTGAGCCGTCAAACATCCTTTGCAGAACTGGTATGATAGGAAGATTGAGACATGGTTAGAGGGAGTCGAAGCTGGAGCTACCTACTACCTGGCTATATATCAGCATTATAAGAGGTTCGTGTCCGTTTTATTTATCATCAGCCCATTAAGCTATCATGATTTATGTAGACAAATACCGAATTTATCCTTTTAAAATATCTTCAGAAGTTGTTGTTATTCATCATGAACAAGTGCCTATGCTGGAGAATATCTTGACGTATTTATCAAAGCACAGTAAATACTGACTACACGATTTAATTTATCGTCCGAAGGAAAATTTATCACTAGCCAAAACATATTCTTTGCCTCATATGATGAACGAACTTAGTGAATTTAAAAGACTAAAGCCCACCGTGCAGGATGTGCGTGAAGCAAGCAAATCTCTACTTCTATTAGTACATTATACTATTGTAAACAAGTAGACTCAATTAGTTCTCCTTAAGAAAATAAAAATTAAGGCAGTTGGGTCGATACTTGTTATATTAGACTTGTTCATATAAATGGAGCTGGCTATATTTTCTAGATATATTGTGATGATTTTCAAAACAACGCTTCCTCGTTTATATGCGATATAGTACAGTAAGGGTGCACCTACAATGGTCCCGATCCGATCCGATAGCCACCAGCTGTCGGAAAGAAAACAAACACAACAAGCATCTCAATGGAGGTGTCTACGTAGGTCCCGACCCGATCCGATCCGATGACTACCGATTCCTGGCCGTTCAAACTTGTTTTCTTCTAGACCGTTATCGCACGACCGACACATAGTGGAGCAAACGACATATTGTGTTTCAAAAAGTTATAACAAGGTAATCGAAGGTTTCTAAGCTTATTAGGTGGTGTTCCTTAACTTAATCACTCATTTTCACTTCACTACGAGTTCATTATTGACGAGCTGTGACTAGATCGGATCGGATCGAGTCGTGACCAATGTAGGCACTCACTTCGGCCACTGTCTGTCAAGATTAGATTGGAGAAATGTCCAAGTAAGTGCAGCCTAAGCCGAATGAAAGTAGTGGTCACTCGAGTGAACTTTTTTATCCTAACAAACCCCCGTCCGAGTATTTTGATATTATTGATTTCCAGAACTCAGTTTTCTCACTAGTAATGAATGAAGTATAACGAGTTATATTGAGAGATTAACAACCCATTTTTAACGAATCATTTTCCAGGCTTAGAAACTTTTTTTAATAATTAAATAAGCTATACTATAAAATTATAGACACCGTTCCAAATTTCATTCAGGATTCCACGTTCAGTAGCTTAGGAGACTGAATATGACCGATTTACTTGTTGTTGTTGTTGTTGTTTTTTTTTTTTTTTTTTTTTTTTTTTTTTTTTTTTTTTTTTTTTTTTTTTTTTTTAATATTATTAATAATCCACAAAAAAAGGCACAGATTTCCGTAGTGACTAAATATTTTAAAGCATTTAAATTCATTAAACCTACTAACAATTTTTAATTTTGTTTCACAAAATATGTTGAAAAAACGTCTTTTAATGACTGAACAGATTTATTTTATTTTGTGGAAGTAGGCCATCTCATTCCATTCGCTTGAAAATGAGGCATTAGTAAAAACATTTCACGTTTTTTTATAACACGCCTTTAAGATTCCCACCTCATTTGTGTGCGTCTCAAAATTCCGCTTCCTGCAGAACGAGATTATACAAAACAAAAAATGTTGAAGGTGAAATTTTTTACATTCTATTTCTTATAGAAAAGTGAATAATAAATATAATATAGGGGTCTCCCGTAGTCTAGTGGCTAGCGCGCTGGATTCATAAGCGGGAGATGGTGGGTTCGATTCCCACCTCCGGCAGGAATTTTCTCATCTCAAGGCTCGCTGGGAAAATTCCTCGCTGCACCCTGGATGTCGGCGCTAATGACCTAGAAGTAGATGCGCCGTAAAAAAAAAAAATAAAAAAAAAAATAAAAAATAAAATAAATATAATATCTCATCAGATTTAGTTTGCATAACATATGAATGAAAAATTATTTACATTTGTCTTACAGTGAATTATGCATTAAGAATGTGAAAAGTAATAAGCCAACAACTCGCAGTGAAAGGTACATCCTGATCCTTGAGAAAATCACGAATGAGAAATATATATATATATATATATATATATATATATATATATATATATATATATATATATTTATATACTAGCTATTACCCGGCGTGCTACACTACTTTCTGCATCTATAAAAGCAAAAATAAATTAGAAACCAAGTAATTAATATTAAAATCTGTAACAATTTGAGTTTATTGTTTCGAACTCGTGATCTACAAACTGTGAGTCATAGACGATTTTAACCTAGCCTATGACTCTACCCGTGTCAAGACCTACCTGTGTGCCACGTTTGGTATACATATATATATATATATATATATATATATATATATATATATATATATATATATATATATATATTCTAGACAGTTCAACCAATCATTCAAAGTGCGATTGAAAATGCATTGATGTAAAATTATGCATTGATGTATTATTTCAATCGAAATATTTAGTAAAATCAATATATTTTTATTATATTATATTTTATGAGTTTTAAGGGAGGAAAAAATAAAGATAAAAAAAAGGATAACAAATACTTAAAAATGTATTGTAAACGCACACACGGTGGATGATACCCCCTCCGCCAGACATGCACACGCGTTCATACACATAACAGATCTGTAGCCGTTCATTATTTTTTGCTGGTGCCGTAAGAACATCTAATATATTAGGTCTCTCCTTACTTATAAGAAAGCAACAGCATATACGGTAGACTTTAACTTACGAAGGACTAAACAACTGCATTTGTAGCCTTCATCTTAATATAGATGGAACAACAGCATCTAGCGTAGTGAATAATCCTTATTATAGCATCCTTAACAGCCGAATCCACAGCCTTACTATGGAACAAACAAGAGCGTCTAAAGGAGGCTGTCAAACAAGAGATTAAACCGTATTTCGATCAAAGGATTCTGTCACACTTGTCCACTACAACGCCTCCAGCATGGTGTCAACGCCAGATAATGGGTTGTTCGGGTTACGATTTTACACGCCCAAAAACTGTAGGCGCCATCGAGTTATTTCTACATCAGGTACTTGGCGGTACTGCTAATCCAGTTAAGCGAAACACAGTACTTTGTTCAGCCAAACAGTGCAGTACAATTTGACTCGAAACCCCCTTTTTTTTTAAAAAAGGTAGTATTCCACCGAAAGATTCCGTTATTATTCCTTAATTTTACAAAATGAGTATAAACTGTTCCTTTGTTATTCTAATACAAGGAAGGATGGATTCGCCATACAAGGAAATGAGGGCTAACCATGATGAGATTGAAAGGTATGAACAGGTGTTGTCAGTGTCTTCTGCGAGGAGGCCAGCTGTAAAAGCTTTCAAAATATTCTTTTTATTCCACTTTTATGTAAAACTCACTATAATAATTAAATATCAATTTAATCAATAATAAATTAATAATATTACGAAAATAAACATGATAATACTTTTATATTTGTTTTGTTTTTTCACTCTAGAATTCCAATTACATTATGAAATTGAGAGATAATTTCAGTTCTGAGTATACCGTTACAAAGCTGATTAAATTCAAATTTCACAACTCTTGTGAGATTCTGCAGTATACAAGATTATTTTTGGAAGAGTAGTGATTTCCGAAAAGTTGTCGCTTACCAGAAGCTTTTATTAATTTCTACTTTTTGAATTGATATTAAGATTTGAATGAGATATTTGTGAACATTGAATGTGTATCATACTTAATGCAAATTCAAGATTGATTTAAAAAATGTAATGAATCGTTGAAAAATAAAAATGTGTACAAGCAGAGAAAATTGGTGTTGTACTACGAAAAACAGGTTTTTTTCTGAAGAACCTTTAGAAGACCATATTTCTGAGATTTTTTGTCTAGTCCCCCCTCCCTTATTGGTCAAAACCAAAGTTATTGTCAATTCATATTAAGTGGTCCATAGGTGGTTCCTTGACAGTTTTAGAAAAAATTCATATTTTTACCTTCGATTACATATGGAATCACTAGTTTAAAACAATTTTTAAATTTTTTTTACAGTCAAAAGTTTAAAAAAGGCGGCCATCTTTGTTCACCGCGCATGCTGATTTTTGAGTTTATGAACTCTTACGAAAAATTCATTTTTTCAAGATATGTGATTATATTCTGCAATGTAGTAATTTTACTTCAATGGTTGAAAAAATAAGTTTAAAAAATGACAGAAATGTTCACTGGTTTTGAAGCTTATCTACATGATATTGCTTACCGTCCGAACATCAACACTAAAATATGTATAGTTCTCCCCAATGATAGTTTAGAACGTTAAATACTTTCGAAGACAGGTATAGTTGGGATTCGGCTAGGAGAAAAACGTCAGACCTTCAAAAAGAAATCTGTATTTTGGAAGTTTCGACTGCAACAATGGCAGCCTTCTTCAGCTAAAAAATATATACAACTTATAAGTAAAGAAAATGTACAAGTAGTAAGTAAAAGACAGGCAGAAATGAGCGGAGTATATATATCAATACAATAAATTTTAACCAATCTTATTTTTAAAAAACAATGAAAATACGGTAGTTGGAAAGAAAACAGCATGTAGAACTTGTTAGTAAAAACAGTACAAAAAAAAAATATTAAACAGTAAAAACAACGCACATTTTTTATGTAGTGAAAAACAAAATCTATTTTATAAGTGAATACAATTTATAACAATTAATATATAGATACATACCACTAGAGAATGCCTAGGGGGGAGGGAGGAAGACCTCGAGGACAACTTAGGTAACCATGGTAGAAGAATGAACGACAGCAACTACACCGGTGGTCTTTATAGTTATGAAAAAGGGGTGGGGAGGGGGTAAATCGGTGCAGATGAAATAGGTGCAATTGCTGGGTTGTAAAAGCGGGTTGTAAAGGAGGTTGTAAAAGGTGTTAAGAGCTTTGGGACACACAAGTAGAGAAATAGCCTGGGAACAAAGATAAAAAAGGAGGTCAGGACAATTTATGGAAGACGGAGGAGTAAGCAGGGGAGATGTTTTGTTTGTCGGTTTTGTAATTAATGTTATTGGGGTTTAAGTTAATGTGGACGCATTCGGAAATCTGTCGCTTTTTGGTGTTTCGTTCAGTGGAAAGTATTTTAGTGTCGTCAAAGTTGAAAGTGTGTTTTTTAGTTATGGCGTGTTTTGCGAGGGCGGATTTGTGGATTTCTTTGTTTTTTATTGTCCGTTTGTGTTGTGTTAAGCGGGAGTGAATATAATTTTTGGTTTCACCTATGTATACAGCATTACAGGAGGGGGTTTGGCAGGGTATTTGGTAAACAACGTGGGTGGCGTAGTCATAGGGAAGGGGATCTTTGAGTTTGGTGTACAATGTAGTAAGTTTGTTAGTGGTTTTTAACCCAAAGTTTAGTGACGGGAGGGCTTTTTTTAAAGTCTTTGTGAGTTTTTCCGTCAGTCCTGGTGTGTATGTCAGGGAACGAAATATCTGGAGGGAGGATTCGGGGGAGGTATTGGGGGAGGTGGCATTGAAGGATTGGGATTTTATTTGTTTTATAAGTCGGTTTATGAGGTTGGGGGGGAATTGATTCAGTGTTAATATTTCGGTAGCTCTATTCAAGTTTTCATTGTGGAAGGACTCATGGGATAAGGAGAGGGCGCGGCGAAGAAGGTTCCGTGCTACATTGATTTTCATGTGGTAAGGATGGGAAGAGTGGAAATTGAGTAAACGTCCAGAATAAGTAGGTTTAGTATACCAGTTTGTGATGATAGTGCCGTCAGTCTGTCTGATAAGTAGAACGTCCAAGTAGGGGAGTTGTTGGTCTTGTTCAGTCTCCACCGTAAATTGTAGTCTGGGATGATAGGAGTTGAAGCAGTCTAGTATGTCAGTTAGTCTATCGGGGTTGATAATTAGCAGGAGGTCATCTACATACTTGCAAATGAAAGATATGTCCTGGGGGAACAGTGGGACGAAAGTGTTGAGTAAGTCAGTAAGAAAGATCGAGGATAAGTCTGGAGCAAGGCAGTTTCCCATAGCTAACCCTTCGATTTGTGGGTAAAATTGTCCGTTGTATTTGAAAAAACCACTGTTGACGCATAATTTGAGGCTGTCAACAAAATATTGAAAATATAGGGGGCTGTGCGGTTCTATAGAGGACCAATTATTTTGGATAATTTCTAACGTTTTTGTTAGAGGGACGTTGGTAAAAAGGGATGTGGCATCAAATGGGATCAGGATATGTCCGGGGGGTACAGTGAAATTAGATAATTTTGAAATAAGATCCTAAGAATTTTTTATATCGTACGGGTTATTATGGCTTAAGGCTTGTAACGCGGGGAGCAAAAATTTACTCAATTTGGAAGAGGGAGAATTAATATTCGAAATGTTGGGTCGGAGGGGGTTTCCGGGTTTATGAATTTTAGGGAGGCCATAAGCTCGGGGAGGGAGAGAGTTGTGAGAAATTAATTGGCGTGTCAACCCTTAAGGTCACTAACGCCATTCCTGTGAGTAGTAAAGTCTTGAAAGGTCATGATTTACAATCTTACCTGGAAGGGTCCGCTACACTAGAAACAGACCCGCTAGTGACAAGGTCTTGGAATCTTGGAAATCTATATTTCTAAGAATAAATTGTTTTTGTTATTTTCCTTAATCAGTTTTATTGTCAAATACATTATCCAACTATCAGCAATTAAAAAATAACAAGAAATAAAACAGACAAAAAGAACCATTGGAATAAACGAAATCAATTAATTTAAAGCTTTAAGCTGACGTTTTTCTCCTAGCCGAATCCCAACTATACCTGTCTTCGTATCTCTACAGCGGCTAACTATCTCCATCTACACTGTTAAATACTTTCTTTTAATTTATGCAGAAGAGTACGAAACTCAGCATGAAGAAAGGAGTTTTATGGGATTGTGAAAGTACCCAATAAAAATGTCAGCAAGAGGCAGTAAAGTTAATCCCTTGCAGAAAACGGCAGTTCCACGAAGGCCGGCTGCGTACGTGATTTGAAATACTTTACTACATGCCAGGGATCGAACAAGACCCAGGGACAAGATTATTAACCTCTCTTGCTTGTTGCTTCCACATAAGCTGGACAGGAATATATTCTTTGTGAAGAAGAAGAAGTTCAAAGTGTAACTTTTTTTTTAAAACTGATTTATGGATTATCTATACATTATCTAAGAGTCATATGCAGATATTCCTAACGCCATCTACAGATTTTCTCAGCGTCGGGCACAGATTTTTTTTTTTTTTTTTTTTTTTTTTTTTTTTTTTTTTTTTTTTTTTTTTTTTTTTTTTTTTTTTTTTTTTTTTTGGGCGGACCGACATCTGGGCTATTAGCATTGACATCCATGGCGCAGAGGGGAATTTTCCCAACGAGCCGTGTGATGAAAAAATTTCTGCTGCCCAAAAACGACATTTCGTGTCTCAAAAAAGGCTACAGCCACTAAACCTTAACCGATTTCAATAAATTTTATGAAATAAAAGCTGATGAAATTTAGTACAACTTTGTCTTGCCAGATTTGTCGTCTAACTTAATATCAGCACTGACATTGTTGAAATTAAACATTCAAATCCTGTGATTAGACTTGGAAAATAAATGACACATCTTTATAAAACGTAAATTTATCTTGATTCAATATTGAGATTAATTGAAAAAATATGATTTTTGAATAAGTTGAAAATAGTTTTTGATTTTTTCTAAATCTAATAATGATTTGAATATTTAATTTAAAGATATCAGTGCTGATGAAAAGTTAGATAAAAAATGAAATATTATTTTATGTTCAATTGTGAAGGTTCGTGAATTATTTACACGTAATTTATTACACAGGAGAAACAAAAAATAAAAAACGGGCTAAACGAAGTTGTTCTAAATTTTATTATCTCTTTTTTGAAACACGAAATGACATTTGGCCCCACTGTGTCCCAGTGGGATTCGAATGAGCTATCTCCCGCATAAGAATCTAAGGGGTTAGCCACTGGGAGACCCAGTTGTTCAAAAGTTGTTTGGTAGACTTTTGACGTCTTGTAATGTCAAAAGATCTATTTCATTTGTATTTTTTCGTGTAGCTAATTTTCCTATTTCGTCAACGTTAGAGCTTTCAGATATAATTAGATGTCCTGGTAACCATATAATTTTAACTCTTTGACTGCCACGATATTTTTTAATGTTCCGGCCTAGAATTTAATTTAATCATATCGTTTAATTAAAAACTATAATCATAATGCAAAATGATCATCAAAAATCATATAAAATCTGTTTGTTTTTTTGTAAAAAATGACCTCGTAGTTGACTTATGTAACTGCAAAGTAAGTCCTTCACGAAGTAAATTCATCCATTTAGGTGCTGGGTCGCTACGATTTTTGTTCTCTTCCTTGAGAACATCTATTCTTATTTCCACTGATATATTACAAGTTACCTTGAAATTGGCATCCGAGGTAATAACGCAAACTACGAGAAAACTCGTAGTTAGCAGTCAACGTTTAATATGTATATTTTTGTTTCTGTTACAGGAGTAAAAAACGTAATATATGTTTGACAATGGGCTGTGTTGTGTGTATGAGATCAAGGGAGAATAAGAAAATAATCGAATCAGTAAATAACATATGTATGTCAGTGCATACATAAATTCTTTTAGAATTAACAAATAGTCTACTATTTTTCTGCATTTTTCTATCAAGCATTAAGTATTTATAAGGATAATACAATTTGACAAACAGGAAGGAGCGTAATGTTTTCCTCGGCTTCCTAGAAGGAACAAGGGATGTACAAAAACGTGCTCATTTGGAGATGCAAATAAGGAATGAAGGGAAGCAGATGCCTTCCTGGTTTCGATCAGTGTTTGGGATCCAGAAGAGCAGCCCAAACCAACAAATCCGATAGGAAATAGAAATCTTAGGATGCCGATAGGAAGATGCTGTTCCCTCACAGATTACCTTCTTCTTAACACCATTTCCTACTATCACCTTGTATGACTAAGGTAAAGAGGTGTCCAAAATCCCCCGGGCGATATGCTCTTCCGTTTATCAACTGTGCTCAATAAAAAACTAGTTTGTCAACACCCATGTTTTATGGGTGTTAACGAACTAGTTGAACGTCTTTAGAAAGCACACAAAATTAGCGAAATTAAATGAAGGGGAACAAAAAAAAAAACGAAGTAAATAAATGAAGTAGTTTTAGAACATTGAGGGCTGTAAAATAAACATTAAAATGAATGCTTAATATACTATTTTATAAAATTAGTAGACATTTTGAACTGACTGACTTGGTTTAATTTATTTTATTTTATTGGTTTAATATTTAAATTGGGACATAAATGTTAAGATATTTTCTATTTTGTAGTATAGTTTTTTTTCTAAGAAGTTCTTACAGACATAAAAAAGAAAAACATAAAAAATGGACTGTCTCATTCCTTATATTCGTTAACCAGAACCTAATGACTCTTGATTAAGAATAATTACGAATAAACACAAGTAATTTATTTCATTCGTTTCTTTATTTGGTAAGATATAGAAAAAAAATTGTATTAACAGACATAAGTATTTTTG
The DNA here is from genome assembly GCA_946811695.1 of Gonocerus acuteangulatus. NCBI lineage: Eukaryota > Metazoa > Arthropoda > Insecta > Hemiptera > Coreidae > Gonocerus > Gonocerus acuteangulatus. The sequence continues at coordinate 74,824,458 of OX328132.1, forward strand.
GGATTTTCGTATAGTTTCTTAAATATCTGAGGTAAGATACTTGCAAAATGTGAATAAAACCAGTTTTCCTAACTAATTATTAGTTCGGGTAATTAAAAACGATGGATTATGCAGATATACGTTTTCTAGATCTTTGACATTCATACAAACAAATATATTTCTTTTTTTTTTACGTTTGAATTTAAAAATAATAGAAAAAAAAATTTATTAACAGGCCTGAATAGTTTTAGGATGTTCGTATATTTTCTTAAATATCTCTAAAACTGCGTGGAAATAGTGGTATGTCGACCTTACGTATTCGAAACCTTACTAAATACCCTACAAAAAAGATTCTGACGTATTTTCGATGGGACGATTTTGATGGAAGAAATGAAACGTCGATAGTCTTAGTTTCGATGCGAAGGATTCGTATTGATTTTCTCCGTTTTTTATTGGTTGTTGCTTTTTTTTTAAATTGATTTTAGCAGTAAAATTAATTTACCTGTAGAACAATAGACGTAAAATACGAAAAAGTTTTTGGTTGTTTGTCGTGTATCTTTCAGAACAATAGTCGAAGAGGGCGAGGGAAGAATTTCCAAGATGTAATTGGAGTAGGTGTTTCAATTTTTTACGTCATAATAACTATATTTATTCCAGGATTTTCGAATGACTCTAGGAATAAGAATGATACGGAAATCTGCAAGGATGAGGTTTGTTGTTTTTCATATGCAACAAGTAGAAATTATTACAGAAACCTTTATGGAACAAATCGCTTACATTGTTTAGTGTTTACCTTTATTACCGACCCAACGACGTGGACCCCAACAAATTCAATATCCTTACGGTATCAATACTGATAGATTCCCTAGAGACACAGAACTACCACATATACGGGAGCTAAACAGCTGCTTATCAATCTTTCAAAATTCGTTTCACTAAATATACGTCCAGACCTACAACAGTAATTGTATAAATATAAAATTTCATTCAAATTTATTTTTTATTAAATTCTTCATAAAATTTTATTTTATCTAACTTTTTAAGCGATTGGAATACACTTTTGAAAGATTGATAGCGCTATTTGTTTAGCAACCCAATATATTTTCGCAGCCAACTTTGTTTTGTTTTTAAATAAAGGATTTCTTCTTCTTCTCTGTTTCCTTATCGTCCGTAACATTCCGGGTGTTTATTTTTATATCCCAAATATGGCAATTTTAATACTTTTAAAATTACACTATTGCTCAACTGAATTGTAGATCCAGACAAGCGGGCGATAGGAGAAAGAGGCTACTGGAAGATACTGATCAAACAGTCTCTCTCGGAGAAATACCTACAGCCACCCATAATAATTTGGTAAAATACTATCCATAGCATTCGAACGATCGAAAATTGAATCCCTGAGCTGAAGGTGCTATCATTGCCTACTCGTGGCTATCAATTGCTACCAATTTCCATCCAAGAGGCACGCAAGCACTCTTAGCCCCTACAGCTACTAATAAGCAATCTTTCTAACCCCTAATATTCTTTAGAGCGCATTTTCTAATTGAAATCCGATTTTAGTAATACCCTATTGTTCATGAGTGGTTTGGCTATTGCAATTCAGAGATAAAAATGGCATTGCAGTGACCGGATGAACTTCACGGCCTGTGTAACTCAGCAGTTGTTAACACAGAAGATTTGAAGAAATAAAACAGGCACACACACACACACACACAAAAAAAAAGTGGTATTTTCCAAAGACGTCATACATATATTCTTATGTATTTCAACACGCTGAATCCGAATCCCGAGTCCGTTTCATCCCATCACGTCAGGTTTAAGAGCATTTTAAGGACAAATTTCGTATGAAGTCATTTATAATAACTAGAAGTCATTTATAATAACTAGAATTCATTTATAATAACTAGTATTTATAATAACTATAGTCATTTATAACAACTAGAACTTCCATAGGGGCCGCTGAAAGCGAATCCGAGGTCTGTTTTAGCACATCGGCGCAAAATCAAGGCCATTTCAAGGACGAATATGTTTATTTTGCAAGAAATGAATCTACAGTCAAAAATCTTTTTTTCCAAAATAGACATATATGTCCTTGAAATGAACTTAATTTTGCGCCGGTGGGGTAAAACAGACATCGGATTCGAATTCAGCGACCCTGAAAACCATAGAAGCTCTAGTTATTTCTATACGAAATTTGATTTCATACGAAATTTGACCTTCAAATGCTCTTAAACCTGACGTGCTGGGGTTAAACGGATTCCGGATTTGGATTCAACGTGCCGAAATACTTATTAATATGTCTTGTGCCTTTGAAAAAGACCAATTTTTTGTGTGTGCCTGTTTAATTAATAAAAGACTGCTTTGGCATCAAAAAACAGTTACTATCAAAATATTGGGGTCTCCCGTGGTCTAATGGTTAGTGCATTGGATTCATAAGCGGGAGATGGTGGGTTTGATCTCCACCTCCGGCATCTCTCATCACATGGCTCGTTGGGAAAATTCCTCGCTGCACCCTAGATGTCGGTGCTAATGACCTAGAAGTAGATGCGCCGTAAAAAAAAAAAAAAAAAAAAAAAAAAAAAAAAAAAAAAAAAAAAAAAAAAAAAAAAAAAAAAAAAACCTATCAAAATATCAGTAAGCCATTTAGCACGATTTCCCAATTGTATTCGAGATATTTAAGAATATATGGTTCCCAATCATCAGACTTTTCATGTCTATTAATATTTTTTAATACTTCCTAAACTCCAAAAGTAACCATCATTTAAATATCTTAGTTTATACATGTAGAAAACATTTCGAAGGAATCCAACGATTCTAAGTACCAAAACTGAAAATTAGTGTGAAAAACACGGTTACAGATATCGCTTAAAAAATGATTTCATTGGTTAAGTTAGTGAACCGAAAAAACGAGTACCTCCAAGCATATAAACTCGAAACGTAAGCGTTCATTTCGTATGAATTTTGCTCCAAAAACTATTTTGCGGTGGGCATATTTTCCTGGTTAACATATTTGACCTTTTAAGTCAGGGGGAAAGATTTACAAATCGGACCATTTTTGAGCTAGTGAGAGAGCGAACATATATATTAGAGTCAATCTCATAAGCGTGTTTCCTTATTATAGAGGAAGGAATCGCGACAAAGGTATAGTTACGATCCAAATGAAATAGTAAAATAGGTTGGTGATGCAACTAGTCAAACATAAGAGAAAACCTAGACACAGTCAGTAAGAACAGCATTAATGGAACTGATTGCCATTAGATGCAATTACTGCACGTCGAACTTTAGTTTCAAAGATATTATTTGAATTCTAACCATCAGACAAGCCCATTTACATCTGTAAAACTATTCGCTTTATGCAAAACGTCAATTATATCTTTACAGGTATAATGAGGAGATGCAGGCCCCAGACCCTGGACCTGGAGGTGCTGCTCACTCTTTATAGCTACTGAGGTTTATTGACCTGTTTGTTCCACCGCTACATGTAGGAGGCGACCATTAAAAAGCTCCAAAGGATATAGATGGAGAGGTTTTGCCCTTAATCCGTACTTTTAGTGCGTTTCCGTGAGGTTGAAAAGGTTTCGTTTTAGAATCCACCGATCAAAAAATTACGGTAGCATATATGTATATATATTTGTCTGTTCGCCCTTTAGCTAGCTGGAAGAATTAGAAAAAAAAATTACACAACCATTTCTAAAATATGTCTAAGCCGGATCAGAAACCGTGGTAAGTAGAAGGTGACTATTTGAAAGCTTACTAAAATCTCTACAAAATTTGTTTTCTAATTCGACTTCGTAAAACAGCAGAATCCGTTTTTTGACACCGAAACATGTTTTTTTGGAGCGAAATTCGACCAGGAACTCGTTTTAGTTCCTTGACGTAGGAAAACAAATGAACCCATTTTTTAAGTGATATCTCTAACCTTTTACGAAAAACATTGATAAAACTACTGTTCCCAACTAATTTTCAGTTTGGGGTTGACATTTATCTATTCTAAGATTTTTTTGTTAAATTTGGGTTGCTTTTTTGAAGGTAAGGAAGTATTAGTATACAAACAATTATAGACAGTTAGAATAGAAGTTTTCGGATCTTCGTATATTTTCTAAAGTATCTCGAAAACGGTTATAAAATCATGGTAAGTGGAAGGTGCCATTTGAAAGCTTATTAAATTCTCTACAAAAAAATGTTCGTATTTTCGATGGGGTGATGTCAATGGGAGTAATAAGTACTTAAAACTTTGGAATTGTTAGTTTTGTTTCGAACGGGATTTCGTCTCTGCTTATCTTCCAGTTATATTTTATTTAACAGCAAAATGAGTATTTTAGTAAAACAAAGTAAGAGAATTAGAAACGTATTAGTTATAGATTTTTCAAGAGGATCTTACTTCCCTTTGAGATTTAATTTTATATTTTTCACAAAGGATCAAAACCTATCAATACATGCTATTCCTTTACTAATGGCACTAGGGATATGAACTGAAAAGCGCTGAGATGACGCTGTTCGTGCGGGAAGGATTTTTTTTAATAACATATTACATTGTTAAAAAGAAGTAGATTGAATTGCTTCCGGACTACGAGAACTCCTTTTTTTTATCTGTTTCTTGTAGGCTGTACTGACAACAAAAGTTTGCAATATCTCAAAACATTCCTCATTCTCCTTATTAGGAACTCTAATCAGAACGCCGAACTTCAGATGCTTTCATTTAAATGTTAATGTCCATTATTATTAACTAAGAATTAGTTAAATAATAACGGATGCAATTCGAAGTCATTTTCCTTTATGGTTTTAAAATCAAGCAGCTGAGATTTTTGCTGGACTTGATATGAAGCCACTTATCAAGTTTTGTCATCATTTGGGTTTCCCTTAAGAACATTTGAGCTTCGTTGACAGGCAAGGTGATCTAGTGAAGGTAGTTATCTACATAAGCCCCTTCGTGTTTTTATTGTCCATTGTACACGCCCTTATTTACCACGTGTTGCAATGCGCACTTCGGCCAGGTAACAAGCAAATATCTAATGAGCTTCGATAGAATGAGGCTAGAGTTAGCATACGGATTGCTGTCGTGGATGGAGATCTCAATCAATCGAAGGGAATAACGAAACCTGCGATACATTTAAATGCAAATCTAATGACATAAAGGTATATTTATTATTGAGTTTGTTCAGATACCACTTGTCATTTGCATCCGAACCTCGTTATAATTGTAAACATTTTCCATATTTTAATGAGCATTTTAATATAACTATATGGGTAAATTGACTGAAAAACATAATAAACAATAGTAACATTTGAAAAACATGGAAATCTATTAGGTGTGGTATTTTAGGTGTGTCTGATCAGGTGTGCATTGGTTCAATCAACATGATGTACCAAAAGTCACTCTTTTAGGCGTATATGACATTAGTATCTGAGATGTGCTTTAGTTTAGTCACTTTTGTGTGCCAAGGGTCAGTCCATTAAATGCATCTGAGATTAGATATCAGGCATACCTTAAGTCATCCACTATCAGGGGTTACTGACAAGGGAACATCCCCAAGTGTCCAGGGCCAATTTTTATGAAACTTTGTATATTTATCAAACACCTGAAAATAATCGATACATATTTTTTTATATCGGCCCAATCGCACGTTCAAAGGGTGAAAGCGCCCTTCCACAGTACAACTTAAATATGCTAAAAAGGGGACTATACAGTGGTGCAGTCGCCGATTTGGTCCATTTTTTTCTGATGATTCTTCATCGAAAAATAGTCGACACTTGTCCGAGCGTTCCGTCTAATACGCCTTAGCAGCTGAGAAATGAAATAAAATAGGTTGAAAATGCTTTATTTTATATATCGAGTTTCGAAAATGAAATCGACATGATTCTTTCATTCAATTCATTTGTTTTAGAGAGTAGATTAAAGAACAAATATAATCGTTAAACAATAATTTATAATGAAGATTAGATAGTTAGCCGTCGAGGTGATAAGTAAAGTTGGATTAGTTGGGATTCGGCTAAAAAAAACCTCAATACGATTTTTGTAAAAAAATCTATATTAAGATTTTTTTACAAAAATCGTATTGAGGTATTTTTGTAGCCGAATCCCAACTAATCCATCTTTAATAATTTGTATTTCGCCAAATAAATTCAAAAATATGCTTACGTTTGGAGTAAACTGGCATTATACATTTGTTTACACCAAAAATAATAGCAGATTTAAAATCAGCACCCCAAGAAACTCTATTGTGGCGAATTTCATCGAAAACAAAAAATAATACTTTTTCCCTCCAATACCGAGAGATACCGAAGACTACTTGTTTCTTCCGGAGAGGTAAAAAGTATTATTTTTTGATTTTGATGATATTTACTACATTAGGGTTTCTTGGGCACTGCTTTTAAATCTACTATTATTTAGGTTCCCTTGTGAGAGCAGTATATCATCAGGTTAACCATAGGCCAGCTAACATGTTGTCCCGAAAATCAGTCGATTGTGTATATATGAAATTAGTATCTCAGGTGTACCTTAAGTCAGCCTGTATGTTAGGCCAGAAGTCAGTTATATGTCATAGATCAGATTAGCTTCAGGTTAGCCACACTTATGTGCCGAGGGTAAGTCTATTAGATGTGCCACAGATTAGTGTATCAGGTGTCCTTTAGGTCAGCCACTATTATGTGCCGAGAGTAAGTCTATTAGGTGTGCCACAGATTAGTATATCAGGTGTGCTTTCGGTCAGCCACTATTATGTGCCGAGAGTAAGCCTATTAGGTGTGCCACAGATTAATATATCAGGTGTCCTTTCGGTCAGCCATTATTATGTTCTTTATTAGGAATTAATCTATAGAGGATGCACAATTATTTAAGTTGAATGTTTTTGTGAATTATAGATCCTAAAACCAATACTTGTCATTTCCTCCGGAATTCGCTATCGTGTGGACGTCACACGAGGCTTTCCTCACTACTTAAAAGGAATCCAAACCGCCAATAAATGTAGAATTCTAAGAAATTATTTTGCAGATTCTTGGTAGCGATGTGATTGTCCTCCGCTAGAAAATAAAATAGAAGAAATTCCCGCAATATCCAGTTACACGGAGAGCACGCTCTTCGTCTAGCTAACGGTATTTTAAACCAATATCGGCACTGACTTGGAATCAGCGATGCGTATCACTGCAGCAGTAGTGATGACTTGAACTGCAGCATTGAACCGTTCCGAACTTACAATACTCATGTTACGCAGTCAATGATTTTCTAAACAAACACAGCACATTCAGAGAGAATGGAACAGTAGTTGCTACCTTTACAATGTGTTGAAGATGCATTACTTCTGTGTATGTTCTTTTAAAAACTGTTCAAACTTAATGGAGTCCATTTGTTTTAACGGGGACTAAAAGGGGGACGATCAAAATCAAAGTCATTTTATTGTATTTATAAATAATAAATAAATCAATATTTTTCTATTCTTTACATCAAGTGTTTTATATGGGATGTTGTCGTATGCAAAAAAAAAAGTTATAATTCTTCGAAAAAAAAATGGCGGTGCTTTGTCTGAAGAACGAATACCTTCTTTTTTTCACGGGCGACAGTCTGCAGGTGGCAATTTTTAATCTAGAACAAAATAACTAAAATTATCTCGAAAGACGAAGATTAAATCTAGTAAAATACGTAGGATTTTTAAAAAATATTAATGTTTTCGAAACAATTATTCATTTCCTATTAAAAAATCCGTCGCCAATCGGCCATAAAATCGTTATAATTCAATAAATCGAAAACGTCCCACGGGCTTTACTAGAAAATATCATTATGAAGCTGCAATTTAAAGTTGAATGTTTTGAAATGTTCATTTCCTTCCTATTTAATTTTTGTTCATACTTTCTTGTAAAAAACATTAAAAAAATGGGTTTTAATTTTGAAATGTATTAAAGGAGGACCAAAAAAACTTAAAAATTAAAAAGTGATCAATCGAAGCTCGCTTCGACTTCACTCGGAAAATCTTATTTTTTGGCCACTTGAAAATTTTTACGTCTCATAAACACTCTTGGATATCATTTTTGATTAGCTAAGGATGATGTTTAGTCCGACTCGCAGGAACTGCAGCATCTTAGCGCGGTTCCGTTCATGTCCCAAGTGCCATTTGATAAGCTTAGAAAAGAAATAAACTTATTTTTTTTATATATCTCGTGAAAATTGTCAAAATCCTTTCGAACATCTCGAATAAAAGTGATATTAAGGCGTCAGGGACACCGACAGTAGCTAACTTTTTTACAGAAGCGGAAATTACAGAATCTGGCTCTCATTCTAAAGCAAAGCTCTATAAATCAATACAAAATATGTCTAATAAAGCCTTTCTAGTGGATACAGAAGCATGGGCGTATATGAGGGGAGGGGGCTGCAGCCCCTCCCGAAATTTTGAATTGATGATAAAAACTTCTCGTAAAACCCTTAAAAATAAATTAAATAAGATCACTTAGTTCATAAAACATATTTTCTTTTACGTGTAATAGCGTTTTAGTTGCCTAAAACTATTCCAAGCTCTAAATATTTAGTATTCCATACCCTGGAAATGGTCTCAGCCCCCCCCCGAAATTGTTTTTATATACGCCCATGTACAGAAGGATCAAGAAGAAGTACACAAGATTGAGTAGAATACCCTGCCTATTTTCTCATCTCAGGGCTCGCTGAGAAAATTCCTGGCTGCACCCTGGACGTCGGCGCTAATGGCCAAGATTTATGTAGATGCGCCGTAAAAAAAAAAAAAAATAAAAAAAAAAAATAAAAAAAAAAAAAAAAAAATACCCTGCCTAATATAGCCTATATAGAATAATATGCCGAATAAAACCTATCTAGTAAATACACAAGGACAAATAAAAGTCTTGACGAATAACAAGTCAAGAAAAAAAACTTTATTTAACAAAATAAAACAAAGTTTAGTTGCCCAACTACAATAGAATAATATACCTAATTAAGTCTATGGAGTAGATACAAATGGACCAAAAACAAGTCTTGTGGAATATTTTTTTTTTTTCTAATTAAATACTTTTTATCAATATTTAGTATATAACCTTTGTTGAAAACTATTGATTGCTAATTGATGAATCGGTTTACAACTAAGTAGTCTTTATAAATATTTAGTATATAACCTATGTTTGGATCTGTGTTTTTGGGGTGCTCTCCGCCTAGGCTTTGTATTTGTGTCGGCAGATACCTGGGGTATATTTACAGCTCTTGAGGATTAACTCTTAGCAGGTAAATTTCCTGCGGACCTTCTGCTTCTACGGGCATTGAACCGCCATATTCGCTCATAGTATCTAACCGTTGTGAAGTTTATTTTTTGGATTTAGGACTTAATATACATATGTAGACTAAATCATAGCAAGAAGTAATCCTCCGTCGTCGGTTCTTAACTATGTAGACTCGCTAATGTTATCCAATCTTAGATACATCGTATTTAAAATCCACAGCAAAAACACGACATTTCATCAGAATCCCCTGCTGAATAAAACTTATATAGAATAATATGCAAAATAAAGCCTATCTAGTGGATAAAAATAGAGGAAAAAGCCGTTCGTGGTGGTAGAAAATCTTAATAGTATTTCGCTCAGAAATCTCCGAAATATTGTCACTAATTTTACGTATCCTGTTTTATAGCCAAATAGATTTATATTCTATAATCAATAAGAAAACCCTACTAACAATAAAAAACTATGGGTAACAGATGAAAATAGGGAATACCAAGAATAATTCTAAAGAACGAAATCAACACCAGTACTGTAATCTAGATATTCATACGGCATCTTCGAATTCTAAGAAACAAAATATTGATTCTAATTATACGTATCCTGTTTTATTGACAAATACATTTGGCTACTATAAGCAATTAAAAACACTAGGGAATATGCCAAAGAACTCGGAGTAGGAGCCTCGACAGTTGAAATAGCCTAACCAAAAATTGTTTCAGAATCTTTTTTGTAGAACATTTAGTAAGCTTTCGCATGGTAACCCTCCGTTTACCAATATTCCTAACCGTCTTCGAGATATTAGGGAATGTATACGAAGTTCCCAAAACATTTCATGCCTGTTAATAAAATATTTTATTCTAATCCTTCCTTAACTCCAAACGTAACCAAAATTTTAACATATTAGTGTTGATGAAATTCAAACATGCAAAAAATGTTTCAACTGAATCCCATAATTTTAAGTATCAAAATCAAAGACAAAAAGAACAGTTCGAATAAGCGAAATCAATTACTTTAAAGTTTTAAGCAGTTATTTCTCCGATTGACATCGCCTAATCAAAACTTTCATTAGATTCTTTTTTGTAGAGCATTTAGTAAGCTTTCTAATGGTATTCTTCCGTTTCCCAAGATTCTCAACCTTTTTCGAGATATTAAGGAAAGTATACAATATTACCAAAACTTTTTTATGTCTGTTAATAAAATATTTTATTCTAACCCTTCCTTAACTCCAAACGCAACCAAAATATTAGTTTTAATGAAAGTAGAGCATGCAGTAAATGTTTCAACTGAATCCCATGATTCTAAGTACCCAAACCAAAAACGGCATTCAAAAATTATTTTTTCAGTTTTCTCGAAAACGGTTAAAGCTATCGCCGTGAAAAATGTCTTTACGTCTTGAGATTTTACGTTCTTGCCTTTATAGACTTCCTGGTACAATTCTTATATGTTTTCTAGTGTAGGAAAACTAAAGAAACAATTTCTAATGTGATACATCTACCCAATGAATAATACCAGTTTTTCTAAATAATTTTCAGTTCGGGAAATTGGAAACGATGGATTATAGTCAAACTATTTCTAGATGTTTGACATTCACCCAAACAGCGATATTTTAATTTTGGTTACGTTTATATTTAAGAATTTATTCGAAAAAAAATTTTAATGACAGGCAGGAAAAGTTTTAGGATTACCGTATATTATCTCGAAAACGGTAAAGAAACGTGGAAACTAACGATTCGAAAGCTTACTACGCTTCCTAGAAAAACGGTTCTGAAATAATTTTCGATTAGGCGATAACATTCGAAGACATCGGTGCTTAAAATTCGAACATGCCGTTGTCCTTCTTTTGAACGGGGTTTTGTCTCTGTTAACCTCAGTTTTTAATTGGTTGTTTTATTTTATTTTTTAAATTTCAATCAACAGTAAAATTACTATTTTGGTAAAACAAGGTGAGAAAATGAGAAATTTATGGGGTATTGTGTTTGTGACCCCTATGAAAAATGTTCTAGATTATAGATTTTCATCATAATTCACATTTATAAGTGTAGCGATTCCCTCTTACCGAGGTTAAGTAATATTAGGTAATCCTAAAGGCGTGAATAATTAAATTAAACAGAACACGGCTAGTGAAATCAGCATATACCATGGTGTCATGGCTTCTAGAGCGTGTAATAACAGCCTAGTTAACATGCAATTAGCAATATCCAGTAATTATATATTACCAGCCGCCATCACTCAAATCATTTCTATCATAGTCATACACCAATAAAAATATAATCTTTATATTTCTGTTAAAAGAATATTGAATGATCCGAGCATCAGCTATGGACTTGAAATTGATCGAGGGTTGAGCTCATGACGCACTCCGGAGGTGCCGACTAGAAAATTTCGGTTTGGATATTCAGCAACGATTGATTCAGTTGAAATTTTTCTAGACGTTTGACATTCATCCAAAAACTAAGATATTTATATCTTAGTATCGTTTGGAGTAAAGGAAGTATTAGAAAAAAATGACCTCATTTTCAGGAAGGAAAGTTTTGAGGCACCATTAATGATTCCAGGTGATTAAAAATCAACAGGATGGTTGATAAACGGGAGGAATGCCCTTCTAATAGGGGATTAAATAGGCCAATGAAAAATAAATTAAAATTCCTAAAATGTATTAAAAACTATGAAAATCGAATTCTGACTAAAATTAGCGAATATTCGACAAAATAACGTGAATTTTCAGTGTCATAATTTAGTTTAACAAACATAGCAACACATATAGTATTGTGTTATATTTAACAAATATAACATTGATAATTAGAGAAACACTTCATAGAATTCTTAAATTAATATACTTAAAAGCCTTAGCTATATTTTGTTCTTTTAACATTGAACTAGAGAATATAAACTACAGCATACAATAGTGTATTTCTGCATGTCTTATCTCGTCCTAGAATTAAATTTCGTTTCCAAGGCCCCAGTCTTTTCCTATCATACAATTCAGGGCTTGGCATAAATTGAGTATTTTCAAATTGAGGCATACATTTAGAATTAGAGCAGTGATTGTGTTTGAGAAAGCGCATTGTGGTTGACAAGATCCTTGTCTTATCTCGTCCGACAATTCAGGGCTTGGCATGAACTGAGTATTTTCAAATTGAGGCATACATTTAGAATTAGAGCAGTGATTGTGTTTGAGAAAGCGCATTGTGGTTGACAAGATCCTTGTCTTATCTCGTCCGACAATTCAGGGTTTGGCATGAACTGAGTATTTTCAAATTGAGGCATACATTTAGAATTAGAGCAGTGATTGTGTTTGAGAAAGCGCATTGTGGTTGACAAGATCCTTGTCTTATCTCGTCCGACAATTCAGGGCTTGGCATGAATTGAGTATTTTCAAATTGAGGCATACATTTAAAATTAGAGCAGTAATTGTGTTCGACAAAGCGCATTGTGGTTGACAAGATCCTTGTCTTATCTCGTCCGACAATTCAGGGCTTGGCACGGTTTGATTAACTATTTTCAAAGGAATCTCGCGCTTACTGTAAGAATTAAATGATACCAATGTGCTTTTTGATTGACAATGGTCTAGCGTTATCACATTCTATAATGCAGGGCATGGCTCGAATTAGTTGAGCGTTTACCATGAATTCGCCTACTTTAAGAATTAGAAAATACCAATGGGCTTTTCGTTGATAAGGCCCCAGACTTATCTAATCAATCCGTCCTCACACAATGAAATACCAAATTTTAAGAAATCTATTAAAATTAGAACACATTGTTTTGTGTTAATTTATTATAACAAAACGAACTCTCCTTCTACCCAAAGTGCTCAGATAGGGAGTCAATATGCATTATAAATGTATTTTTTTTTCTTCATTATCAAGCCGTTACTTCTAGTGTATTCTTGTGTTGTAAGGGCTATTAGTGCAATACTAACAAAAATTCGCCATAAAGCAACTGCAACTTTTGGAGAGAGAAGCCGTAACAACGAACAAGGTGATATCCCCGACGAAGAAGATTGATGACCCGCCAGGGTATGGTTGTTTTGGGCGCAAAAAAATTGGACTTGGACCATCGAGTAGAATGAACCTTCCCAGTTCTTTATAATCCCTCATTCAGATTGGAATGTCATAAAATAGCTTTTGTAACGAAAAAGCAAACATTACATCTCCTTCTTCTAATGATTTAATTTTGCTTCCTTTCTCAATCAATGATTACGCGATCAAATTTTTTAAAACTTCGATCTTAAGGCGACGTCAATACATACATTCCTTCAAATTTCTAAGAATGTATGCAACTAGTAATCACTCAGAGAAACATGCCCTAGAATGCTTCGATATCATCAGCCAGCAAGGTTTCAAAATGCTTGTAGTTTTCCCAAGGGAGTCCACGAGTACTCACAACAAGTAGTGAGTATCCAGGACGAATTAACCTTCCATTCTCTACAACTTTTTTTATGGACAGAGTTCTATAAACGGGCATAGCAACTTCATCCTACAACAAGTACGAGATATGAATTATTCTCCAAGTCTTAACGACTTCACGTCGTTCCACTCGTACTCATAGTGACTCAATCAACTAGTAGGGAATTGCTAACTTATGGAATATTAATTCCAACTGACAAATGTATATTGTCCGTTGTAGAATAAACTAACATACTGAAGATTGCAAACTACTCAAGAGCCTCATAAATGTGGCCTTATTCTATGAGACTCGTATATTCGGGTCTAGAGGAACAAGACTGGAGCACGTAGTGAGGAGAGTTCTCTTTCAAGGGGGAATTTCGTCACTTCTTGGCCTGGAGTCAGGTTTTGGAGGCCGTCCTGCATGATCAAACACATCCAGCTCAGTGTTTCGGATACTCCACTAGTACTGAATCAACCAATCCAAATCAGCTCGTTAATATTCCACTGGTGAAGTCTTACGTTCTGCGGGAGAGCAGCAACCCTTTGTTTCTCAATAATATTTCTTGTTGATAACCGCTAGGATGAGATAAGGAATAAGCAACCACAAACACAAGAGAATATAAATAATTGTTGCATGATGAAATAAGTGGTTATTGCATTTCACATACTCGGATGAGTCTTTCTGATGTCTTTTTGTTCCACGTCGCATTAGGGAGTGGACCATCACAATGATGCGCGATCGGCATATAATTGTGAATTGATAATTAGATGCACATAGTTAGCCGTCGAGGTGATAATCAGTCAGGGAATAGTTGGGATTCCACAACTATTCCCTGAACTTCAGGTTAGGGACTTCTTATAAGCAGTAATCAGCACAGACGGCGGACCTACGAAGAAATAAGTAATCAGCATATATTCTAAAGCTTGGGTAGCTGATCCAAACTCCAGATTAGGGACTTCTTATAAGCAGTAATCAGCATAAACGACGTACCTACGAACAAATAAGTAATCAACATAAGTATATTCTAAAGCTTGGGCAGGTGATCCAAACTCCAGATTAGGGACACTTATAAACACCTCCGAAGAGATGAGTATTCAGCGTAGATACCGAGGCTTGGACCCGAGCTTCAGTTCAGGAATCCCTTGATAGCATGTGCATCAGGATAGATGGCAGACCTCTGAACAGTTGAGTTATCAGCTTAGGGAGCTGAAATTTTGGCTGCTCGAGTAGTAACGAGGTCTGTTGAGTGCAATGTGGGCTTTAGGAATTTAGGCACAATTGGGTACTATAAAATAGTTAAACTAGTTTAACTAAATAGTACTATTTAACTAAGTTTAACTAACTAAAATTCTTCCTTTAGTTATTTAATTTGGCATATTTAAAATGTGCTTTTTTTCAAACTTTTTTCAGTTGAACTATTTCATAGTGCTCAATTTTGCTCAAATGCGTAAAATCCAATGTGCACTCAACAGACTTCCCCGCCTATAAGCCTAAAGTTCTACCTTCAACAGCTTACAGGTTAGGTAGAAGTGATACGCCTCTTCAAAATGAAGAAACTGCAGCCTAAACATCCCTGTAAACAACCTATAATCCCTACTAAGTCATACATAGCACAGTCTACCGAGTATGTACCCTCGTTAGTGCGTTAAGTACAATGTTGAGGTGTGAAAGTAGATCCTAATGGAGATGCTTGTCCGACAAGAACACTCATTTTCCGGCTTGGCTGCCTCTCCTAAACATCCCTCGGTAACACCACTCCTCTTTATGGCGTGTAATTAAGTAAACCTGCGCTTCTTACCTTAAACATGAAGTGATTCGCGGAATAATTAACTAAATCCCAATAAAGAAAGAATCGTAGTGATTGAAGTGAAAACTTAATGAATTAGCAATATGTATCTATTACTTTATTATCTATAACTTTATAGCCAGATCTGGACCATTTTTTTTCTGGTAATTCTACATCGAAAAATAGTTGAAACGTGTCCGAGCGTTCCGTACAATGCGCCTAAGGAGCAGAGGAATAAAATTAAATAGGTTGAAACTGCTTTATTTTAGCGCGGTTCCTCCCTCCCCCATAGGGAGGAACCCCGCTTGTAAGGTTGATACAATGAAACAATCCGGAAGTGCCGACTAGAAAATTTCGCGTTTCAGAACCCCTAGAGACCGAAAATAACGGTGGTTCAAATTTGTATATATATATATATATATATATATATATATATATATTTGTCTGTTCGCTCATTTCTGGCTTCCCTAATGGTCTGATTGTGATGAAATTTGGTACAAAAATCCGTCGTCCAATTTAAAAGGTCAATTTCGTTAACCAGCAGAATCCGCCCACTGGAAGATGGCGTTTTGGGCGAAATTCGCGCAAAAAAAATCGTAACGCTTACGTTTTTGAGTTCATAAGCTTGTAAGTACTCGTTTTATAGGCTTCTTGGGTTAGGAAAACGAATGAAACTATTTTCAAGGCAATAGCTTTAACCGTTTTCAAGAAAATTGGAAAAATAGTTTTTGAATACCGTTTTTGGTTTGGGTACTTAGAATCATGGGATTCAGTTGAAACATTTTCTGCATATTCTACTTTCATTAAAACTAATATGTTGAAATTTTTGTTACTTTTGGAGTTTAGGAAGGGTTAGAATAAAATATTTTATTAACAGACATAAAAAGTTTTAGTAACTTTGTTTACTTTCCTTAATATCTCGAAAAAGGTTGAGAATCTTGGGAAACGAAAGATGACCATTAGAAAGCTCACTAAATGCTCTACAAAAATGGTTCTGATGAAAGTTTTGATTAGGCGATGTCAATCGGAGAAACAAGTGCTTAAAACTTTAAAGTAATTGATTTCGCTTATTCGAATTGTTCTTTTTGTCTTTGATTTTGGTACTTAGAATTATGGGATTCAGTTGAAACACTTTCTCCATGTTCGAACTTTATCAACACTAATATGTTGAAATTTTGATTACGTTTGGAGTAAAGGAAGGGTTAGAATAAAACATTTTATTAACAGACAAGAAAAGTTTTGGTAACCTTTTATACTTTCGTTAGTATCTCGAAAACCGTTGACAATCTTGGGAAGCGAAAGGTTACCATTCGAAAGCTTACTAAATGGTCTACAAAAGAAGTTTTGTATAAGCGATGTCAATCGGATAAATAAGTGCTTAAACTTTGAAGTAATTGATTTCGTTTATTCGAACGGTTCTTTTTGCCTGTTTATATTCCTTGTTTTTTTTTAATTGCTTATAGTTGGATAATGTATTTGACAATAAAACAGATTAAGTAAAATAAGAAAAACAATTCATTGTTAGAAATATAGCTTGCCAAGAGAAAGAGATTTTTTTTATCTCTGTTTGCCTTTGTTCTTAGTTGTTTTTTTTCTGGGTTTGCCTTAGTTTTTAATATCTTTTAATCTTTCTTTTATAATATATCATTTTTTTTTTCAATAAAACATGACAAGTAATTGAGAAGCGTGTTTGTATTTTGAATTGACTTTGAGAGTCTTGCTTTAGATTGATGAATTTCCGCTTCTAACCTGTGGGTAGTCGTGTCATAGCTTCCGAGTGAGACACAGCGTTCCTTAAAGCTCTCGTTTTTACTAGTGAAAAGTGGTGGTCAGTGGTCATATTTTCTTGTGAAAATTGGCACACTGATGGACGAAGTGTGAGTGCACACATCAGTGAAATATCCTTCACCCAGTCATCACCGTTTACCTACAATCTGTAAGTTAAGTCATCAATATTCACAGATTATTCAGCCCTCGCTGCTAGTAGGCCTAGTGGTGGGGGGCTTGCCTGTGGTGACCCGCTCCTGGTGCATATAGGAGCCCCTTCAGCGTGGAAAATACTTTATCCTGCCAACACTGTCTATTGACCTATAGCTGCCAGCTAGCCTGCTTAGCTCTGAGCGTACGTACTCGACTCCTGGCCGACAGTCAGCGGTTCGATTCCCCTAATTTACCGCTTATTTTTTTTTTTTTGCAAAAAAAAAAATCAATATGTCTACTACGTTGGACAGTGAACAACAACTGACATTTATCGAATCTACATCAACACATGATGGGGAAAACTTCGCTTTAGGGAGACGAAAACGCCTTCGTAAGAGGACATCAACCAACTTATCGCCCAAAGCAAAACAACAAAGGAGTGTTAAATCATCAGAAGAGAAAAATACTTCAAAAGTCAATAAAACACCTCCAACCGAAATAGTGAGCCAGAAGCCACCGAACATATATGTTCGAAAAATTAATAATTATAAATCCTTTTGTGCCCGACTTGGTCAAGCCGCCGGAGAAAAATCTTTCACCTGCAGAGCACGTTTCAATGATATAGTCATTAGCTCTATTAATAGTGACGCCTACAGGGCAATTATTAAATGTCATAATGACATGGAAGCCGACTACCATTGTTACCAGCTACCTGAAGAGAAGGCATACCGAGTAGTCATCCGTAATCTTCACCAATCCACACCTCCAGAAGATATCATAGCAGAGCTTAGTGAGCTTGGGTACCATGCAAAAAGGGTAATCAATGTACGTCACCCAGCGACTAAAGTGCAACTCCCGCTATTCTTTGTGGACCTAGAGAAAACTGAGAAAAGCAAGGACATTTTTAAAGAAAAATACCTACTCTACACCAAAATCTCAGTGGAGGAGCCTCGCCGTCGGAATCAACTGCTGCAGTGCCATAAATGTCAAGAGTACAATCACACCAAGGGCTATTGTAATCACGCACCTAAGTGTGTGAAATGCGGCGAGCAACATAAATCCGAAGATTGCCCAAAACCCATCGACGTACCAGCATCCTGCGCCAATTGCGGCGAGAACCACCCTGCAAACTACAAAGGATGTGAGGTCTACAAAGCGCTTCGGACTCTTCGAGCTCAAAGACAAAGAACAAGCAGTGCGTCCCGTCAGAACCATGTTCCGGCAACTACCCCTAAAGAGGATCGACCCACACAGCAACTGCAGCCCTCTACATCATCCCTCACTTCTAAACGGAGGCCAACTATCTCTTATGCCTCTCTTCTCTCCTCCAAGGAGAAGAAGATGCAACTAATGCCTCATCCTAATCCCAATCCACAACAAAAACCACCACATATAAATATGTCACAATCCACGCCCTCAGCACCCCAACAAAATATTACAACAGACTACCCACCTAAACCTGCTAATGCTTCCACAGCCCCTAAAGCAGTTCCTCCCACTCCTACACCCCAAGACCCTTTTATTTTGTTTTCCACATTTTTAAACAAATTGGAAACTTTATTAACTCCCCTTATCTCCCTCATGACCTCCCTAATATCCGATATCCTTCCAAAGCTCCTTAAATGATATCCCCCAACCCCACTCCCCTCTCCATAATCCTATGGAATGCTAACGGACTTACTACACGACGACTAGAGCTGGAAATCCTACTCACAGAAAAGAACATTGACATTGCACTAATAACAGAAACACACCTACTGGACACACAACACTTTTCAATCCCAGGATACGTGTGCTACAGAGCAGACCATCCGTCCGAGGCCAGGCATGGAGCAGCAGTAATGGTCAAAAATTCGTTGGCTCATTTTTCACATTCCACTCTCTCAACAGATAGCATGCAGGTAAGCTCAATCTCCCTTTCCCTTTCCTCCAACGATATAATTATTTCCGCAGCGTATTTTTCCCCGAACTTCACTATCTACCATCCTGAATTCCTCACTCTGTTCCAATCCTTCGGTCCTCGCTTCCTCATAGGGGCTGATTTCAATGCGAAACATCCCAGATGGGGAAGCCGTCTAACCAATCCTCGTGGCAGAATTCTGTATGACATCCTTCATTCCCAAAATTATGACACTATTTCCTCTGATTCTCCTACATACTGGCCAACCGATCCCTCTCGCACTCCCGACCTTGTGGATTTCTTCATCACTTCTGGCCTACGAGGAATATTATACTCGATTCAGTCACTGCTTGAACTTTCATCCGACCATTCAGCCATCCTACTCGTCCTAAATACATTTCCTCTACCACGTTCACGAATTCCCTCCCTTACCCCAGGGCCTATGAACTGGGAGTTATTTCGTTCTCAACTATCTCAATCCATAAACCTCAATATACCTCTGAAATCCTCATCTGATGTGGACGAGGCTGTCTCAATGTTCACGAAAGCGATACAAGACTGTGCCCTGAACTCCTGTAGACCAAGATCACATCTTCCCTATCGCCCGAAACTCCAGCTACCCGATCACATCCTCAACCTCCTGTCTGCTAAGCGACAAGCAAGGGCCCGCTGGCAGAGGTCCCGATACCCATCCGACCACGCTAACTTTAATAGACTTACCCGACTCCTAAAAAAAGCCTTATCCAAATTCCGATCCGAATCATTCAATGACTACCTGCAATCACTTACCACCGAAGATAATTCCCTTTGGCAAGCCACCCGCAAAATCCTTAAATTCCCTACTGTTCCCCAACCTCTCCAGCGCAGTGACGGAAGTTGGGCCAGAAGCGATGAAGATAAGGCTGAACTATTTGCTTCCCACCTAGAATCCATTTTTTCTCCTCATCCCGAAACAAACTCTTCCCAGGATGTAGAAATACTCGATAACCTCAACAGCCCTCTTCCTCTATCCCTTCCTCCTAAAGCATTCCATCCTGCAGAAATCAAATATATTATCAAACATCTTCCCCGAAAATCTCCTGGCTGCGACCATATAACAGCTCCAATCCTAAAAAATTTACCGCAGAAAGCAATAATCTTCCTTACATACATATACAATGCAATCCTCAGAACTACCTATTTCCCCATTTCATGGAAACACTCTGTCATAATCCTTATACCTAAACCACATAAACCCCCTAAGAATCCATCTTCCTATCGTCCTATCAGTTTGCTCCCAATTATGTCTAAAATATTTGAAAAACTCCTCCTCAAAAGAATTCTGTCCACTATCCCTCCCAACTCCATACCAGATCACCAGTTTGGGTTCCGTACTCAGCACTCAACCATTCAACAATGTTTCAGCGTTGTAGACACCATTTCCCATGCGCTGGAAAGTAAAAATTACTGCACGAGTGCCTTTCTCGACGTCGCCCAAGCGTTCGATCGTGTTTGGCACCCGGGGTTATTATACAAAGTACGGCGCATACTTCCCCACACATACTTCCTAATCCTACAGTCCTACCTATCAAGCCGTTCCTTCCAAGTAAGATCTGGTTCCACATTATCTAGTTCCCATCCTATTTCCTCTGGTGTACCACAGGGAAGTATTCTCGGTCCTATCCTTTACCTTCTGTACACCGCTGACGTTCCTACCCACCCAAATACTCATTTAACGACATATGCTGATGATACAGCCATCTTTTCCTCCTCCCCTGATCCCGAAACAGCTTCCCTTCACCTGCAGGAACATCTAGACTCTGTTGAGGAGTGGTGCAACAGGTGGAAAATCAAGGTGAATCCAGAGAAATGCAGCCAAATAACATTCACTCTCAATAAAAGGACTTGCCCACCAGTTCACATATCCAGTCAAGAACTTCCTGTATCCAACGAAGTGCGCTACCTGGGATTAATACTAGACAGTAGACTCACTTGGAACCCACACACCCGACTGAAAAGACAGGAACTGAACAGGAGATACGGACTTCTTCGACGACTATTGGGACCTTCATCAAAACTCACAATACAGAACAAACTCACTATATACAAAACCATCATCAGACCTATTTGGACGTACGGACTTGAACTGTGGGGAACAACCAAAAGATCAAATATACAAAGAATACAGGCATTCCAATCCAAAGTCCTACGCAAAATAGTTAATGCCCCTTTCTACGTTTCTAATAAAACCCTCCATCATGATCTGAATATCCCCTTCATCCATGAACTGGCTAAATCCCGATTCCTAACCTTCCACTCTAAACTATCTGCTCATCCCAATCCCAGAGCTCAATCCCTCTCCTCTCAATCCCACCCCGAAAACCCTCCTAGGAGGCTAAAGAGATCTTGGCCTCGTGACCAACTCTGTAATTAAAGCGGTCAACTAGGAAGTGTCAGTAATGATTGGCTCCTTCCAAACTTCTATTTTATCTTTTGATTTATTATTTTTATTATTATTACTTTTATTTTATTTTCCTTTTAGCTATGATTTATTTATTTATGTACTTATTTATTTTTATGTATGTACTATTTTTTTTTCTGTATTCTCATTATGTGAATTCATAAAAATGGCGTTACTTATCACAATTAACCAATGTGCTATATAATTTGTGCAGATGTTAATAAACGCTTTATTATTAAAAAAAAAAAAAAAAAAACCTGTGGGTGTTAACAGTTTTCATGAAATAATAAAAAAAAAAAAAAAAAAAAAGATTAGTTCTATTTTAAACTTTCGAAATGACAATATGGATGAGAATGGATACGTCTTAAAATGACGCAGTTCCTGCAGAAAGAGAATGTTTAGACTCTGTGTAGGGTCAGACATTAGCCCGGGTCGAGCTACTAGGCAGGCTTCAGGTAGGTTTTATTGTACTTCATAAATTAAGAGTTGACAGATATTTTACCTTTAGGAAGTCATAAAGCCAAATGCTATAGTAGAAATATAATTATATTTTGTGGTTGTATGTGGCGTAATACATTAAAAAATAACATAATAATACTTTCCCATTTTCTTGTACAATTTTATTTTGTTTAATTGCATTTAACAGTAAAATGAGTAGTTTAGTGTTTTTAATTGCATTTAACACTAAAATGGATATGTTAGTAAAGCAAGTTAAGTCAATTAGAAACAAATTCGTAGTAGAGTCTTCGTAGAGAGAAACTTGGGACGGCGGAAAGAGTAATTTTCGCTTAGGATAGTTTCTTGTGTCTTGCCGACAATCTTGCTTTTCTTTGGAATATGTGTTTACTTTAGGAATGATCTAAACAAAGTAATAACTGTTTCTATTCTAAGTACACAAAATGACACTAGGGATTTGAATGGAACCGCGCTAAGATGATGCAGTTCCTGCGAGTCGGACTTTTCCATATAACGTCAATTCCAAAAGACGTAGAACACCCCGATTGGAAGGAAATGTGTCAAATTAGAGCCTTTATCGACCCTCCAAGTTTGGTTTGAATCGGGTTAATATTCTTTGCAATATAGCCGGATTGTTGAATCATTAACAAATTTTTAAGGGTCCCCCCTCAGCGAAACTTACATTACATTTTTTTTTTTTTGTAATATTCCCAAAATTTGAATTTAGGGGCTTTTCAATGTGCTAAAAACGAATCTGACATCCGTATTTAAATAAAAAATTGTTTTACATACTCGACTCTATAGAAGTAATTATTCTGCCAAAATATTCCATATACCATGTATGTATGATATTCACCACATTAGGGTTTCTTGGGGTGCTGATTTTAAATCAGCTATTTTTGAATTTATTTTATGAAATATAATTTATAATTTTTTTTTTTTTTTTTATATTTTATCGTTAAACTATTGTTTAACGATTATATTTTTCCTTTAAACAACTGTATAAAACAAATGAATTGGTGAAAGAATCAGGTCGATATCATTTTCAAAAGTCGATATAAAAAATAAAGCACTTTCAACCTATTTTATTTTATTTCTCGGCTCCTAAGGCACATTGGACGGAACGCTCGGACATGTTTCGATTATTTTTCGATGTAGAATCACCAGAAAAAAAATGGTCCAGATCGGTGACCCCACCGCTGTATACTCCCCTTGTAAGTGCTTAGCTAAAAAATTATCCAAATGCTTTACGTCATCTATCGAGATTTCTCCACAGTTTTCGAGTGACTTCTGTGTCTAGAAAAATGTCAATCAGATGCATGTTAGTTTCTACAGAAACGTTTTTGCAAGAAAATCGCGAAACATTGGTCTCCCCATATGAAGTTGAAGACAAGAGACAATCTTTGAATTATGTTTCGCAGCTTGGACGTATTGCGAGGCACAGTCTGCAGACTGGAATGATCAATTGTTTCTATTACACTTATGAACAACAATGGGCTATTAGCGTCAGGCTTTCCACACGCACGGTTTCTGACGCAATTGCTTTGGCTTGTTCGAAATCATTTAAAAAATCTTCTACTCCAAGGTATGGTTAGTGAGAAAAGATGCTGAAGCCGAAGAGTAAGCATTCACTATATTTTTAGCTGGGCATGAAATAACAATGCATTTAATGATGGTTATAAATGACTTCTTACGAGGGGTCAATATTTATTTAGAGGTGTTTCAGGAAGCTGCAGGTTCAGGGGAATGTAAATATTTTGAAAAAGTCTAAACACCGCTTCTAAGGTGGGCACATCCGCCTTCCCATGCTGTTCATTCCTATATCAGCTCCTACTATAAGAGAATAGTAATCCAAAGATATCCCTCACTAAAAAAAAAATTAACAATGTACAATGATGTTCTATAGTTTTCCAAAAAAAAAAGGTTCATTAAGAAACATTATTTTATTTTTTGAGGGGAAACTTTATTTTAAAAAAAATTAAATAAAAATGGGCTGCACAATTACATCCTGAAAAATGGTTTATTTGAGGATAAAGATCTGCGATATCTGTAACCGTTTTTGAGAAAAGTGGAAATTCGTTTGTTACTCATTTTCGGTTTGAAAGCGACCATTCGAAAGCTTACTGATTTTCCCCATAAAAGGTCCTACAAATCTTCAAAAAAGGTCGAAGCAATTTTCGATGTGGCGATGTCAATCGGAGAAAGTAGTACTTAAAACCTCGAAACTGTTTTGTTCTTTTTACAGGTTTTTGTCTTTGTTTTACTCACTTTTTAATTTTTGTTTTAACTTCCATTTAACAGTAAAATTAGTATTTTAGTAAACTAAGGCCACGAGGGACGTATTGGTAATACTGTTTTCCATGAGCGAGCGTTGAGATGGCGAAGTCATATTTGCTTAAGATACTATCAGTTTCCTGTTGTGGCGACTTTAACTTTCTTCTTATTGAGATTTTCTTTTATAGTTTGACCAAAAGATCAAACCCTACGAATAACTGCTTCTATTTTTGTACTAATGGCACTAGGGATACGAACAGAAGAGCGAAAACATGACGCAGTTCTTGCGAATGAGATTTTTTTTAGCGCGGTTACTCCCTATCTCCATAGGGAGAACCCGCTTATAAGGGTGACCTCATGACGCAATCCGGAAGTGCCGACTAGAAACTTTCTCGTTTCAGACCCTATAGTTCACGAAAATATAGGTGGCCCAAATTTGTATATATATATATATATATATATACTCTAGCAAGCTCAAAAATGGTCCGATTTTAACGAAATTTGGTACAAAAATCTGTCGTCTAATTTGAAAGGTCAAGTTCGTTAACCAGCAGAATCCGCCCACTAAAAGATAGTGTTTGGGGCAAAATTCGAGCAAAAGAAATCGTAACGCTTACGTTTTTGTGTTTATATGCTTGCAGGTACTTGTTTTATAGGTTTCTTAACATAAGAAAACGAATGAAACCATTTATAAGGCGATATCTGCAACCGTTCCTGAGAAAAGTGGAATCAATGTTTTTGCAAGTCATTATATTTTTGTGAGTACTTAGAATCGCGGGATTCAATTGAAATATTTTCTACAACTTGGAAATTAATCCCAACTAAGATGTTTAAATTTTGGTTATATTTGGAGTTAAGGAAGTATGCGAAAAAAATATATTTTATTAATAGACATGAAAAGTTTTCGGATCTTCATACAGTTTTCGTAAATATCTCGATAACGGTTGGGAATTCGTGCTAAGAGGAAGGTGACCATTCGAATGCTTACTAAATTCTCTACAAAAAAGGTTCTGAAGCAAAATTGGATGGGGCAACGTCAATCAGAGATATAAGCGCTTAAAACGTAAAAAATGTTTGTTTTGTTGTTTTGAAAGGGGTTTTCTCTTTGTTTATCTCACTTTTTAATTGTTTTTTTTTCTTGTTTTAAATTGCATTTATCAGCAAAATTAGTATAGTAGTAAAATAAGCTAAGAAACGGTGAAAGGTATTGGTAATAATAAGTTTGGAGTGGCTGTGGTAAACAAGATGGCTGTGGCTAATCATGATGACGTAGTTTGTTTTGAATTCTGCTGTCTATATAACCTTCCTCATAGCCTCCAAATGAAGTTATCGTTATTTCTTATTTTATAGAAAGATTTAACCCACGACAGAATGGAATTTTATTCGCCATGAAGCACATATTTACAGTTGATTATAACAGTAAGACGAATTTGCTAGTAAAACAAGATACTTAAAATGACAACGAATTTTTGGTAGTTAAGAAGAGCCTTCTCAGCAGTAGTCAAAGAGTAAGTACGTTTTCAGTACATAATTGTATTGACTTATAAAGATTAAGAATTATCCACTTCTGTGTAAGTTGGCTACTGTCAGTTTCCTGTGATTTGTGATGCTAATTTATTCCATTTCTTCGAGATGTACGTAACCGCGCTAAGATGACGCAGTTCCTGCGAGTCGGACTTTGATGTTGCGATTGAGGCGTAGAATCAGTTCCTGGTGGGTGTCCACAAAACCTGATATACCCTGTACATTAAATTTTGTTTTTATAGCCCTGATAAAGTATTAAAAATCAAAAAGAAAACTCATAAAAACATACTTTTTAAAACACTTTTTTAATTTTTTTTAATTAAACTATTGATACGATCTCCGCCCTAATGATTTCTAAGGTTAACGGTCTCCTCTGAGCCAACTAGAAGTACATTAATATTTCAGTGCTTTTATAATAAGGAGGCAAAAAAGCAAACCTGTTCCACAAAGAACTCCTTTCCTTCATTTCTGTGACAAATTCTTCTTACATCAACACTAACGTCTACCTCTAATTGGTTCCCAGTAATAATTATCTTCAAACTAAATTAAAACGTTATGACTAATGTTCACCGGCAGGAATACCAATTATCTGCAATTATCAGTAATGGCTTTTAATTAGTTTAAACCAGCGAACGGGAATTTTACGTCCTTCTCAATTAAATAAATCTTAAATATGTAGGAAATGTCATAATTAGCCCTTTGAAAACACTCAGAATCGTAGCGGGCCTGGCGTTTTAAGGCAGAACGTACAAACCACGCATCAAAGATTTAGGAATAAAAGTCATCGACTCGCTAGTACTGCGTCATCTTAGCGCAGAAATGTGCACATCTTCTGCATACGTTATAGCAATAAATTATTCGCATGACAGCTGGGCGTGACTAACTATTATTAAATTAAGTACAATCAAAACTACAACTCAAGAGTGGACATCAGACGATCAGCTACCGAGACGACTGACGAGAAGAAATTGTACTTGCTCGACTCCGAATTGGCCACACAAGATTAACACACGAATTTCCCATGAGAGGACTAAACAAACCAACTTGTGATATATATGCAATAGAGCATAAAGCACCTACTTACGGAATGGAGAAGGCGACACAAACTAAATATACCATACGACATGAAAGATTTGTTGTCGTACAGCAGCCATACCATAAACACAATATTCTCTTACTTGCTCAAAAATAAACTATACAATCTCATTTGAAGACATCTGCTAAAAAACCCGTGGCTTTCAGGCATATTACATACATTTTCCATACCTCTGTTTATAGGAATGAGTGAATTAAATTCCATATCACAATGCTGGTCCAATAGACCATATATGTACCACCTTGAAGGAGTGAAATCGGCGTAGTAGATATGGCTTATTAATAAATAAATAATATAAAAATACAGGGTGGCCCAGATAAGCGGGCCACAAGAGAAATAACTCCTAAACGGTTTGAGGTATCAACACTTTTTAAAGGAGGAAAGTTGGCCTCAGGAATACCAAAATGGCACTTCTAAGGGCTCAAATAGACTTTTGAAGGGCCTCTTTAACCATATGTTGCATTAAAATTTTTAAAAGTACTAAAAAAATAAGGAAGAACTGTGCAAACGGATTTTTGTTGCGTCGAGTAGTTCTCTATAAAAATACATTTTAATTTACATGTATAACTTATCTGGAATTCCCCCCAATAAAAGGCAATATAATTTATTTAAGTAATATTTTGGGGGAGGGGTTAATTCAGCTTAGGAGATTATGTTCAGCATTCAACAAAACGATCCCCTTTAGTCTAAACTAAACAAGAAAATAAATAAAACTTGCGCATTAGGTAGAAGTGTCATCTAATATAATAAAATTTATTTATTGTAAAGAAAAAATAACTCCTATTTCTCTAAATGAAAAAAAAATGTTATTTTGAATGTTCGAATATCCATCTCAGCATATCGCAAGCATTTCTGAACAAATCATGCAAATCAAAACGTATTCTTACAGAGAACTACGTGAATCAGATCGTTTGCAACGTTCTTCCTTGTTTTTTTTAGCAATTTAAAAAAAAAAGTAATGCAACATATGGATAAAGAGGTAACCCTTCCCTTCAGAGGTCTAATGGGATATTTTTGTACGTTTTAGGCCACCATTTTATAGATCTGGAAAAGAGCTACAACTTTGCTCCTGAGGCCCGCTTATCTTGGCCACCCTGTATAAAACGTTATAATATAATTTGTTTTTCAACAAAAAACACGGTTTTGTCTAAATAACTTTTAACGGCATATATCTTGAACAAAAACTGATAGAAACGTATGGTTGGCAGCATTTAATTGCATTTTTTGCTCTAGTTTCGCACCCCTTAGTATTGCCATCTACTTGCGATACATCCTGTATAAATTATTTAAGGCTTGTAAAATGGACCGCGTTTCTTGTTAATGTTTAAACGTTTCCCAAGTCCTTGGGTGGGCGAGAAAAAGTGTACCGCTACACAAACTAAACCGCTCACTAATCGGCCATAAACCTCTATCCTATTACACTTCAGAATAAATCCTTGAACCAGAGATAATCCTTTAATCTTCCAATTACTCCGGGATCTTATTAGATGGCGTGATTGCCTGAATACAGAAGTAATTACTGTGGTTTTGTGGAGGCGCACGGTTAAGGGGAAACTGTGACCCGGCTCATTTTATTTTTTATGATGCACAAATAATTGCTTGATATTACCGCTATAAAATCACCGTTACAGGCTGTTTGACATCCTCTGCTGCGATAAACACATGAATGACGGAGCGCTTTCGAATGGGAATAACGATTTTCAAGAGATTAACGATTTTATTTCTTATTTTTAAAGTATATATATATATATATATATATATATATATATATATATATATATATATATATATATATAGATTGATATTAATATAAATTGGTCGTCTACAAGCGATTAACCACTTACTGTCTGAATTTTTATTAAATACTATGCCAAAAAAGCCCGATGTTTTGTACCATTTTTGCGCGTTTCATTCGTCCCTTCATACAGAGGAAACCCCCTTATGACGTCAAACTCCTGATGCAATCCGGAAGTGTCGACTAAACATTTTCATGTTTCAAACTCCATAGATCAAGAAAATAATTGTTGTTCTAATTTGTATGTATATATATATATGTGTGTGTGTGTGTGTGTGTGTGTGTGTGTGTGTGTGTGTGTGTGTGTGTGTGTGTGTGTGTGTGTGTGTGTGTGTGTGTGTGTGTGTGTGTGTGTGTGTGTGTGTGTGTGTGTGTGTCTGTGTGTTCGCTCTGTAGCGGGCTCAAAAATGATCCGATTTTGATAAAATGAAGCAGGAAAATACATAGATTTTGTTTTGTTTTTTTTCTTATTATTTAATATTATTTAAATACATTTACGGGGAATGGCATTGAATATCCGTAAAATGTTCAGCGCTAATATTATCTCGTTTATAGGAATATCAAAACGGCATCTATACCCGAGATATGTCAGGGGTTAGGGTAAAATGGCATCCCGAGTCATTTCATGTTTTACCTTCATCAAATAATTGTTTCTTCATTGCCTTTCTCAATTTGGAGTTAAATATTCCTGTTTCACATACAGTCCTATGATAATTATTAGTGCCCCATGAAGACAGGACTGTGTGCGCCTCAGTTGGTGGAAACGGCATTTCAAAATGTTATAGATCAGACGACTACAGGGAAACGGCCCGGCTCATTATGTTCTATGCTTCACTGGTAATTGTTTAGTTATTACCGCTTTCAATTTGTCGTTAAATACGCCCAAGGCTGTTTGACATACTTTGCTATTCTAATTCATTCGGGCATTAAAAAGTGACTTTAAACTTTAATAGGTACGTTCGGCACTACCCCTATCGAGCTGATATTTTTAAGTTTAACATCATATATATATATATATATATATATATATATATATATATATATATATATATATACATATATATATGTACATATATATACATATATTTATAATTAGGGCATCATTCCTGTTGTGAATTTTCTGGAAGTGTGTATCGTGCACGTGGGGTATTCTGTATTTTTTTCTTTTTTTTGTGTGTTTTTTTTTCTTTGATTTATCATTCTGTATTAGAGAAAAGGGGTGGACTCTTTGAGCAATTCCTCTAGAAACACAATTTTATATATTTTTTTGTTGTTATTTATTTTTAGTGAAACATTCAATGATTTTTAAAATTATTATGTGCATCTTCCCAACTTTGATTTTATGACATCAAATCAATTCTTATTTTATTTAATAACGAGTTGCGAACACATTTTTAAGTTCCCAAAAGTGTCCAGTAAGTTGGAAAAATATTTCTTAATTGTATTTTCAGAAAATTTTGAAGTTTTAATAATATTAGCCAGCTTTCTGATGTACTCTAATGAGTGCCAACCACATCACCCAAATAGTAAATCAATGAAAATATGGAAAACGCAAAATGTAACATATCTCTTAAATGAAAAACTTTTGCAACAATTTCTTTCAGTTACTTTTTATTGTTTCCGGATTCCCACAGTTTGGCAAATAAAAATGAGTAATCCATAATTTCTTCACACAAGGTATTTGAAGGTAACAAAACTCCATTCCACTTTTTTGGACAAAAGGGAGTCAAATGTTCAATGTATCCCTCAATAAACTTCCACTTCATTTCCATAAATTTAATGCTTACCAAATTTAGCAGTTTTCCTGTAAGTAGTGAATCTGTAGTCCATTAAGGGGCTCAGGAAACAATTCGCGAGAAATCTCTGATTTATCGAGAATAAACGAAGTGCGTTATTGGACGTCCAGAAAATATGTTCTATCAATGCGTTTAGTGAATTGAATCTCTGTTTTGTTTTTTTTAAAGGAAATTTTATCTTTTTTCTGATGACATAAATAGAATTTTATTATCTTGAACAGTTTTTGAGCAATTTTTTCTTATTCAATAAAAAATATGTCTACCTTAAAAAAACAGAAAATTGGACATAGCTCCTTTTTCCTTCGGAATCGGACCATATTTCAAATGAAAGTTTTTGTAGGAAATGACGTCTAAAGTGACATCCTAGAGTTAGGCTGCTTAGACCTGAATCACCCTGTATAAAAATCATATATTATACTCACGTATACACATGGAATTTCGAAAGTTTTTGTTTTATTTCAGAGACTTCTTATATTTTTCGTGTTTTTTTTTTTTTTTTTAGGGCAACAAACTACAGGATTATTATTGCCTGCAATTTAGCCTCTTAATAAAATTTCGTTTCGTTATATATAACTTTGACGCAAAAATTATATATGTTCTTGAAATGTTATTATTAAATTGTATTCCTTACTGTATTTTGTCATTGCAATTTTATAATTGCAGGTGCCTTCTGAATTAAGATTTTTATCAGGTAGGTAATGATTCAGAAATTATTGTTTTTATCCATTGTCTAGCACACAAAATGTTCGATCCGTCGATGCGAGAAAAGGTGCGTCGTGTAGAATGTCCTTGACTGCGTGTACGTGTCGGCAGGCGGTCTCTGACAGCTGCCCACCTATCTACTGTCTCTTCCTCACATCGGCTTTTCATCCAGCGCCCATTCACACGTAGTCTTGAACTCTGATCTAACTTCTAAGGATTAAGGATATTTTCTTAGAAGTATTAACTTCTTAGTCAGCTGCTCTCCTATCTACTGTCTCTTCCTCGCATCGGTTTTTCATTCTTCGTCCATTCACACGTAGCGTTGAACTCTGATCTAACTTCTAAGGATTAAGGATATTTTCTTAGAAGTATTAACATCTTAGTCAGCTGCTCTCCTATCTACTGTCTCTTCCTCACATCGGTTTTTCATTCTTCGTCCATTCACAGGTAGCGTTGAACTCTGATCTAACTTCTAAGGATTAAGGATATTTTCTTAGAAGTATTAACTTCTTAGTCAGCTGCTCTCCTATCTACTGTCTCTTCCTCACATCGGGTTTCCATTCTTCGTCCATTCACACGTAGTGTTGAGGTCTGATCCAAGTTCTAAGGATTAAGGATATTTTCTTTGAAATATTGCCTTCTCGGACAGCTACCCTCCTATCTACTGTCTCGTCCTAACATAGGATTTTCATTCAGCGCCCATTCACGCGTAGCGTTGAAATCTCACCCAAATCCTAAGCCCCAAGGATATTTGCTTTAAAGTTTTGGCTTTTTTGACAGCGACCTATAAACGCTCCACTCACGTCAGCTTTATATCCATAGCCCATTCGAAAGTGGCGTTGAAGTCTGATGCTGTTAATTATCAAGAATATTTACATTCAAATTTTACTTCTCTGGCAACTCCTTGCTCATCTTCTGTGCCTTTTTCACATCGTGTTCATCACCCCAAGTAGTGTTAAAGCCTGATCAAAATCATAAACAGCAAGAATATTTTCGGTCACATACCATATTCCATCTTTCCATACTACCCCTACAGGTTATGTGCATTTCCATGTTCTCTTGCTCTATCTGAGGACTTATAGTTATCAGGTATGATGTAGTCTTGAAAATGAAGAACTAATCATTCTAATCGCCACGAGGGCGCAGACCAATTCCCCCTTCTCTACTTTCTCTTCCTCACATCAGGGTCCTCGCAACCTACTACTCCACATCTTCTACGTTTTGGCTGAGGAGTAACATATATCTGCTTTCATACATGTTACAGGTAGCAATAACGGTATCCCATCAAATAATGTAGGTAAGGACTACAACATCCGTTGTTCATCTCTAATGATACGTACATAGAAATACAAATTTAAACCACCAGTATTTTCGCGTCATTACAGACGTGGCCATTATAATTCTGACATTATATGCGGGTTTCCTTGTATAGAGTAAAGGACAATATAATGGGATTCCTGATTGTGCCTGTACGTTAGTGACGCTCTCTTCAATCAGGTCCCGGAATAATGACTTCTAAAAGCCCGACGAGAGAGATGATAAAAAAACGCCCATTGTACCTTTGTATATTGGTAGCCCTTGTCATCGGAGGACTACAGCAACAGAGACTCGACAGACTAGGGCTGCAGGAAACCAATCATATAAACCCATATATTCGAACGGACTATTAATTCCTTGTGGTATCGGAATGCAGAAGATTCAACCTGTAGATTTCAGGCTCCATAAAGATCACAAATATGTGACAAATCTGCTGTAATATTGCCCTGTATTATTATATGATATTAGCCATTTAAATCATTTATACTCAGCAATGATTCAGAACCTATTCTCTCCAAATTACGAATTTAATTTGCCTTCATAATCAATATCCAAAATCCATGATTTGTCTGGTACATTTAGAAGAAGTCTCCACTAACGGCGAACATCCATTCTGCTCAAAAAGTTTTTAACAATGAATTAAACTAAAAAATGTATAATAAAATCAATAATTATTGCGTTGGGTGGGGAGTGGGGTGAAAACATCCACATAAGGGGAATTCATTAAAAGATAATGACAAATACACCCCACTAACGAACCATTACGTCATAATTTCACAATCGGAACACCTGGGTTATTATACATTTTAACCCTTTAGCTACGGCCAAGGGGCGAGAGAGGGGTAGCCTTGGGGCCGGCTGGCCGTACCCTTTCTGCCTCGTGGACGGTGTACTTTACACGTCTTCCTTATCTCCTAAATTCTACCGTATCGAATGGGTTAAAGTTTACAATGTGAAACAACCAAAAAACAGGGAGAAATGAACAGAGATTTGTATTACATATTCTTCATGAAATATTGGGCTACTTATAGCTTCTTCAAGCTATATTTACATACTTTCAAGTTAAATATTTTTAGAGCAGGAATATTAGAAAAAAAAATCGTTTCGAGCTTGCTGCTCAATTTCAGGAACATAAAGATGCTTTAGGTCCACCCGATAAACCTATGCAATGTATTGTATGACACAAAGTCATCTTTTTCGTACATGGACACCGCGCATAAGCGAATTTTTTTCAGTTTAGTCATAAAGCATATTTATGCTACAATAAAATCAAGCAATATATCATGAATAAGTACAAGGAGTAAACCAGTCGGTCCACAATCTCAGTGGAGGAATCTTTAAGATACGTCGATTATATCTCCCCCAGACAGAGGACCATTCATATAATTAAAAAATGAAAAAAAAACGAGATAAGGATAACGTTTAAGAAAGAAAAACCATAGGTTTGAATTAAAATACAGCCACCCGTTCACCTTCGAATTCTTCTTGCACAAACCCTGCCACCTTTCGATCAATAGGCAGATCTCTTTCGGAATGTGATTCGTGAAATGTTAAGAGGTTGGAGAATCCGAGAGGTCAAAATCTGCATATGTTAGCCATTAGAGTAAAGCACATTGGATCTTTATATGATTTGTGATAGGAGTGTTATCATGTAGTGTTACTACAGAAAATCACCGATGATGATAATATGACACCAAGTGGATGCACGAATTGGCACAGATCGTAGAACATGTCAATGATTATATTATAGCATTCGTCAAACAAGTGGTTGAGTACGCGGATTTCAAACCGTCTTGCAAGGATGACTTTGAAATGAGTACTGGGTGGCGATGCAAGCAGACGACATAAAATGGCGGTACAAGATGAAAACAATAGGATGTGAAATTCTCGCATATAAAGGTGACAATAGTAGATTTAAAAGGTGTTTCATACGATTCGACCCTTGAAGATTGCTTAGAAGGTGAACTATTTAGGAATCCAAGTTCTCTAGGAAAAGAAGCAGTTAAAATCATTGTCGTCAACGAACTGCTTCACGTTACAGCGTCTTCACGTGGAATGCCGTTTCAAATATTTTTTTAGAACCCCTTTTGACTAAATTCTATGGGGGCACTAGGCTAAAAATAAAATTTTCCGATTCTTTTTGGCCTTGTAGTTTTGCATCTAACATTCTTAAAATTTACGATAATATCTGTTTTTGAGTCAGAACGAACCGAGAGTTTTTCCAGGATTTTGAGAAAAACTAGGCACTCATGAGACCTTTGCTGAATTGTAGCGAAGTTAGTGCTTTATCGGAAGCACGATAATTAGGATATTAAGTGACAACTTTAATAGTAGAAATTGATGGAGTTTCATCGCTCTTTTAAATGGTGTAAAAATACCAAAAAACAGCGTCCTGGCTAGGAACGCAATAAACTCATTAACAAAAATAAAAAAAGTCAGGCATATAAAAATTTCTGGTGGGTCTAAAAACTCCGAAATCGAAACACTGACACAAAACACATTAGGACTATATGTCAAAATATTTTTTTTTCTTTCATCGGTAAAACGTTTGATAAAAATGGTGAATAATATAAGTATATATTATTTACTGCTTGATTTGGCAATATACAGGATGTCATAACTTTAGGGTTTTTTTTTTGCACGACATTGTTATTTACGTGACGCAGAAATGAGCGTTCTATCTGAACTTGTAGCAGACGAGCTAAATCTTTTGTCTGTTTAAACAATTTTTGATTTTTTTTAATGAAAAATTGTGTTTTTGATATTTCTGATTAATGTAAATGTAAATAACGCCCACATTTTTAGAATCTAGATTAAATTTCCAACAAGAAACTCCCGTGATTGAA
The DNA here is from genome assembly GCA_946811695.1 of Gonocerus acuteangulatus. Classification (NCBI taxonomy): domain Eukaryota; kingdom Metazoa; phylum Arthropoda; class Insecta; order Hemiptera; family Coreidae; genus Gonocerus; species Gonocerus acuteangulatus. The sequence continues at coordinate 74,859,888 of OX328132.1, forward strand.
ATATTGCCACGTAAATTTAGAGCTACACTAAAACCCATAATGATGTGAACTATTGATATTAGTGTTCGTAGCTCTGCTTCGTGTTGAAATAGGACGCTCATTTCTGCGTTACTTAACTACAAATGACCTGTAGAATAAACCCCTAAAGTTATGACATCTCAAAGCGGGACACCCTGTATAATATATAGTATAATTGTTTCAATTGCTCATGCAGTTTTTTTTTTTTTTTTTTAAGTAATATCCTATATTAGTATAATATAAATATATATATATTTCGTTCCTGAATGATAGTACAAGCATAATTATTGCCTTCTTTAACGAGTTAGCTATTATTTCCAGCGGAGTAGAAGCGTGGAAAGGAATTAAAGGAAAATTAGTGTTTTAACTTAAAGTAATTTGGACTGGGCTTTGATTAAAATCGGTGTTGCCAAGGCCCATTGTTACCTGGAGGAGGAAGGGTATAGCACGAGTCGCTGTCGTGTTCGTTTTCGGGTCGTGAAGGTATGCCGAACAGGCGAGTGTAGCCCACTCTAGACCTCAGCTTCTGGGCCCGGGGGGAATCTAGAGGGATGATAGGCTGTAGAGGTCAGGAACGCTATGTAGGATGGTAGGCAGCAGGATTATAGTGTGGGAGACCTTGTACAAGGTAGGGAAATACAGTGGCTTGTAGTGGTATAGAAACGTCTAGAAAGGAGAACGGTTCTAGAGTATTGTAGTAACGTAGTTAGGTACAGGGTGCCTAAAAAAAAATGGTCATCCGTTGGCCAGATGATTCTCCAATGCGAAATCGGAAAAAATAACCCGCAAAATTGACCTATAAATGTTATTCAAGGTCAATTTTATTTATTTCATACTCGTATTTCGAATCTAGGAGTCATGAGGAAGAAAAAAGTCAAGGGCACCGTGGGTCAGAAATGACTCCTTATATTCAAAATGACCAATAACAAGGTATAAGTGGGGCATTCCATCCCAATTGACAAATGGTGGCCTATTTTGATAATTTTTTTTTTTACATGTTCTACTAACATCCCCTACTTAGAAATACCTCGCTTGAATTATTAAAAAAGCATCTCTAGCACGAAACATTATAAGTGTATTGAAAAACGAGCCTTATAACTCATATTTTACAATTGACAGGAATGCCTTCATGAGGTTTTTCTTCAAGCTTATCGATAGCTCTTTGCCATAAGCTTTCAATCAATCGCTCAAATTACTGATTGGGGATTTCACAAGTCTTTGCTAGGTACTTGTGCAGGATATGTAGATTGTAAAGGATTTTAATGAGTAGGTACTCACAGGGAACCGGATGTCTGTGGAATATTGTACGCAACATGGCTAGAAACTGAGCGGCCGTTCATTTTCTAGATACCCATGCATCGCATATTGCATGTATTTCGCTGCAATAATTAACAATATCCTTTGCATATAAATTTTCTATTTAAAATTGTTTTGGATTATTAAATATAATTATTAAAATTAAATTGAATTAATAATATAAACAAATCTATAAATAACGGTATTCTTCTTCTAATCTTCCAAGATAAAGTTGTCAATAGTATCTGCCAGCATGTTTTGTTCTTTTAGTTGTTCATAAGTCCTACAATATATCAAAATATGGTTTTACGTGACTTGCATATTGTACATTAGACTATGATTCTTTCAGGTGAGGAAGGAGTGTGTTTGAAGAATGTGAAAGAGATCGTGTTGAAATTATTTTCCATAATCAATGTGCATTTGTATAAAATGGAGTGAAAACGTATACCTTGTTCATTGTGCCGGAGTCGAGAATTGCTCCCATTAAACAATTGAAGTGAAGAGAAATAAAAATTCACCCATTGCTTCCGGACCCAAGTGTTTCGGACGAGTGGGTGCGCAGTCGTGCTACACTCTTCTCTTTCCGACACTTTTTTATGGATGTTCTCAACCGATTTATTTATATAAAGAGTGAAGAAAAAGTCTCTAAACATCTGTGGATATCTTTAAATCGTAAACAAATTTTGTCAAAGTGAAACATCACTTGGTATTAAACAGCACTAAATATCGGTAATTTAAAAAAAAAAAAAAATGTTAACTCTACAATAGATTTAAAAAATCAGGGTTTGACATTTTGAATTGGAAACATTAATAATGACAAATTAAATCGAATTGAAATTATTATCTGCAACTTTTAAAAATCATTTTGTGATTTTTATATAAATTCATCTTTGATTTGGGATAACTTTATCCTTATTTGTTTTGTTCATTTTTTATTTTATTTAGAATATATTCATTATATATTTTTTTAATTTATTGATTTTTTTTATGTATGATTTTGTATTTCATTTTTAATTAATTCATGTATAAATTATTATGACTTACTTTTTAATTTAATTCTGTGTGATCATAAGTTACTTTGTATTATCAAAATAAAACAATGTACTTTATACAGAGTTAAATAAACGTTTTATTAAAAAAAATGTGGTCAAAGCCAAAAGAAAGCCTTCCGAAGCCAAAAAAATAACAAACTCCGGCGCTAATGGGTTAAAATAATTATTAACGCGTCAATTTATTTATGTTAACGGTATATACGAGTTTCAGGATTTTTTAGACGCTTGTTCAAGAGCCGAAACATCTACTGCACTCCTAATACTGCCTAATTGTTAAAGGTGAACCTACCCGTGTAATGGCCACGTCATGAGTGTTGATTGGAACACATAGCGTCCATCATCTGTGAACGGTCAGCTGTATCTATATATATATATATATATATATATATATATATATATATATATATATATATAAAAATCACCTGTCAGTCTGTTTATCTGTTTGTTCCTTATCTATCTATCTATCTATCTATATATATATATAAATCACCTGTCCGTATATTTGTTTGTCAGTCAGTTTATCTACTTGTGTGTTTGTCCCTTATACAAATCCTCACCATTTGACCGATTTTGACAAAACTCGGCACACAGGTAGGCCTTGATACGGGAAGTCTTCTAGGCTAGGTCAAAATAGTAAAAATTTCAAAATTTGGTCAAAAGGTCAAAAGTTTTGTTGAAGAAAAATTGGCTACACTGATCAATTCATATTCTGACGACTATTTTGAATAATGTCTAAACATTTTTTTTTATGTTGTTGATAATTAGAATAACTCATTGATGACTTTACATAATTATATAATCATGTAATGCAGTTTATTTCAACAGTCACTGTCTAACTAAGAAGTGCTGGCCTTTCTTTAAAAAGAGGTATCTTACTCGCAGGCTGTGGTGCTGGCCTCTGTTGCCTGCTTCACGAATTACTTCGGCCATTTTGAATAAAGTCTAACAATTTATTTTTTGATGTTGTTGATAATTAGAATAATTCCATCTCATTGATGAGTTTACATCATTATATAATCATGTAATTCAGTTTACTTTAATTTTATTTCAACAGTCACTGTCAGGAGTGCTGGCCTTTCTTTGATAAGAACCATCTACTCGCAGGCTGTGGTGCTGGCCTCTGTCGGCTGCTTCACAAATATATACAAATTCTCACCGTTTGACCGATTTTGACGTAACTTGGTACTCAGGAAGATGCCTTGATACGGGGAGTGTCATAGGCAGAAATTATGTGTAGCATGGCACGCCGGGGAACAGCTAGTACAATAGAAATGTCGAAAGATATATATATATATATATATATATATATATATATATATATATGTATATATATATATATATATATATATATATATATACAGTCATATTTTGTGGCTTTCGAATAGATGCCGTGCTATCTATAAAAAATTTCTTATTACCTATAAAACGTGTACCTGGTACCCTATTTAGTACAAGCTATAAAATCAAAGATAAAATTATCTGTTATAATTCTTCAACATCATCCCTAAATCTGTTTAAACTTAAAAAAAACCGTGTGTTTAGGAGGGATTGAACCTTGTAAGGAACATTTCATACGGTTTTAAACATTAGAATTAATCGTAAAGTGGGTACGGTATAAGAAAGGGTCGTCCACATAGTTGTGCGGCTTATCTCCTTCTCGAGCTATTGTGCTAGCGTTGATAGCCCCGTAAATTACAATACAACGCCACGTGGGTAGAGACTGTCACTCGCTGATGCATTTCATCTTCTTCCATCTCATACATTCCCGTCATTATACATTCGTTGTCATTAAGAATGCCTGGTGTCACAGGAACTTTCTTTCTACTCTGAGAGGCTCCGAGAACCTTTAGGCGCCCAAAAAAACAACCCCCCCCCCCCACTGCGGCTGGCATTATTTCACAGTTCGTTTTAATTAGAACCATTCAATTGTGCTTTGTCACGGCATAAGAAAGCTTCGGAAAGCAATTAGAGAAAGTATTCCTTTCCACAAAATTTGATTTAATAGCCCACTCAAAAGACTTGATTTGGAATACATGGCAAACTGTTTGGCATAAAGTAAGGGAAAACAAACTCAGAGAAATAAAAAGATGTGTAAAATAATGGAAGACATCAACAAATGACACAAGAAGAAAGGAAGTGGTGTTAACCCGTATGAGAATTGGCCATACAGACCTCACCCATTCGTTTCTTATGTCAAAGGAACCTCGACCAATTTGCAGCTCATGCGATGAGCTACTAACTGTTAAATACATTCTGAAGAATTGCCGTGCTTATGAGCAACTAAAAGAGCAACACGAACTGCCTGACTCCTTAGATGAAATTCTAGGCGATCATACTGATCAAGTGGAGCGGCTTTTCAACTTTTTAAACGCCTCGAAGTAAATAGACAAAATTTAATTTACCCTTATATAAAAATTCAATAGAACAAAATTCAGATACAACTTGAATTAAAAATACCATTTTAAGCATGGCTAAATGACACTGATATGCGCGCGTGTGTATCTAAGTGTATATATGTATATATATGTGTGTGTGTGTGTGTGTGCATATGTGTATATATATAATCACTAGACAATAATTACCAATCAAAGAACCGGCGTTAATGACCTTAAGGGTTGAGATGCCATTAAAATGAAATAAAAAATAAATAAAAAAGTTTCTATCTTTCTCGCCTCGCGGAGTTTAACTTATATTATTGCTCACGTGCAGTTGTTCTTTTACGTTCTTTTTTGTACCCTTTCTAAAGTTTTATTGGGTTAGCACAAATATTGAAGCCCGCTATCATCGCATACACACGGTTAAATCCTAAATACCTAACAACATTGGTTAGAACGGATATCTTCTCCACGGCACTCACATATTATCCATGCTGTCAGAAAACGCTTTTTACTATTCGTCACTTAAAAGATCGATATAACATGGAACCTGTTGGCTCTTTGCCTTACTAAGAGCTTTAAAAATGAAACGATTTCTTTGAAAGCGAAGACTTCAAAAAACCGAATTCAATGTATATTAATATTCAATGTACTTTGAGATGTAATTACTCCCTCCAACAAAGCTAATCCTTAAACATCCGATTTGACAAGAAAAGATTAGCTCGGGTATTAAAAAGGAATATTCAGTTAATTAAGAGGTTCTTGGCTTCATTAATATAAAGAAAAATTACATCATAAGAATAAAGAGAAATATTCATTAAAAAACTCAGTAATTATACCTTACTAATTAAGAACATTTATCATTTATGAGTTAGTAGAATGTTTTGTAAGCTTTAACATTTTCTCAAAAGAAGACCCGAATGAAATTCCAGACAAACTTTTTTTTTATTCATATTTAAGGCGTATCAGCATATAGGTCCTGTGTGGGCAAAAACCGGCCTGCGGGCCGGATCCGGCCCTATGTAAGATTGGATCCGGCCAGCGAGACATTTTGAAAAACTAATTAAAAAATATAATATTACATTACTTACTCACACTCACCTGGAGTGTATGTTAAAAAGGCGGTGTGAGTAAATTCCGCTTAGGAATCTGTCAGTTTTCTGTGCATTGCGACACCTAAAATTTTGCTTTACTACTTTCCAAGTGACGAAGGGGTAAGATCGGGAAGGTGCCAAGATGACGCTGTTCCTACGAGTCACACTTTTTAATATGTTGTGTTTAAATATGATATATAATTATGTACATAACAGTGGCTAAATCAGATAAATTGTTATTTTGAAGATGTTTTACTGGATAAATTCAGCCTTTTATTATACATTTATTTATTTAATCAAACGGAGACTTTAACGAAATTCAAAAGAATTTATGGCATCAAACGGAACAACTATTGTAGAAATAAACCTTAACTATGGTAAGGTTGTAGGGTGTATGGAATTTACTCTCCAAAATGATTTCAAAATTCCACAAAAAACGAAACTACGCCAAATAAATTATATGTGTGATAAAATTATATTCGGAAACTAATGAACTTTTTATCAACCATAACTCAAGATTAAAACGTCACTTTTAGATCACTGTACAACTTGTTGGTGAGTATTCGGTGTAGAATCCTCAAGATGTGCATTCGAGCATGCTGATTCCGAATAGTGACAGGTGTTGGGTAGCATCTGCTCTCCGCAAGGCCCAGCTCACAAAAACAGTGCCTCATCATAGTGGGGCATTGCTTCGGAAGCATATAACATGTAGCCTCGCAGAGAAAATAACATTTTTATTTTTAAATAATTGAAAAATGTGAAAGGTCAATAAAACATCACTACAAACTTAACTATATTTCTTTCCTACCTTCCTTACATGTTTCACACCCTTTTGATGCTTCTTTGGGGAACAATTTTATAAATATAAAGGCTTAAATTGAGGAGGAGAATCATTCACGAGTAGGGCCAAGCAGAGACTGGGTATAGACTGCATTAATCCAATAAAACGGGCAATAAAAACGTGTTTTGGGATAAAATTCAAAAACAATAGTAGAGCAGTAATAACAAAAATGTTAGTTTAAACGGGATTGAATACCTTCAATTTAGTTTGGGTTATTTTCCCCTGCCGGCACCACTGTGTGGTGCACCTTGAAATGAGAAAAATCCCTGCTACCTCTATACCTCAGGGATACTCCAAATGAAATGTTTATTATCGATCAGCGAACTAATCTTCGCAATATTGGATTCCTTCAGTATTGGTCCAGTTTCGACGTTGCGCTTGAATTTATAACATATTCCCCCTGAGATGGCATCAAATTTTGTGGGAAAAAGAGTAAATAAATATACTTAAACCGCGTAGTGAAGTTTGTTTTATCTTCTACTTTGACGAGTCCACTTGAATATTCCTGCACCTCTGGGACACCCAATTTATCACAAGATTTTCATGAACATCGAACCATTTTTGAGCCCGAGAGTGAGCGAACAGACAATTTGGACAACCGTTATTTTCGTCGGCGAAAATAACGGCTTCATAACGAAAACGTTATAAACGGGCATTTTCCATATAGAGAGAGGAAGAAAACGCGCAACAAAAATACTTTAATGTAGATTAAAACCTACATTTGCATTGTATAATCGAATTGTGCAAATTGATCTCAACCAGAGTTGGGCAAACGTTAGCGGTCGCTAATATCTAATACCTTCTCGCTAATTTAGCGGTACTGATAAGTGCCTGCGCTAACGATTAGCGCATAGAGCAGGCAGAGCGCAAATCGCTAATTTATTCATGAAATGTTTAAATATCGTGATATCTAATACCTTTAGCTATAGTTACAACATTTTATCATCTCAACGTTCACTTCCGGTCTGCTCTGAGCCGTGGCATGCACTGCATATAACTTTAGGTATGAAGTTTAGCGTCCTCCAAACCGATTTCTTTCAAATTTTGTACAATAACGTATTTTGATGCACTAAACACGAATCCGCTTTAAAAAAAGTTCGCATTCAACTAGGAAAGAAGTTATTAAGCACTAAAGTTCACTGTTAGGAAGGTTATAAAAGTAGGCGTAAACAGCGTATTTGTAATCACGCGCCTGCGCAGATATGTAACAGTGGGAAAGAGAGAACTCGTTTGAAATGTTCATAAACCATTTATACAAAAATATTGTCAATTTTAAGGGCATCCTCACCCCTGGGTTTTGATATCTTCTTGAGCGAGCGTAGCGAGAGGAAACGCATAGCATGTCAGCCTAAAAGCGTCGTCCTAGACATTCTTCTTATCTTCCTAGACATCCTTCTTAGCTTTCTTCTTCTTCTTGAGTCGCGATGTTCCGTGGACTCAAATCCCCAATCTCACAGAAAAATGCCTTTAAGCGCTCTTCATATTTATGAGCACGTTTGAGGAGAATAATAAATTCGTGCAACTTCATTGCTATTTTTTTTTATAAAATAAGAGTATGTTGACAATTAAAGTTCAGCTGGCGCAAATTAGAACGAACTAATAATTATAAAGGTATTAGCTAATTATTTAGGGATTTCTGTTATATAATACTTTTCATGAACGAAACAAGAAATGTGAAGAGTGTTTCATTATTTAAAAAAAAATGGTTGTGAATAAATAACTGCTGTCGAATTTAAATAATTGATGGTAAATTTCAATTAAACTTCTTTATTACGAACTTTTCCATAAGCGCGCATGCGCATGTTGACAAATTTAGTTGTTTACATTAGCTCTCATGAATGCGAACTTTTTTTTTTAGCGGATTCGTGTTTAGTGCATCAAAATACGTTATTGTACAAAATTTGAAAGAAATCGGTTTGGAGGACGCTAAACTTCAGTTTTACCTACAGTTATATGCGCTGCATGCCCCCGGGGCTCAGAGCAGACCGGAAGTGAACTTTGAGATGACAAAATGTTGTAACTATAGCTAAAGCTATTAGCTATCACGATTATTACACATTTCATGAATAAATTAGCGATTATCGCTCTGCCGTCGCTATGCGCTAATCGTTAGCGCAGGCTCTTATCAGTACCGCTAAATTAGCGAGAAGGTATTAGCGACACCTAACGTTTGCCCTACTCTGATCTCAACGCTAACTTCACTATGCCTCTCGTACTTCCAGTTGGCATGTGAATACCTTTTTATAAGGACGGATTTTTAGAATGGCTTGAAATCTACCATTCGCCAACCACCAGCAGGATAAGCAATAAATAATAAGAATGCGCGGGCCCACAGTTTGGCTCGGCCATCAGATATCCACACAGCAGGCGGTTGTCAGCACACATAGCAACGTCATGTAGGAAAACTCTTAGTTATAACAGAGCAGAACAGGTTTTTAGTCATGGTTTGGGCTTACCATCAAGACATGACTAGGCGGGGGCGGAAACTATTGGATAATTTCGTCTCTCTCGCAACTTGTCGTTCCCTTCCGATTTAATAGTCCAGGGCGCTCTGTATTGAGTTGGTAGTTTTTCAATTGAGTTGGAAGATTTTCAATCAATTTTATTAATAATTGAAAGTTTTGTTTATTTTGTGATAGCACTTTTCTCCGAAGAAAAGTAGCTATGTTAAATTATGTTTAACTTGCAGCTTTACGTCGTTTAATTTTTTGACCAAGAAGATTTTCTGTTGTTTTGTTTTGGGCGTAGAAGGGTGGTAGTGGGGGTGGAAGATAAATCATATACTTTTAATGACTCTTATATAGGCATTATAAAAGAATGCGTATTAAAAAAAAGGGACTTTCTTTCTTTCTTTTTTCATCCTGCATCGATTCCCGAAGTTTTGCCGTTTATTTTGGGGACACTCTGTACATGTAAAGCAAATGGTTTGAACTTTGCAACAATTTGAAAAATATTACTTTTTTGCTAATACCTCAATTGCAAAATTATTATGCAAAAACTAGGTTGTTATACTATATAATCATCATTTTACTCCTGGAATATAAAGGTTCTAAATACATTTTAAGCTGCCGAAATAAAATATATAAAAAATGTCTGTTTTTACCCTTTTTTTCATACTTATTGTCGGTTTGCAAATCAGTGATTAAATTTCTTAATTATGATACAGGATAGGAAATTTCAAATTTGACGTCATGAAAAAGGCTCTAGTCTGAATACTTTTAGAGTTATGAGTAGGGCCTCCCAGAGGTCAAAATAACTTGTCGGGCCCTTTAACCCCCCTCCTCTCCATTAACATTACCAAAAACTATTAATGAAATTAGTTAAAACCAACATTTATCTGAAAAATATGGTAGGTATGTAACTTAGTTATTTCAAATTGTAATGCGAGTAAAAAAATGACGCCGGGCCCCCCTGAGAGCAGAGGCCCCTGACCAATTGTCCTCCTTGCTCCTCCCCCCTCTCGGAAACTCTGGTTATCATTGAAAGAAGTACGACAAATCAAAACAATTATTTCGATGTGTTTTTTTTTCTTTTTAAAACAATATGTTTCGGGAATTTTTCGAGTAGCGCATGTATCAATTATTTTTATTTGAGATATTTCCAAGATAGGCCTAAAAAGGTCGCTAGCCCTCTCTCTACATACATCTCTTGCTACATTTTTACAAACACGCCCTGAATTATAGGTACCACTGATCAAAAATATAAAGACTTGTCTGGATAGAGGGGTTTCAATAAGAGATTTCAAAATCGGCTCTACAAACTATATCATTAGCATTATGTGACATAATACATGTGAAGAAGATTAATTTGACTTGAGACAACTTCTATAGAGTTGATAGGAGTGCAAAAGAAGGCAGTATTGAATAGAGAGTTAATTAGAAGAGCCAAGGGCTGCTATTTATCAGGCAGACAAAGAGCCCCCTTCCCTCCAACAGCCTCTCCTTCGTCTCAAGTATGGTACTGATCTCTGAACCTCCGCAAGATACTAACAAACACATTCTGTATATAGCTAAAGTTGGAGCAAATATTGGCATTTGATGTGTAAGCTATATGTATATCGCTGCAACTGACAATGAGTCCTGAGCCTCTTAAATTGATTGTAGCTCGACGGGTCGCTACTATTTTCAGATAAGAAATAAAAAGTCCGTCACGCAGGAGCACTTTCCTCAGGAATGTGGTAAATTTACGTTCAATTACTAAAGAATATGAACAGTGCAGGTTACCCGGTTTACGGAACAGCTCCATCTGCAGACTTGGTAAACTGTCGATGTCCCTTAATAACATATTTCATAGTACAACATTGTTGAATGAATCCTATAAGTAATAATACACGCGCTTTGGTGTAGTGAACAGCAGAATCAATGTAAAGCAGAAGCCGGATGCGGTATCTATGTTCAGCGCCCCTAGTAGTAGAAGCAAGAACTAATGCCCGAGCCGGTTGAATTAAATTTGACTGCAAGATTGATTAAACCCCACTTCTAATAAACCCATGAAGTTTATTTTTAAAACAAATCTTTCTCTTTGGATACCCAGGACCGTATTGTATAACGAATGTTATTACAATAAACGAGAAATAACGTTCGGTAAAAGCAAATTAGTAATGTGGGTCCGGAGTACCCCCCCCCCCTTAACCGAATCTAAGGTAATAAACCTATCTAGCTTATTTTTACAACGTATTTTCCTGTTTCGAACACCACAACGAATACCGAGTTTCCTTTCAATGCATCAAAAATTACGGCTGATATGCACAAATTAGTAGCCCGGAGTAGCCCACCCCACTTCCGGTTCACCGATTTTGGTGGTTAGCGAACTCGATCAATCGTTTGATATGGGAATCCCATATACCAAGTTTCGTGGCAAAAAAAAAACAACAAAAACTCTGGCTTGTATCGTGTTAACAGACGTATATATATATATATATATATATATATATATATATATATATATATATATATATATATATATATATATATCAGAGTTGGGCATTATTCAATAATTTTTTTATTCAATGATCATTCAAATAAATTTTTATTGAATAATAATTTATTCATTGATTACGTTATTCATACACTGAATAATTTTTTATTCTATGAATAACAGGTTTGGATCATTATTCAATAAATTTTTATTGAATAAGAATTCATTCAGTTATTCATTGACTGATTTTTTTTTTTTTTTTTTAACTTTTTTTATGTGTATATATATATATATATATATATACACATATATATAAATCACGTGTCTCTTTGTTCTTTATACACAACCAGACCGTTTGACCGATTTTGGCCAAACTCGGCACACAGGTAGGTCTTGATCCACGAAGTGTCGTGGGCTATTCCAAAAAGGCCTACCAGCTGTCTGTCTGTATGTTTGCTCCTTATAAAAATCCACACCCTTCGTCCGATTTTGACCAAACTCGGTACACAGGGAGATCTTGATAGGGGAATTGTCATAGGCTAAGTCAAAAACGTCTACCAGCTGCCTGTCTGTATGTTTGTTCCTTATACAAATCCACACCGTTTGACCGTTTTTGACTAAACTTGGGACACAGGTAGGTATTGATCTGGGGAATGTCTTAGGCTACGTCAAAATGGTGTACGTAAAACGAAAGTGTAAGTATGTGTGTACTACTGCAGACATCTCGTCTGCAAAACGCAGACGTTTTTCTTTTGGCGTGACTGCTCGCTGGATGGACAACAATTTTTAAAGGCAGTCAGCTGCTCTTGCTTGCCGCCCATTTCAAAATTCCCATTCATTTGATAGAATAGCATTTATGTTGAGTGATATCCATGCGGAATTGAAACTTGACGAAATTTTTGGATTTTTTAAATAAAACGTTCTAGAAGAGGTAAATGCACTAATGGAGGTGACACCTACAGCTCGCCTATCTAAAGTTAATGATTTTTTTGATTTTGGAAATGTCGATACCGTAACAAGCGACGACTCTCTTACGAAAGCAGAAGTCCAAGTTTGCAATTTTTTGAAAATCAGGAAGAAGAGTATGTTAAATAATTTTAAATATCTGCGCCAGTTGAAAGACTGTTTTCATTCGCTAGCAAGACAAATATTCCCCAAGCACATAAGCTCAGTTATGAACATTTTGAAAAGTGAGAGACCTTGAAAGCTTATTTGAATAATTAGTTCTCGTGTGATAGAAAAACATAATTAGGCATTTTAATTTTTTTTAAATAATGGCTATTATAAGCCTATCATTAAAATTTAATTTTCATGGCAGCAACGTTACAAACCAAGTAAGTAATATTAAAATCTAATAACACAAATCTGTAACTAGTCGGGTTTACAGTTGCGAACCTGTAACCTCCGAACTGTGAGTCCTAGACAATTTTTACGTTGCCTGTAACACCCCCGGATCACGACCTACATGTGCGCCAAGTTTGGTCAAAATCGGTCAAACGGTGTGGATATGAATAAAGACCAACCAGGCAGACAAACAGATGGTACACGTTTTTGACCTAGCCTATGACACTCCCCGTATCAAAACCTACCTGTGTGTCAAGTTTGATCAAAATCGGTCAAACGGTGTGGATTTATATAACGAGCAAACATTCAGACAGACAGCTGATAGACGTTTTTGACCTAACTTAAGCCAATCCCCCTATCAAGACCTACCTATGTTCCGAGTTTGGTCAAAATCGGTCAAAAGGTGAGGATTTGTATAAGGAACAATCATACAGACATACAACTGGTAGACGTTTTTGACCGATCCTATGACAATCCCCCCATCAAGAAATACCTGTGTTCCAAGTTTGATCAAAATCGGTCAAACGATGTGGATTTGTATAAATAACAAACATACATACAGACAGCTGGTAGATTTTTTTGACTTAGCCTATGATACTCCCCGTATCGAGACCTGCCAGTGTGCCAAGATTGGTCAAAATCGGTCAAACGGTGTGAATTTGTATACGGAACAAACATACAGATAAACACCTGGACGTTTTTAGATTAGCCTACGACACTCCCTGGATAAGACCTACCTGTGTTCCAAGTTTGGTCAAAATCGGTCAAACGGTGTGGATTTGTAGAAAGAATAAACATACAGACTGACAGCTGGTAGACGATTTTGATTTAGCCTACGAGACTTCCCGTATGAAGACCTACCAGTATTCCAAGTTTGGTCAAAATCGGTCAAACGGTGTGGATTTGTATAAGGAACAAACAGACATTTATATATATATATATATATATATATATATATATATATATGTAAACAATATCACTCTTATATATAGTTTTCATTAAAAGAAAGAAAAATTTTGATGTACTTAACGAAAAATTTCACTCAAATAAATCATTTTTATTCAATAAAAATTTTCATTCAAATAAATCATTTTTATTCAATAAAAATTTTCATTCAATAAATCATTTTTATTCAATAAAATCATTTTCAATCAATAAAAAATTTCATTCAATAAATCATTGTTATTCAATAATGAATAAAAATAAAAATTTACTGATTCACTGAATAATGAATGAAAAATTATTCATTATTCAGAATGAAATATCAAATTTATTCATTATTCATTATTCTGAATGATTTTTACCCAACACTGATATATATATATATATATATATATATATATATATATATATATATATATATATATATAAACTTTAACGGGGCTCACCTTCCTTTGGAGGAAATTGCTAAAAGGAACAAAAACTTGCCACTCTCCCTCCTTCTATATTTTAAATATATACTTAATTTAATAATGTGCAATTTCAAATTGTTTTTACAAAAATATTATAAATTGGCCCTCTTATTATTTGAAGGCCAACAAATTAATAACGTCATCTTAAATAAGGCCAATACGTGAATTAATAAAAATTATTTGTTAAGCACCGCTCAACTAGTTTCACACCTTTAGTGCCTCATCAGGATCTAATCTTAAAACTATAATTAGCCAGAATAGGCAAGTAAACCTTCCACTGTTCAGGCCACGCCATGACTAAAGCTAAGAAAAATGGCGCCAACACTTCTAATCAATAAAAAATAAGAACATAGGTATCAATATGCACATCATTGGGATATAAATTTAATTGTTGTAAATTAAATTGATCAATTATAATAATTATGATGATTAGGACGGGTTATCTATAGGTTACCACCCGTTTCTAGCTAAGACAGGGCCGATGCCTTTTCTTTTTTCCAAAGAAATGTCATAGGCTGCAACAACATTGGACCCGTACATCTCCCGAACCGATCCGATCGGATAACGTTTGACCGACAACCGTCCGATCTAGTCACAGCTCGTCAGTAATAAAATCATAGTGAAGTAAAAATGAGTGATTAATTTAAGAGATACCTCCTAATAAGAATAGAAACCTTCGATTACTTTGTTGGAGGAAAAGCCAATCAATCTTCCGGAAGTATATCAGTCCCGAAAAAATTTTAAATTTTAGGTTTTTAACTGTTACACTACGCGAAGAGAAGCATTAGTATTCATATTTAAAATCATTTATAAGAATGGTAGCTAGTAGGTTATAAACATCTTTCCACATAATTTCATAAACATGGGTAAAAAAATAAAATGTCACTAGACAAACTTGTGCTAAGTTTTATTAGCTTTCATTTAGAAAATAAAATAAATAAATAAAGGCAGTAGACTTTTGTGTAATACAATACGTCGTTTGGCGCCACTTTGCTTCGGCCGTCCGAAATCGGTCTAGAAACAGACAAGTTTGAACGGCCGAGAATCGGTAGTCGTCGAATCGTATTGAGTCGGGACCAGTGTATGAACCTCCGTTGAGATGCTTGTGTTAGTTTTCCTTTCGACGGTCGGTGATTATCGGATCGGATTGGGACCAGTGTAGGTGCACCCTTAGACACGAAGTGCTCAAGCCTTAGCACTGAAGGCCACCGGACCTCAATTAAATTTAATAATATTTGTTCACACGATTTATTTACGTTTTTTATCCACTAATCTCTTCCTGCTTATTACTGTATATTTTTGCGATTGGGCACATTATTGTTCCTGTCAAAATCACATCTGAAGTATACGTTTTCCAGCGTGATTCCTTTTTAAATATGAGTCTTTCGCACTTAAACATCCAGACGTCAATCAATAATGAGAGCTAGGCGTCAAAATAACATTGGCGAAATGCTTTCCCTATGCGGGATAAAGAAGCCAGAACAGAAGAGTTTCAGCACTGTCGGTAGAAAATGCTTAAATCCAAGCTGTGAAAAGACAGAATCTAAGACTTAGGCCAAATTCCCAGAGAGACCATTAGCAAATTGCAGTAGTTCTGCCTTTTGAAGAGTTCTCCTTCAATTCGGCATAATGTTGTGGTATCACTCATTCTTTAGCTCGCTCTTTCGAAAAGGATAATGAAATGTTTTCATCGTGAAATTGAGATTTTCAATTCCCAGTAACTGAACCCTTCTTGATTTATACATTCGCACGAACAAAATTATTCATAGCGGTTATCAAAACTGTCCTACTATCAATACTGTTTACCACTATCAATTTCCAATCTCTAGCAATTTCTACAGCAAAATTATATTTGTAGATTCATAGATATATATTAAAAAAACTACCAAGCCCACATTAGAATAATAATCATCTACTACTAAATTCACCTGTATATGGCAGAATGTCAATACACCATTGCTTAGCTTCAAAAGCGTAAATCAATTTTCTAATCAGCAGGTGTTGGTGAAAGTTAATCCCAAAGGGAAGATGCCAAGATGAAACCAGAAACATTTTTAGTTATAAGCTCCTGAAGAGGCGCCAAAAGGTCGTGAAATATAAATGATATGAATGAACAAAATAAACAGGTTTTAATCAAACATATGCCAGTCGGAAGGCAAAAAAAAATTAAAAATACAATTATAATGCCAATAAATTGATAAAAAATCGTGTTTCACGCCCCTTTAGGTGCCTCTTTGGGAGCTCAAATAAACACGAAAATAATAATGCTTCCCGAAAGGCTGAAATATTTGTTTCCTTGCATCATAATACGCTTTATAACATTGAAAACAAATAAGCTTATGTGATTTATGAAATTTATTTAAACGATATTGTGCTGCCCTAAAATTCTTCATTATGAGTAGAAATATTGTCTATTTATACAATACCTTCATACAACACGCTTCATAGAACACAACTCTTACCTGAAAAAAATAAACATGAATTATAAAGATGTGTAAATTAAAATGAAAAACATATTTTACTATACATGGAGTATTATAAGTAAATGAAAATACTCAAAGGAATGAAACTAGACCAAAAATTTAGTAAAACCCTGTCAATCGCTTGTTTCTATCTGTTTTTGTTCCAGAGATATGTTCTTCTTAAGGTTATTTAGAAAAAACATGCAAAATTTAAAGCTGATTTAAAAAAAAAATTAAGGTAACGTTGAAATAAAGCGTTCAGCAGTGAAATTTGGAGCTTTCTACGAAAAACGCTTTTTCAATGCTGAAAACATTATTTCCCACGTTACCCTCCTTTTTTCAAATCAGCATTAAATTTGCTTTGATGCTAATGCACTTTCCATGTCTTTCCAACCGCTAAAACGGTTCAAAAAGTCTAAAACAACAAGAAAATCTAGTTGGCAAAAAATTTTCGAGCATCACAACTCTTCCAAAAAACAAAAACAAAAAACAATTATGCAAACTGCCGAATCTCAAAGAAGTTGTAAACTTTGAAGTTGTAAACCCCCTCCCTCTTTTTACATTACTCTCTACAAATTGTGTAAAGAGGTGGGTCACCCAACTGATAACGAAGTTTTGATTTCTTTATAAGTTATTACATTCTGTATATGAATACGTCTGGTAATATGAATATGAAGGCTTCTGTGCTCAAGGCCTCCCAACTTCATCCTCGATTAACGTCAGAAGGACGCACATCTGACGGATAACAAAGGAATGGCATTTCTTGCAATATCATAATTTACGACAAACCATTGGTTTGGCGTTGAATTGAAAGTTGTTTTTTTTGTTAATGTACGCCAAACATAGTCAAACAGCACAGATTATACGTCACAAAACGGCTTTGACTGGTGTGTCAAGAAAGTGGCTATCAATCTCGAATGGGTTAAGGGATGCGGCATTCTGAAACGAGCAACTCTTTATATGGTGAAAATGTCGTTGAAATGTGTATGTGTGTGTGTGTGTGTGTGTGTGTATACATATATAAAGGGCCAATTATTTATTGTCCATTAGTAATGCTAAATATTACGCTGTAACTGACTCTACTGGTTTAATAGCCAATGATTTTACGTCATAACCTATGAAAATTTGACGGTTTTGATAGCAACGAAACCCTCGTGTACCATCGTCTGGACGTAGCCGAAGCGTTACAGTTTTATCGTCACACTAGGCCATAGCTAAGACATATCCATGTCAAAACTATCAGAAAGCGCCAAAAATGTCCTTTAAGAGTGATTTGTATGTAAATTTTTATTGGGCGATCACTTTCGGAAAAATCATTGCAGAAAATGAACGTTTACGTAAAGATCTCTGTTTTGTTCCTTTCTTTTTTATTCACTGTTGATGCTTTTGAAAGTTTCTGTAAGTTTAAATGAGTTTGTCAATTAAACAAGATAGGTAAAATAAAAAAGTGGTTTCTATTATTTGACGTTTGTCATAATGCTTTTCTTAAGAAGAAGAGGAAGTCGAGTTGACTTTCTTTTTTTTTGGTAAACTATTTTTGACGAATTCATTGGTAACAAAAGAGTTTAAAGCACTACGAGTTTAAGACATAAACATATGTATATATACACATGAAATAGAGGGTTTACTAATTAGCGCCCGGTAGAAAGCACGATGAAGGTCTCCAGAAATATTTCCTTGAACCTTCTGATTTTGCTGAAAGACAACAGTAACGGTAGAAATATCTACAGAGGACTGAATGGTTTTCTCTCCCTCCTGCACTATTGAAATCCATGAGTCCATGACGATAGACTTTTCCCTAGATAATAATTCCCTGTGCATTGAACTGCACTTCTACTCGATCGACTTCACGCCAATATTGAAGGTGGGGGCTGGATAGGAGCGGGGAATGAAGTGTTGTTGAGGGAGCTGTCTATCGGTAAACAGGATCTGTCTATCTGATAGTGATGGGATGGAGGGAGGATCCTCGACAGCCCGTCTCGCAAACAGCAGCGTCAGACCTGCTCCACTCTTCATATAGACCAGACCACTGCAGGAGAGAGGTCTCCTTCATTTTAGGCAACCACAATCGACAAATTTGATTTTGAATAAGTACTATTGGGTTATTTTCCAAATTTGACTAATTGATTAATATATTCTCAATATTCTTATTATTGTTATTATTCACGTAGAGGCCTACTAGGACCATGGCATGCCTTCCTTCGTACTTGTTAACACGTGAAGTACCCAAGACATGCCAAGAGGTGTTACAAAAAAAATGGCAGCCTCTAAATCTTAACAGATTTCAATGATTTTTTTTTTCAATTGAAGCTACTAAAATTTCGAACAACTTTGTCAAGTAAGAGTTTTGTTACTTGTAAAGAAGTTAAATTGACGAATTTTTACAATTGAACATAAAATAACATTTCATTCTTCATCTAACTTGATATCGTTGAAATTAAACATTCAAAATCCTGATTAGACTTAGAAAAAATCAGACTGACAGATCTTTATAAAACGTATATTTAATTTAATCTAACAATGAGATGTACAATAATATTTAGTATAATTAATAGTTGTAATGAATTAAATAAGATGCTGAAATATTACCACTGTTGTTAACTTTTATAGAAACTTTTATAAATCATTCTTTAATTTTTTTTTTTATAATAAAGCGTTTATTAACATCTGCACAAATAATATAGTACATTGGTTAATTGTGATAAATAAAGACATTTTTATGATTTCACATAGTGAGATTACAGAAAAAAAAAAATAGTACATACATTCTTTAAGTAAAACAATGTATATATTTGTATGTATATGTTTGTGCTTCCTCATCTATCGGATTTGGAATGTGCTTTCATTCATTACGAAGACTGCTTTTATAAGTATTGTACAACTTCGTGAATTTAACTTCTTTACAGGTAATTTATTAAATAAGGGGAAAAAAAAACAAAACTCTGACCAGGTAAAGTTGTTCTAAATTTCATTAGCTTTCATTTCTAAGAACATTCATTAAAATCGGTTAAGATTTAGAGGTTTTAGCCTTTTTTGAAACGCGATATGTAGTTTGGCCCCACTGTGCGCCAGCCGGGCACCCAGGCCGACAACCCCAGGCATGTCCAATAACCTAATGAGGTTTCATTGCTCATGTTTTGCCTTGAATTTTAAGACTTCATCAGTTCTTTTTCTCATCATTCCCTGATGAATAATTGAAAGTCAAGCCGAAAAGTCGACAGTAAATCTTTTCTTTTACTTAAAAATGTAGTTTTATTGATTATTCTTAATTTAGGAAGTTACTGAATCCCGACCAATTTAACATTGGTTAATCTCACGATCAACGATCTCTTTTGAGAGTATCGTATTTTACCATTTATCTTCCGTTCTTTTTTTTATATATATATATATATATATATATATATATATATATATATATATATATATATATATATTAAATTATAGCCTCCTTTTTCTATTCAATGTTATTTAGTAAATTTACCCCAAAAAAGGAAAAATGGTATCCCCTAGGTGACAAAGAGCAACTGAAAAGGATGTTGCCTTTACAGTTTAAGCCTCGATAATAATGCAGCGATATTTGTGATTAATAAAGAATTCCTTCATTTTCTTATGCAAATGATATACAAAATTACGACGCTAACAATTATATATTTTTATGTTATTTTCTCTCTCTCTCTCTCTCTCTCTCTCACTCTCTCTTTATATCTACGCCTGACTCATACGAGACAATATGGCGTGAGGACTCCCTAATAAGCCCCTGTAGAGATGCGTCACAAAGCACGAAACAAGTCGGGCAAAAAGATATAATATAAAGTAGCCAATGTGAACGAATGGTGTACTAATTTATCACCCCCTGACATTGAAAAAAAACTAAGAAAAATTAAATAATATATTATGTCATCTTTTAGAAGACTATATATATATATATATATATATATATATATATATATATATATATATATATACAAATCCAACCGATTTTGATCAAACTTGGCACACACGTAGGTCTTGATTCGTTGAGCGTCATAGGCTAGGTTAAAATAAAAAGGACTCACAGTTCGGAGGTCACGGGTTCGAATCTATGAACCCAAATAGTCACAGATTTGCGTTATTAGACTTTAGTATTACTTATTTGGTTTCTATTTTATTTTTGCTTTTCTAGATTCAGAAAGTAGGTGGCGGGATCAAGAATTTCGGAGCATTGGACTAGTTCTATCCGGAAAATAGGTGCAACTAATATTTTGCTTAAGTGCGCCCCCCCCTCTCTGTTCCCTTTCCGCATCGCCAACTCCTCGACTCCACCCGACTATATCTCCAGGAGACTTGGGTATATTTTTTGCTGTCCTTAAGAAAACGCGGTGTTTATACTTACTTCTTTTGAGAAAAGTATAAAAATTAAGTGTAACGTTTGAAAGGGTCTTTCTTGTTTCCAGTTTTGCTGGTTCAGATAAGAATCAGTTACTGAGCTCGAATATATCCATACTGCTTGTGATAAAAGATTACTTCACAATGGATGAACAACACCTTTTTGGTTTCCTGGTTTTGAGATTAGAATTGGAAACTCCGCATCACCGTGGTCAAATGGCCTCATATTGTTTGTGATCACTATGGTTGATCAGCACCTTCATTATTTTGGTCCGGATTTACTGGTTTTTGATCAGAATCGGCAATTGCCGCTATGATTGAATAGTTCAGTTTTGGACTTGCGTCATCGCATCTATGTTTTAGTTTGAATCCGGCGATTATGGCCTAGATGTCGTTGCGCCGTAAAAAAACGTGACATTCTAAATTAAAAATCTAGAGAGATGTGAACAATGGATTTCCAGCTGTCGAAATCTATCGGAGGAGAGACGTGTATGCCCCATAACTTGTTCTATTGAAATAGTCACCTTTCTTCAGTTGTTTTTCCTCACTTTAGCCACATTCCCTCATGATCCTGATTTCTTATCAGATTAAAGGAAGCATGATGAGATAACAAATAACGAAATTGTTCTACTCTCGTTATAAAATAATTTTTAATCAGTGCTAAGCCCACTAGTTGTTGAATATTCTCGCCAGTGAAGCTTCGGATAGTTTACTCCAGCAGCCATGTAAATTTGCTTAACTATAAAGTGAGTTTATAAGTTATTAAAAAAAATAGCTAAAAGTGAGGACGCAAAATATTAAGAATTCATATTCTATGTTCTGCATATTGCAAAATGGATAAGGGTGATCTTGCAATGCTCTAATATGTCATAGCTCCTTAGTGATGGGCTGTTACTCCAGTATGGTTTCAACGTTGTTTTGAAGAAATAAAGAAAAAACATTCAGTACTTGTTCTGGAAATTAAATTCTAAGCACAGAGCTTTCTGCCACCAAATTATCCTAACTCCCTTAGATGAGCCTTCAATAGATGGGCAATCATTGAAGCGGGGAAATAACCCATGAGGGACTGTAGTTATGTCAATCCGTAGGATGTAGATGAAAGATATCAAGGAATTATTGTGGTATCCTTAAACCTCAGGAAAAAAAAAAAACGATCAACCACAACAAATTAATATCATATGTGTTGAGAAAAGTGGTTGTAGAAGGGAGGTGAATCCTGTGGGTAGGATCATTGGTGGCTATCAGAGGACCTTACCCACAGATCCTAGACCACCACTTGCTTCCATTTCCCTGTAGCTATTGTCTCGAGGAAGGCCATCCAGGAATAGCTGTAGTGGTTTGTTGTCTCCACGCACTCCCTCAAGGTTCAATCAAGCCTTTTAATATCCTCACTGCGGTTATATACCATTTTCCGTTTCTCATACTCAACATGGTTTATTTTTTTTACACATTTTTTAAAGTGTTTTTATGTAATTTTCAAGGTCAATGAACTAATTATCGTCAAACAAATTTAAATAACTAGCGGAATTAAATATCCAAGCCAGACATTTGGCAGTAAAATTCCCTAAATCCGCAGGACGCAGCAGAATTACATTACTGTAGACAAAGTAGAGTATTAAAGCATGCCTTAAGACGTGGAGTGTGAGGGATGGCTGGCCCATACAGGTAAGGCCATAAAACCATTTCAAGAAAGTTCGATCCAAAATAATAACTGTTTCTATTTAAATCTTTCCAAATGAGACTAGGGATAAGAACAGAACCACGCTAGGAAGACGCAGTTGCTGCGAGTCGGACTTTTGTCACTCTACGTGCGAAAGAGTTCTTTATTGTAGAGGGGTGATGGGGTTAGGTCATCAAGGAGGTGTGCGGCATTTCAGATGGCTGTGTCAAGAATTTAATACGCAATGCGAGTACACCGGTTTCCCTTGATCACCGAAGTTAAGCAACGTAGACCGTGGACAGTACCCGAATGTGTGACCGTCTACGTGCTGTTGGCTTTAAAAAAGGGTGGCGAGGGGGTCAATAAGAACGATGCTCTTGGAACGCATTAAAAAAGAAAAACATTACTTCGCGTCATTCCGCGTTAAAGGCGTCAATTTATTTTGTAGCGTGCAAATTGTAAACATTATAACTTTAGGAATATAATTTTCTTTTTATTTATATCTATATACTTGTTTTTTTTTGGGGGGGGGGCTACGTATCCTAATTCAACAAGAGGAAGTGACTAAAGGGTGAGAATAGCTGGCCAGGCATCCACGATGAGAGTCATGAGAAAAGTACTTTTTCTACAGCCACTATCACTGGGGGTATTATCAGCACTGGTTCCTTGAGGAAAGCATTTCGCATTCTCAGCAGGCAAGAAGGTACTTTCGAATCTATATGGGGCATCTCTTGTGCTCTTAGAAATTCGGTCTTCTATTCGAGGAGTTGTCGTGTCGAGTGCGATTCCATTATGTATTATGCTAGCAAATGGTATTGCAGAAATCTCTGGTTTATATCTAAGACTAATGGAGGTAAGGAATGAAACTTAATATTTTATTTCATCTTATGATGCATCACGTCTTTAGTGATTTGCACTATTTACATTAACATTTTGTGGGTGATGATAAAGATCATACTATGAGGTTAATCTAGGCAGTAATTGAAATAAATTGTCAAAAAGTAGTAGGGATTTTACTAATTTTGTATTATTTACTTTTCCCAGTCATTTAATTTTAATTCTAAAGTGCATTAACACACAATCGTTTTTAAACAATTAATACCTAGTACAATTTCCTGTATTAATCAAAACCTGTGTGCACATATTAGGCATACTGTTAACAATTTTATCACAGGTTTCT
Organism: Gonocerus acuteangulatus; assembly: GCA_946811695.1. Classification (NCBI taxonomy): domain Eukaryota; kingdom Metazoa; phylum Arthropoda; class Insecta; order Hemiptera; family Coreidae; genus Gonocerus; species Gonocerus acuteangulatus. The sequence continues at coordinate 74,883,904 of OX328132.1, forward strand.
TGCGGAAGTTCACAGGACTGTGTCCTCTCGTAGAAAGAGATCCTTAGATTGTGGCTCACCCAAACTTTATTAGATGATGAGGAAGGGGGAAGGGCATTACGAAATATCTTCTTGTTCGAAAGATCGGTTAGTGCCAAAATTAAAAATATGGAGTTAGTGACTGGAAACCATAGATGAAACACCACTCTATTTAGTAGCAAAGATATTTAAATGGATTCAAAAGTAGCAAAGTTGGAAGAAAAGGGGTATAAGTGAATGTAAGGCCTGTCAAAAAACATTACTATGATTTAACAAACTTTTTCTGATTAATGATTTTTTCCCGTAAAATTACACAATTATATATAAAAGTTTTTATCAACAAAAATTGAATTCGCTATGGGTGGAATTTTCAAATTAACCTGAACTTAAGAGATTAATCATCTCAAAACTAGTTTTTTCATACTTACACCCCTCTGTTTCTAGGCGCTACAATTGAGATAAATTGTACTGTACATCCCGGTACGAATCGAGCAAGTGAGCACCTCTTACTTTGTATGGAGGGCCATGTTTCGAAGGAGTTCTCGTATCATAAAGATTAACTCACCATGTATTGGTGTCCTAAATGTAATAATTTATCACAATACTGAGATTTTTGAAAATTGGATGGAATTTTGATTTATTACATGAGTTATTGTTGTCACGTCTAAATTTGATCATTTCATTTTGTATACAATCCTTTAACTGTTCCGGCAATTTATCATTCAATGTTTTCTTTAATATGTCAGAATACAATATTGGAAATTAGGAGTTTTGATGACTGAAGAGGCAGTCTCTGTTCGGGATAATTTTTATAATATAATTAAAATGCAATTTAAAACTAAAAAAAAAAAATATATATACCTATTCTATTGCAGTTTCCAAAGTTTGGTGTGTTTGACACCGGCTTTATATAAGGACATTTTTTCTGGGTTACCCGCCTAAGAAGGGACAACTAGAAGGGGTATCGTTACAGAATCTCCTTCCATTCTTGGAGAGTTGTTCTGTGGGGACGGAACCGGTAGGCGGGCGGGTCTTGCTCCTTTCAAATATTTATTAGTCATCCTCAATGTCGGAGAACAGCTAATTTAAGGATTCTTTATCAGTTACCGCAAAATTCGGAAGACATTGAAAGTGTTAGTTTTCCTAAGTGATTTTTGTATTGTTCTTTTTATAATTTATTTTAGCGGTAAAATGAATTAGCTAATGAACCAAGCTCCTTAAAATTAGAACGAATTTTCGGTTGTGTTGTAATATTGCTTTCTTAGCAAACTTCGAAGAGGCTGAGTTTGCCACTGTAAGTTTTAAGCACAAAATGGTGCCTAAATCTCACTTATCTTAAAGATTTCATGAGAGTGTTTAACGTTTTTACGAAATTTTAGGTACTCATATTCCAAGATTTCTAAATGATACCAGATATGGAAGATTTTGGAATGCGCTAAGATGGAAAAATATTTGCTAGTAGGACTTTTTATGACTAATGCACCAGTTGCAATATTTACGAATTATCCTTAAGCCTTGCGGCACGTTTTTCTATCTTTTCTCATGAAACAATATTTGCGACTCGTCGACCTTCAATCAATTTACTCCCTGGACCACCGCTCGGAACCCATAGACACTAATTGTGGGTTAATTGGAGTGTTAAACATTAAACAATGAAAGAACAACTGTTTTGCATGCGACATGAATGCAAATGACCGTAGAAAATTATAGGTTCGGCCGGTTGAAAGGAATTCTCAAGAGCAGTATATTCTTTAATCGGCGAGCTTGTGAAAAGTGAAAGGCGTTAACGTAAGGAGCTTTGACCATATAAAACTAATGTGCTCCTGGTATTCATGGCCAATGTTGTTGTGATTTACATCCCAAGATAATAATTAGTAATTCACAAGTCGTAAATTACTTTCTTTACTAGTCTAGACACCGATAACTAGTTCATAAATAATTATCTTTGACCAGAATTATTTTTTTCTCCACTTACCTGGAGCTTGGGCACGTAGTAACTCTACGAATTTGATAAGTACATTTGAAACCGTGTTTTTTCCCCAATTGATCAATCAGCCCCATGCCACAAGGGTCCAGAAAGACAGATACTTTAGAGGTATCTGAAACTTTACGATACGGCACACTACGAAGATAGTGTGGTGAGTACTACACTACACTCTGGTCGGCTGATTTTCCCCTTTTCAGGTACCCTTTAACCCTTTAACGCAAAAAGGGACATATATGTCCCACTTAAATCCTCTGCCTACGCAAGGTTGTGAAGGGGCTCTGAAATTAGTAAGATCTAACCGAGGGAAAAAAACGTCCTACCTTACTTGGAACCATATTTGTTTCAATACGATAAATACAGTTTGGTAGGTGTTTTTCAATGACCTAAAATAATAAAAAAAAAAACTGTTTTATAAAAGAAACGTTTTGTGCATTAAAGGGTTAATTTATTAATTAAAGGCTGGACTGATTAAGGGATGGTCTGGGCTCCCGAATCCAACCCTAGAGTAATGACACGAAAAGATGGGCTAACTCCCCCGCCCCCCCGAATTTATCAATAATTTCATTAATTAATGTTTTTTAATTTTTATAATAATTATTATAATAAATTATAATTTATTATCCAATTGATAAATAATAAATTTATTATAAAAATTAAAATGATCACAGTCTTCAATTTATTAAAACCGCTTTACAAGTTTTACGCCCTTAGATGCCCAAAGAGACCCAAAATAATATGTACAGTCTAATGGAACGAATATTAATCTTAGGCTACAAGGGCTACGCCATTACTGAAGATCATGTATATAGTATCAATCAGCTGTTTCATTTTAGCGCGGTTCCTTCTCCCTCCATAAGGAAGTGCCGACTAGAAACATTTCAGAACCCCTAGAAAAAATCGTAATGCATACGATTTTGAGTTCATATGTTTGCAGGTACTTGTTTTATAGGTTTTATATAATAGAAAACGAATGAAACCATTTTTCAGGCGATATGTGTAAACGTTTTTGAAAAAAATGTAACAAATGTTTTGTAACTCATTTTTTTTTGGGGGGGGGGGTACTTAAGAGTCGTGGGATTCAATTGAAATATTTTCTACATCTTTAAAATTCATCTAAACTAAGATCTTTAAATTTTGAGTGTATTTGGATTTAAGGAAGTATTGGGGAAAAAACCATTATTAGTGGACATTAAATGTTTTGGGATCTTCGTATATTTTCGTTAATATCTCAAAAACGGTTGGGAAATCGTGGTAAGTGGAAGGTGACCATTCGAATGCTTTTCTCTACGGGTCAGGTTCTGAAGTAATTTTCGATAGGGCAATGTCAATCGGAGAAATAAAGGCTTAAAACGTAATAGTTAACACATTTTTACTGATAATGTGTTAATATTAATGTGCTGAAATGAGTGATTAAGACATAAGCACTCATTTATTCGCCTGCGATCGTACCTTCAAAAAGGTCTTCCGAATAGTTTCTGTTGAAAAATTAGTAAGCTTCCGAATGATTACTGTCCACTTACCACGGAATCCTAACCGTTTTTAAGATATTTAAAAAAATCACCAAAACGCTCAAGTCTGTTAACACATTGGAGGCGGGAGTCGTAGTTCTACGATTTATCTCGACTGTAGCTCAAAGGCACCTAGCATACTTTCGTCAAGATCCCCGCCTTTAATGTGTTAATAAAATATTTGTTTTCTTCAACTTCCTTAGCTACAAAGGTAACCAAAATTTAATTGTCTCAGTTGGTAGGAATACCAAAGATCTAGAAAACGTTTCAAATAAATCAAAAAGTACCCGAACTGAAAATTAGTTAGGAAAATTAGTATTATTCAGTTTTCTCGAAAACGGTTGCAGATATCGCAAAATGTTTGGGTGGGCAGATTGTGCTTGTTTACGAACTTCACCTTTGTAACCATACAAAGTGTGTTTGTACTAAATGTCTTTAAAATAGGACCATTTTTAGCCACCTAGGGAGCGAACAGACATATATATATATATATATATATATATATATATATATATATATATATATATATATATATATATACCCGCGCAATTTCCTTCTGGCTTCCGTGATGAGGACAACCTCATAATCAGGTTTCAGCCCTATGAAGGGGGGGGGGGGGAGTGATAAAGCTTTTTCACAAACGCCAAATATTGCAAGCCTCTTTCTCATTTTACCAACCTAGTTTTAATTGGAAAACTCATTTAATGCTAAAAGGAATCAAAAAGAAAAAAACAATCAATTGAAAAAACTAACACGAACTAAATTTTAGCCATTCACTTCTTTAAAAATCATCATACAATGAACAATTGGTCAACAAATATCCTCTCATATTAGACAACAAAGTCCTCATTACGTAAAACAAATGCCACCTCATATTGAACAATAAATGAGCCCTCATAAGACACAAAAATGAACACAGAACAACAAATGACCCCTCATATAGAACAGCATATGAGCTCTCATATAAGACAACGGATGACCCTGCACATAGAACAACAAATGATCCCTCGTAGGTCATTCACTAAGCATTTTATTATTCTGAATAAAAACAAAAGATGATATCTTGCAAGTGTAATTTTTTCGTCCATACTTTTCAAAATACAAATTTTCGCTTTACAATGACATAAAATAATAATAACTGCAGTTTACAAAATTTCAAGTCGCTTTAAATTATGACGAACGTTATCTTACATCGTGGGTGGGGGGGGGGGGGGGGGATTTGGTCCATTTCAGTGTCCAAAGGCTTTAGAATATATTGCTGATCTCACGGAGTGTGTAATATCTTACATTCATTGAACCTAAGCGTGTACTTCGTCAGTTGGCCTCTGTTCAGATCAGCGAATGTCAATTGTAAAATAATTTCGAGGAGTAGCTTGGAGTGTAGGAGTCGCCAAACGGGGAATAGTCGAAGGCCGTCTGCTTCTCCTCTTCCCCACTGGCCCACCTCTCTCCTCGATCTAATCAAATTCTTTAATCGGTTTTTCTTGCTAACGAAATGATTTGATAAAGTTTTGAGCACTTATTTCTCCACCTGAGATCGTCCCTTCAATAATGTCTTTTGAATAGTTTTTGTGGGAACTTTTGTAAGCTTTCGAATGATTACTGTCTACTTAAACGGAGTCCCAACCGTTTTTAAGATATTTACAGGGTAATAATACCTTGCGCGAACAAAATCAAATAATTTTCTTGAATTTATAAACAACAAACAAACCATTATTTTTCAAAATGGCGGCGCTCTGTCTGAGGAACGTAAACTCTCTTTTTTCACGAGGGATAGTCTGCAGGCGGAAATTGTTTATCTAGAACGAAAAAGTAGAACTATTTCGAAAGAAAAAGAAATCTAGTAAAGTACGTAGGATGTTTAAGAAATATTTTTTTTTTCGAAAATGGTGAACATTATTCATTTTAAATTAAAAAATCCATCCAAAATCGTCCGAAAAAGTTGGAAAAAGTGCGTTTATCCAGAGCACGACGCTGATATTCGCGAACCGTCTCACGACTGTTACCTTGGACGAAAAGCATGTCAGCATACTCAATATTAAGGAAACGGCATTGTATTCGATTGGTGGACGGCATAATATTGGCGAAAAAAGATAAATAAACCGACTTGCTGATTTTAATCCCTCAAGAGATAACTAAGATAAACCTATAAAAACTTCTCAGGCGGCTATACTTTTATTCACCTATAACACTTATTACCAAATCAAACATGTAAGTATTCAAGATGTGGTTGTACCTTTTAAAAGGTAGTGAAATAATGCAACTTTTTTGAGAGTCCAATCTACGTGACCAAAAAGATTTTCGTGCGGTGCGTGGAACATTAAAAAACTTTATTTCGTGATAAGTTATTTGTTTGGGTGGCTGCTGGTTTGAGAAAGTTTTGCACAACGTAGACGGGATCTATAGGAAATTTAATGCAGATTTTGAAAATGTCATCGGAATTAAATTTTATCTATGGCGTGAACGACTAATAACGCAAAAGTAGTCAAAAACTAGCGTTTAGACAAAGATGGAAACATGGAAACGCCTATATCTAGGGAAATAATGCAAGTAAAATTTTTTCCATTCAACTACACTTCAGTTGGCGTACACAACCCTCAAGTATGGCGTTTTCCTTCGAAACCATCCTATATATATATATATATATATATATATATATATATATATATATATATATATATTTATATACTAAAATTTGAGCCCCCGGAATTTTATGGCAACTATTAATTAATTAATTAACAGGTTGATTGAGATATAGATCAAATGAAACTCTGGGGCTACCTAGGTAGGTGGTAAGACTTTCGAAAACTTTAGCTGTATTCCGAAACTATTTCAGATAAAGGGGTCACACAATAAACCTAAAATTGGGACAGTTCGCTATAGTGATAAATGAAAACACCAAAATAATATATACTCATATACTATATACAGTTTCAGGAGAAAGAACCTCTATATTCATATTTAGTTTTATGAGGACGAAACATTTAATTTACAAGGGAAACGGATCAAAAAAATCTATGCAAATGTAACGATCACACACAAAATTCTTTTAGAAAGAATGAACCTGGTGAGTTCTATCGCTCAACTACCGTCCGAGGATCAACATCAACCGAACTGGTCGTAATATTTCTTAGCTACGGCCGGTCTTTTGTTGAGGTCGGGAGATAAAAGAAGTCGTAAACCTAGCTATCTCAACAGCCGGGCCGTTATGTAGATTCATTTTTTTTCTTCGCTCTGTACACTGACCCACCTATTCTTCGCTCTTCTATAACCCATTCCGTTTATATAGCATTGCTCAATGTAGTAGCAACAATATATATTTTTATGTAAATATTGTTTGTTTGAAATGTTTGGGGCCATAAACCTCATGGTATTCATACACCTAAAATTTCAAAAGTGTATTCTTCATTCCCGTATACGTTCCTGTGTCGTTCTAATTTTAGCACATTTTGAAGGAAGATGTTTTAAAAAATGTATTAAAATATTCATCGATCCGTCCGCTAGATATCGAAAATGACCCTCATTCAAATTTATATCTACGAGTATCTATAAATACTTTCGTGGTTAAAAAAAAAAAAAAAAAAAAAAAAAAAAAAAAAAAAAAAAAAAAAAAAAAAAAAAAAAAAAAAAAAAAAAAAAAAAAAAAAAAATCTCTGGCATTTATCGTGTAAAGAATAATAACCTTTCTGAGGTGGCATATACAGCAGCGATCTGTATAGTAGCTCTCCTGATTTAAAGTTTTTATCTGAAGGATAGTGTGTAAAAACGCATAGAATAATAACCTTTCTGAGGTGGCATATACAGCAGCGATCTGTATAGTAGCTCTCCTGATTTAAAGTTTTTATCTGAAGGACAGTGTGTAAAAACGCATAGAATAATAAGCTATCTGAGCTGGTATATATAGCAGCGATCTTTATAGTAACTCTCCTGATTCAAAGTTTTTAACTAAGGCCCAGTGTCTAAAAACAGGGGTCGAAAATAGTTGTTAAATTTTATTTTTAAAAAGGTTTTTTTTTTTTTTTTTTTTTTTTTTTTTTTTATGGCGCATCAACAAATCTTGGCTATTAGCGCCGACATCCAGGGTGCAGCCAAGAATTTTCTCAGCGAGCCCTGAGATGAGAAAATTTCTGGCGCCGGTGGGGATCGAACCCACCATCTCCCGCTTATGAATCTAGCACGCTAGCCACTAGACCACGGGAGACCCCAAAAAGGTATTGTTTAAACTCTTACTTTTATTTTCAATAAAAACGAAGTAAAAGTTCGAAGATTACTTTGTGGGTTTAAACTTTTTTTTAAAAGTTTTTTTTTTTTGCTGTTATTTTTCAAGTTAAAAAATAAAAGTTTTAAAGTAATTGTTATTTAAATTCTTTTTTTTTTGTTTTGTATCAACTAATATATTTCAGTAAATAAAAAAAAATGTTAAACAAAGATCATTTCACTTATTTTGAAGAATTAATTAAATTTCAATAATAATTTATCTTGTAATTTTGTGGAATTTAGATTACATCTATAATCATTTAATTTATACTTTAGGGTTGAAAAGGCTCTTTCAACTCTTACTTGAGTGGCTGGGCTGGGGGTGTAGGATAAGTGCTAGTTGATATAGGTATGGAAGTGTGTATTATCTTTCTTCCCGGTATTCCAGGGATTGCAAACTAACGAAACCCTAAAATTCTTGATTAAAATACTGAAAACGTTTATACACATTGAAATAAACTAAAAGTATTACATTAACTTTCATTTTCATGAACTTAATTTTAGGAGTTCCTAAATAACTTTTACTCTTAAAACTTTTAAATAAAAGACTGTTTTTACAGTTATTTTTTAACTTATAAAAAAATAGTTTTTTTAATAGTTAAATTTTAGCTTTTTGCGACAACAAAAAAAAAGTTGTTTAAAAAGCTAAGAATAATAACCTATCTGAGGCAGTATATACAGCAGCAATGTTTATAGTAGCTCTCTTGATCTAAAGTTTTTATCTGAAGGATAGTGTGTAAAAACGCATAGAATAATAACCTTTCTGAGGTGGCATATACAGCAGCGATCTGTATAGTAGCTCTCCTGATTTAAAGTTTTTATCTGAAGGATAGTGTGTAAAAACGCATAGAATAATAACCTTTCTGAGGTGGCATATACAGCAGCGATCTGTATAGTAGCTCTCCTGATTTAAAGTTTTTATCTGAAGGACAGTGTGTAAAAACTCATAGAATAACAATCTATCTGAGCCGGTATAAACAGCAGCGATCTGTTTAGTAGCTCTCCTGATCTAAAGTTTGTGTCTGAAGGATATTGTGTAAAAACGCATAGAATAATAACCTTTCTGACGTGGCATAAGCAGCAGCGATCTGTATAGTAGCTCTCCTGATTTAAAGTTTTTTTCTGAAGGACATTGTGTAAAAACTCATAGAATAACAACCTATCTGAGCTGGTATATACAGCAGCGATCTGTATAGTAGCTCTCCTGATTTAAAGTTTTTATCTGAAGGACAGTGTGTAAAATTCAGGATATGACATTCAGTTCAATTGTTGCATTGCCAAATAAATAGTTCCTTCTTCTCTTGGTGAAATACATTTTGGTACCTAATAGGAAAGTTCAATGAAGATTCGAAGAATTGTATCAACAATTCATTCATGTGCACTACCCTAATTGCTTTCCGAGGGGTTCCGCTATTATGTGCCGTTGGTGTATTTATAAAGTTGTAGATTTACCCATCATTGACGCTGAGTAATAATGATATAGTCAATGAAGAACTATGGTTGGAAGGAAAGTGTAGTTCACCTGTTCCGGTGTCCGGCCTTCCTATACTGACCTTACACTAGACTGCCATGGCCGTTAAAACTTCCACTCATAAATAATTCACAATTTTTTCCATTGATAAATAAAGAAATCTTACAACTGATATTTATCTCCGTTACGCGAGTTTTTTTCTAGCACGTCATACAAATAATTTTTTATGCATTAGAGTCTTATCGACTCCACTTTCCTTAGGGGAAACTGAAATGAAATGTAGCCAGAAGTAATCAAGATTGTCAGAGTATATGGCGAAACGAAGTCGTAAATTAATTGCAACAAACTGCAATAAATAAAGGCTGATTGACTGGGAAAGGCCAGATAAGGACATGGAATAGGGCTGTTCTCAGCTTATGGACAAGGAGTCCGCATTCCACTTTAGAAGAACAGGAGGCAATCCCTGGAGACCATTACCCTTCTATCCAACTGTTCGAGATGGATCGGTATCCAACCGGATATCAGTGGCGCTTCCTCTACAAACGAGTCAAACTTACATTAAAGTTGGACACTATCATTGCCCAAATTACATAACATAAAGCAAAGTGACATTAAATTTGTACTGAGTTCTTTAAACTCTATGTAAAACATTTACAACAACCATCCCATAACCTTTCAAATATACATGCAATTACACAGATTAGAACACCCTATATTTTGGACACCTGGGCATAAAGACATAGAACTAAATACCGACGTAGATGCTCGTGAAGCCACTTTAAATTTCATAGACATCGGACAAGTAATTACATGATACTTATGTAACACAGTACGAACACACAGGATACAACACTGGTTATGTGCAGACAAAAAATTAAGAGAAATTAAAAACACAATCAAAGCCTGGTTAGATAATTAGCTAAGAGACCAAGTTGTCATTGCAGGGTTTAGAATTTGACACTCACTATTAACACGTTCATACTTAAGGCAAAGACAGGACAAACCTTTATGCTCACAATGCATATTGTTCTAACCTTAAACAAATTCTGACAGACTCCAAAAGACAAAATAATTCACTCATGCCACATTACTCACTCAAGATAGCCCTCACATCTACGCAATAATAAAATAATAATTTTAACTGCTTATTTTTATAATCTGATATTATTAGACGAACAATTTTTATATATATATATAAAAATTAAGGGTATTTTGTACATATACTTTATTTTATTCCACCTTCTATATCCTTCCTTTTGCCACCTTCTTTATTCTTCCTAATGCCACCTTCAATGTCCTACCTAATGACACCTTCTATATTCTTCCTAATACTACCACCTTCAATATTCCTTTTAATACCACTTTCAATATCCTTCCTAATATCAAGTTATCCTTAATAAGCAAAAATAGATAATTTATTTTGTGAAATTTTTAATACATTTTTATTTACAAATTATAATGTGAATGAATTTAAATTGATATATTCTAATTTTATTTTTTTTATTCACTTGATTTTGTGTGAGTATTCACAGTTTTTGTGCATATTTACAACTTTTCCTGTAAATGTATTTGTATTTACAGGAAACGTTGCGAATAAAATTGTATTTTATTTATATATTTAATATACGCGAATATGAATTTATTTATATTCATATTTACATATTACAAATAAGTGAAGTACGAATAAATTCTTACTTTATGTATATGTGTATATATATATACATAAGCCGGACTCCAGAGGGAGTACATGGTGACGAGAGGGCTTCCTAGCAAGAAGTGCCTCTGAAGAGGTGCGAAGAAAAGACGCACGAAACATGTCGGGCCGAATAAATAAAGTAGTATAATAAAGGAAGACTGCTTTAATGACCCCATGCCTTCTAGGATAAAAAAGAATATATATATATATATATATATATATATATATAAATCACCTTTATCTGTTTGTTCCTTATACTAATTCACACCTTTTGACCGATTTTGACCAAACTTGGCACACCGGTAGGTCTTGATGCGGGAGTGTCATAGGCTAGGTTAAAAATTTCTACCAGCTGTCTGTTTGAATGTTTGTTCCTTATACAAATCCACACCGTTTGACCGATTTTTACGTAACTTGGTACACAGGTAGATCTACAGCCTACACGGGGAGTGTCATAGGCTAAGTCAAAAATGTCTATCAGCTGTCTGTATTTTTGTTTCTTTACAAATCCACGCTGGTGTAGCATGGCACGCCGGGAAAACCTAGTTTATAAATACAATTATGCCCATATCTGCAATGGATATACAATGAATAGTATGATCTAATCCTTGTTTTTCGATATTTGACCGATCAGCTGACGATTAGTCAATCACAAGCCGACTCTGAGCAGATAATCCGCTGGACCTTCAGAAGCAAAGCGGTTATTCAGGGCGTTTGTGGGCCATTCAGAACCCATTCGACGGGAAGAGGATTTGTCTATGCTGTTCCTCCAGGCTCATATCTGATTTTTCTGCTGTCGATACGGAGTAAATATGGTCAAACTTCAATATTACCTGGCCTTCCTGCATCATACCATAGGCAAGCTTTGTCTACTATCTTCTTGATTGACTCATACCAGAATACCATTTAAATAAACTATTACTATGTAGGTTACGTTGAAAAAATTATAAAACGCGAATGCCCTGAGGGGCAGATACTATAGAGGTATCTGATTCATGACCATACGGTACACACGGCTACACAATACTCTAAATGGGAAAACACTAATTTTTCACATATATCAAGGAGATAATTAAATATCCGAAGATACAATGCTCGGACCACAATTACAGCCTTTCTTCCATATGTAGACAAAGAAGTGGTAGCATTTTTCAGCCGAATTATTGCATAGCATGGATTGTGGACAGAGTAAGGAGGCACGTCCTTCAAGAATAGAGGATCAAACTGAGGAGTGGAGCCGAAGCCACAGCACGTACCAGTAATCGTCGGCCCACAATCCACAAGCCAATGGTGTGCGTGTTACTCTTATTCTTCAATAGATTGGAGGAGGGGGTCGCATATGGAAACTGAAACTATTTCTAAAGTATATGTTTAAGTGGTAGAAGATCAAAACTAATTTACTACATTCTATTCTTTAAAATCTTCTTTTTTTCTAAGTATTTCGGGTCATCTTGATACTTCTTCAGGAGAACCTAAAATAATAACGAATTGCAGCTTTCGCCATAGAGAACTTTCTGCATGCAGGGCCACGTCTAGACTGACGGATAATCATCAATAAATAAATTTTAAAAAAAGAAAAAAAAAAAGAAGAATAATTCTGACTCACGGAAAGTGTGATTTGAGAAGCCGAGTTCCACCGGGTGACTAGGCTCCGTTAGAAAATAGTTCATAGTCCTGGAATAAGTGAGAAAATTCTAAATGCTCGTCGGAGAAGGAAGCAATTTAAATGAATTAATACGAAAAAAACTGCGAGTAGAGATTTCCATAATTAATAACGGATTCGTTCAAGACAACATTGCTGCGAATTCTAATTAACTTTCTAGCGGTTTTCTATATTGAGACAAATAATTTCGCAATGCTGAGCGTGAATTGAAAGTTTTTCATCCATTTCATGAAAGGTACAGAATTAATAGTTCAGAAAAGGACACTATATTCCCCAAATCTTCATCTAATGTACCTATTAAATTTAATTTGTTGAAAATATAGTCGTTTCTCTAAGGAATTAATTATTATAAACTCAATGGATGAAAATTATTGAAAATTGGTTCAAGAGGTTAATATTGATACTCGTTAAAAAATGTTAATCTTTTCTCGTGGTAAAACGTGAATGTTGTTCTGAACGGACTGGGACAGATTGTATAAATATTTAAAAAGTCTATATAAATACTAGCAATTTCTCATTAACTAGTTTATTTATTGATGAGAAAAAAGTATATTTTATATTTTTGATTATATCTTTTTGTATTAATGCTTTTTATGTAATTATTTAGATTTTGCTTTATTTGTCTTCAGTTATTGCTTTGTTATTTTTATACACGACTTGTAATATTACTATATTATACATCACTATAGAGTAAATCGCAAAAAGTTGCAAAACACTTAACAAACAAATGCAAAAATCGTCAGAAGTTTTTACTTCTCTTATCTATCTGCCTGTGTTAGCCTTAAGACCAGGAAGATACCCTATTCAATGCACGTAACTATGCCAAATCGTCCGAAAATCATTCCTGAATATTCCCATTATTCTTATTGATACTATTCTATACATACCGGTAATGATAAAAGTACAAAAACAAACTTAAATAATACAGTCTCTGAGAAGTGTATTTCCCTCTTTTTTTTTCTTTAAATTTTTATTAAAAAAAAAACAAATATTATTCATCTCTGGAATGAAGAAAAAGATTTGAGTTCCAAAAAGATTTGAGTCGTAAAATATTCCCGATAAAGCTTTATCGTTTTTCCATACTGATTCATGGTGTATGTGTGGGATAAACAGCCAATAGGGGAGGATTGGTATGCAGTTTTTGTTGGACTGGATGTGTTTATCAGTGTCTGCCTCCCCACCCCCGCGTTCAATCCAACGGAAATGCATTTACTCTAATCAGGAATCGTTCCCGCCATTCTCGGATTAAAAGGGAAAAAAACGGAGATTCCGTTTTAAATCCGACCTATTGCGAAAAAAACGCTGCGTCGGAACTAGTAGGCCGTTTACAAGTGGAAAGAACTGAACAATATATTTTCCGACTCGCAGGATTTTAGCGAGTTTCCATGATGTTATTCTTATCTAGTGTTATTTGGAAAGCATGGAATATAAAATGTTAATACTTTGAGAAAAATGTAAACACATGTTCTAACACCTCCAAGAAAAGCGATATGTTAGTCCACTCAATCCACTAAAAGCAACCAGTAGGCAATTCTAAGGCTTCCAAAATATGCTCATTTTTAGGGAAAGCTCTATTACAACACAACAAATAATACACAATGCTTCTCCTTTACTCACTTTGATTAATTTTTAAAACGCAACGACCTATTTTTTTTTTTTTTTTTTTTTAATTTAAATATGTTTATTGAATAAAAGACAACGATTACAATTACACGTGTGTACCTCTATACCACACAAACACTATATTTCTAGGCTTAACACACTGCAGTGTTTAAAATAAAGTCTATCAATTATTATAAGGGAAAAATGTCACAAAAACCCTGACTTAGACTACTAACTACTAAGACACATCATATAATGATAATATAAATTAACGATAACTAAAATAATTAATGATAAATAATACTTAATTACAATGATAGTGATAATAATTATTTGAAGAGATATTACACTGATAAGTAATAGGAGAGGTAATAATAATAGATAATAATAGTAATAATAATAATAATAATTAATAATTACTAGACATAAAACTAATTGAGCAAACTAAATTCATTAAAGACTGATTGTAGAAGACCTGTGTTAATGTTTACAGCTTAGTACCTAAAGCTATCTGCTAGTCCTAGCTATGAGATAATAGGAGCAGAGATCAGGCAGTATACTAGAAATACCACCTAGAGCTTACATATTTACTTTTCAGTAGTCCTGTTCATAAGGATGTGTTTAGTACGTCCTATTAAAAACTGAGGCAACGACCTATTAAAAACTGAGGCAAATAGAGACAAGAAGCAGTTCAAACCGACACTTTTAAATTTTTCCCACCGGCTTCTACAAATGAGATTACTCTATCAAAACATGAGGGTCGATTCTGTAGGGTATTAGTAAACTGTCGAATGGCTACCTTGCATTTTACAATAGTTTCCCAACTGTTTTCGTGATTTAACAAAATATATGAACATGACTAAACAGCTCATGTCTGTAAATAAAATATTTTATTTCTATTACTTCCTCAACTCTAAACGTTTTAGTTTTGACGAATATGGAATGTCTCGAAAATAGTTATGGGCACCCCCTTAAAGGATGGCTTCATTCGATTCCCATTGTTAAATTACTGATAAAAAGTAAATATTTAATGTGGCACTCAGAAAATACTCTAAAGGCGGCCACACACCTTCAGTTCAAATCTCAAGGCCGGGACAGCACAATTTGCCTGAAAGGATCTAGCACACACACGATAAGTTAATAAACCTCAAGGCCGGGACTGCACAGTTAAGTTATAGTAGACCCACTGTATGTGAAGCAAATATACTCTTGTCCACACACATAAGGCCGGGCCTGCACAGTCCCCGTCTCATTGGACTGAACAGTAAATCTATTGGTTTTTTTCATTCTACTATGACGGACCGTACAGTTCGACTCGGCATGAAGCCTGTCTGATACACGGTGAGAAACATGTTAAGATTTGGAGTGCGCAGTCTAAATCTTGAGTTATTCCTCACCATGTGTGGGCATCCTCACGTTTCATAAGCAATTTTTCCTTCATATAGGTAGGGAAGAAACATGCTGTGAACTAGGTCAATGAATAAAGAATACCAAGGAAACTACCCCACCGAGGTTTTTACTTTTTTTTTGTGATATGTTGCACTCGGAAACATATTATACAAGTATTTTTTTAAAACGCAAATTCGTCGAATTAAGGGGTGAAAATCACTCTTAAACTTCACCACTAAAACAGAAATTTATAGTTCTGAGAGTAAACGTTAAATCCGGGTAAGAATCTTCTTTACATGTTGTCATAATCACACTGTGATTATATGGTCATAATCAGTGTGATTATGACTTATCTACTCAACTAATCATGAAGATTCTTACCCGGATTTAACGTTTAATCTCAGAACTCTAAATTAATAGACCTTTAATATGTAACATAAAAATTATAATAGACCTTAAAAGGACTTAATTTAAGACGCCTGATGATGAACCTAAACAGATAACAAGTCATGTTTTAAACAATTTTCGGGAGTAACTTCTGCCAGTTGCTTTAAAAACAAACGAGTTTCCGACAGGAAAATACTGGAGGGGGCGCCAAAACCAAAATTATTAAATTTATTGTCACAGTTTTCGATTCAAATAAAACATTTTCTTTTGTAGGTTAAGGAGAGAAGATGGCCATTGCAATGTGGTAATAACATGTGGCTCGCCGTTAAAGCAGATCTCAAGGAGGTTCCCACAGCCCTGGACATGCAGATTGTAGGCCTCGTGACTAGAGAATATCCACAATACATCCGCATATAACAACTACCTTTCACAAAAATATTTACTAACGAGTACAAAACTATTTAAAATTTATGAACTGTAAATATATCGTAAGTGTGTTATTTTTTTTTCTGGATCTGAAGAGAAAAAAAAAGAAAGATCTGAAGCTTTGGCACCATTGTATGAAGTGACATAATGTGAGATGATTAGCCGACCGACCGTAAAACGGAAAAAATCTGGGATCAAGTCCTAAATGAGCTTGGTAGTTGATTTATCGTTCATGAAAAATAAACTTATTACCTACACCAAAAGCGCATGAGATAAAAAAATTGAGCTGCATGGTAACAAGTATTATACATTCAAAATAACAATCAAATAAAGTTCACCGATCATGTCGATAGAATACGAAAAAAGGAAAAATATTAAAGAAAAAAGTAAAAAAAACAAACATTTAAAACAATGAAAAATTCTCTATTCAGAACAGATCAATGAAGGTGGAGAGATGTCAATAGTCTAGGGCGCATGTGTTTTTAGATGGAAGTTAAGCTGATTTTAGCGGAATATGTTTAGAACAATTTCAGTAACAATAATTGAGGTATGCGTAAATAAAAAAATTCGCGAAACATTTTTTTATAATTTAATTTTTTAGCGCGGTTCCTCCCTCCCCCATAGGGAGGAACCCCGCTTATAGGGTTGATACAATGAAACAATCCGGAAGTGCCGACAAGAAAATTTCGCGTTTCAGAACCCCTAGAGACCGAAAATAACGATGGTTCAAATTTGTATATATATATATATGTATATATTTATTTATATATATATATATATATATATATATATATATATATATATATATATATATTTGTCTGTTCGCTCTCTAGATAGAAGACGAATGGTCCGATTTTGATGAAATTTAGTACAAAAATCCTTCGTCCAATTTGAAAGGTCAAGTTCGTTAACCAGCAAAATCCGCCTACTGGAAGATGGCGTTTGGGGCGAAATTCGCGCAAAAAAAATCGTAATGCTTACGTTTTTGAGTACATAAGCTTCTAAGTACTCGTTTTATATGATTCCTGGGCTAGGAAAACGAATGAAACCATTTTCAAGGCGATAGCTTTAACCGTTTTCGAGAAAATTGGAAAAATATTTTTTGAATACCGTTTTTGGTTTGGGTACTTAGAATCATGGGATTCAGTTGAAACATTTTCTGCATGTTCTACTTTCATCAAAACTAATATGTTGAAATTTTGGTTACGTTTGGAGTTAAGGAAGGGTTAGAATAAAATATTTTATTAACAGACATAAAAAATTTTAGTAACTTTGTTTACTTTCCTTAATATCTCGAAAAAGGTTGAGAATCTTGGTAAACGGAAGAATACCATTAGAAAGCTTATTAAATGCTCTAAAAAAAAGGTTCTAATGAAAGTTTTGATTAGGCGATGTCAATCGGAGAAATAAGAGCTTAAAACTTTAAAGTAATTGATTTCGCTTATTCGAACTGTTGTTTTTGTCTGTTTTTTATTCCTTGTTATTTTTTAATTGCTTATTGTTGGATAATGTATTTGAAAATAAAACAGGTTAAGAAAAATAAGAAAAACAATTTAATGTTAGATATATGGATTTCCAAGATATATAGTTTTTCAACTGCCTAGCGTCCTTCCTAGGGAGGGTTCTTTGTCTTTGATTTTGGTACTTAGAATTATGGGATACAGTTGAAACATTTTCTGCATGTTGGAGTTTCATCAACACTAATATGTTGAAATTTTTGTTACGTTTAGAGTAAAGGAAGGGTTAGAATAAAATATTTTATTAACAGAAATAAAAAGTTTTGGTAACTTTGTATACTTTCCTTAATATCTCGAAAAAGGTTGAGTATCTTGGGAAACGGAAGAATACCATTAAAAAGCTTACTAAATGCTCTACAAAAAAGGTTCTGCTGAAAGTTTTGATTAGACGATGTCAATCAGAGAAATAAGTGCTTAAAACTTTAAAGTAATTGATTTCCCTTATTCGAACTGTTCTTTTTGTCTGTTTTTATTCCTTGTTATTTTTTAACTGCTTATAGTTGGATAATGTATTTGATAACAAATCAGGTTAAGAAAACTAAGAAAAACAATTTAATCTTAGAGATATGGATTTCCAAGATAATATAGCTTTTCAAATTCCTAGCGGGGTCCTTCCTAGGGCGGGGACCCACCCAGGTAAGATCGTAAATAACACCTTTCTTGAGAGTAAAGATGGAACTGTCAACTTTGGTCCTCCTCTACCTCCCGGCACTTTCATTGCTGACGAAGGCTACCACTGACTAGCCAAAACGTCCTAAATATAGATTTTTTAACAAAAATCGTATTGAGGTTTATTTAGCCGAATCCCAACCATTCCATCTTTACTTATCACCTCGACGGCTAACTATCTAATCTTCATGCTTTCTAGAAATGTGGACCCAAAATAATAACATCTTCTGGGGGTCTCCCGTAGTCTAGTGGCTAGCGCGCTGGATTCATAAGCGGGAGATGGTGGGTTCGATTCCCACCTCCGGCAGGAATTTTCTCATCTCCAGGCTCGCTGGGAAAATTCCTCGCTGCACCCTGGATGTCGGCGCTAATGACCTAGAAGTAGATGCGCCGTAAAAAAAAAAAAAAAAATAAAAAAAAAAAATAACATCTTCTATTTTAATCATTTTAAATGAGTCTAGAGATAAGAACGGAACCGCGCTAAGATGATGTAGTTCCTGCGAGTCGGACTTTTTTTGTGATTAATTCGCCCTTACATCCGAAAGTGTACATGCTCGATAGTTCAAGGGCTCAAAAGATTTCTTATGAAATTTCGAACAATATTCAACGTTAAAATTGATTAGCGGTTCGGCAAAATAGCAAAACCTATGAAAAATAGGGTCTAAATACACAAATATTAACTCACAATTTTAAAGTAACACAATTTATATCAGTACATGGACCGACGAAAAGTTATTTATGTAAATTTAATCACTAATAACGCATGTAAATACGTCAATTCAACTGAAGAAACTTACGACTACCTCTTGTACGGACCCAGGACAATATTCATTAAAGACATTACCTTAAAGGATGGAACTTGGCCCACTGACAAACCCACGTACTACTTACATATTATATGGAATTTGACGCATTTAATTAATATTTGGACCGTAAAAAAATCTATGAAATCATCTGATTGTAACGTCTATTAACGTTTATTACATATGTATATATTTAATTTGTTTTTAGTTTGTTTATTCTTTTAATATTATTCAATATTATATTAATTATTAAATCAAAATGACCCATACGCATATGTACGTAATCAAAATACGTGGAGTATCTAGAAAGGATGGCACACCATGGGCGTATATAAGGGGGGGCTGAGGGGGCTGCAGCCCCCCCCCCCCAACTTTTATTTGATCGGTAAAAATGTGTCATAAACCCCTGAAAAATAATTTAAATAAGATCACTTAGTTCATAAAAAATCTTTTATTTTGGGTGTAATAGCGTTTTAGGTGGCTAAAACTATTCGAAGATCTACATTGGTTGTATTCCATACCCCAGAAATGGTACCAGCACCCCCCCCCCCCCCCGAAATTATTTACTATATACCCCCATGTGGCACACGTACTTACAAATTAACGATGGAGGTTTTGCTTCAACGAGAAAAAACAGGAAGAGTATAGACCTTTTATATAATCTTTTCATTACTTACAATTACCTAGGAAATTCATATTTCATTTCGATCAGTATTGATTCACATTCGAGAATCGCCCATCACTACCACGAAACGACCTAAATAAGTCGATTTGAATACTTGATACTGGGACAAATACAGACTATTTTTCATGAAAAATAATATATAATGAAAAGACTACTGTTACTTCATATTACTATATACGAGTATTATTACATATATATGTTTATCAAATGAGGGGAAAAATAACAAAATAATTATAATAGAGACAAATGGTTATACAAATTAAGAGCACAGTCTGATAACTTATTTTTATTATATTACCTTCTTCCCTCTAGGTGGAGACACGGAAGATATTGAGTCGTTGTATAATGTTACTATTGTATTAAAAGTTTGTTACTAGACAAATCTCTTCTTCAGTTAAATAATGGAAATGAGATTGAGTAACAAGAAGTGAGCTTAAGTATTTAAAATTAAAAAAAAAAAAAATATTTTACGGTATTCTAGATAGGTCGGTTCTTTAAAAGATCTGCCCTTGGAGATCAAATCTTTAAAAAGATCGGTCGTTAAAAATTGATTCAATAAATTGATATATCGAGTTAAAAAGATAGATCATTTAAAAGATTGATTCGTTCATGTGTTGGATCCGGTCTCCCTGACCGTTCCTAGGCCAATCCAGCCTTTAATTAACTTATTAATGGGTACTTTTGTGCTAATGACCATAGCAGTGAGAGCAGCAAAGGGATAAATCAGGCGGCCGGAGCATAGTACAGACCGCACTATCTCCCTAGTGTGCCGTCTGGTCATGAATCAGATACCTCTATAGTATCTGCCCCTCAGGGCCCTCATGGTCTGATTTTTTTTTTTTATTATGACTACGGAATGGATGTTATTTTATTTATATATTTTTTCCGATTCGTGAATCGTAAGTTTTGATGTAATTCTTCACGTTTTAAGTGATTTTAAAACATTTAAACAAGTTTTTATTTTACATATTTTGTCATAACTCCACATTTTTACATATTCTGCCTTAAATACATATTTTGATATTTATTTTATTTTGTAATTGAAAAAAGTCTGACTCGCAGGAACTGCAGCATCTTAGCGCGGTTCCGTTCATGTCCCTAGTGCCATTTGATAAGCTTAGAAAAAAAATAAACTTATTTTTTTTTATATATCTTGTGAAAATTGTCAAAATCCTCTCGAACATCTCGAATAAAAGTGATATTAAGGCGTCAGGGACACCGACAATAGCTAACTTTTACACAGAAGCGGAAATTACAGAATCTGGCTCTCATTCTAAAGCAAAGCTCTATAAATCAATACAAAATATGCCTAATAAAGCCTTTCTAGAGGATACAGAAGCATGGGCGTATATGAGGGGGGGGGCTGAGGGGACTGCAGCCCCTCCCGAAATTTTGAATTGATGATAAAAACTTCTCGTAAAACCCTTAAACATAAATTAAATAAGATCACTTAGTTCATAAAACATATTTTATTTAGTTGCCTAAAACTATTCCAAGCTCTAAATATTTAGTATTCCATACCCTGGAAATGGTCTCAGCCCCCCCCCCCCGAAATTGTTTTTATATACGCCCATGTACAGAAGGATCAAGAAGAAGTACACAAGATTGAGTAGAATACCCTGCCTAATATAGCCTATATAGAATAATATGTTGAATAAAACCTATCTTGTAAATACACAAGGACAAATAAAAGTCTTGACGAATAACAAATCAAGAAAAAAAACTTTATTTAACAAAATAAAACAAAGTTTAGTTGCCCAATTACAATAGAATAATATACCTAATTAAGTCTATGGTGTAGACACAAATGAACCAAAAACAAGTCTTGTGGAATATTGTTTTTTTTTCTAATTAAATACTTTTTATCAATATTTAGTATATAACCTTTGTTGAAAACTATTGATTGCTAATTGATGAATCGGTTTACAACTAAGTAGTCTTTATCAATATTTAGTATATAACCTTATGTTTGGATCTGAGTTTTTGGGGTGCTCTCCGCCTAGGCTTTGTATTTGTGTCGGCAGATACCTGGGGTATATTTACAGCTCTTGAGGATTAACTCTTAGCAGGTAAATTTCCTGCGGCCCCCTGGTTTCTACGGGCATTGAACTTTAGGAGGATTGGATTTAGGACTTAATATACGTATGTAGACTAAATCATAGCAAGAAGTAATCCTCCGTCGTCGGTTCTTAATTATGTAGACTCGCTAATGTTATCCAATCTTAGATACATCGTATTTAAAATCCACAGCAAAAACACGACATTTCATCAGAATCCCCTGCTGAATAAAACTTATATAGAATAATATGCAAAATAAAGCCTATCTAGTGGATAAAAATAGAGGAAAAAAGCCGTTCGTGGTGGTAGAAAATCTGAAACGTATTTCGCTCAGAAATCTCCGAAATATTGTCACTAATTTTACGTATCCTGTTTTATAGCCAAATAGATTAATGTTCTATAATCAATAAGAAAAATCTACTAACAATAAAAAACTATGGGTAACAGATGAAAATAGGGAATACCAAGAATAATTCTAAAGAACGAAATCAACACCAGTACTGTCACATCTAGATATTCATACGGCATCTTCGAATTCTAACAAACAAAATATTGATTCTAATTATACGTATCCTGTTTCATTGACAAATACATTTGACTACTATAAGCAATTAAAAACACTAGGGAATATGCCAAAGAACTCGGAGTAGGAGCCTCGACAGTTTGAAGACATTTGAAGGAAATCGACAAATCCAAAACTGACATTTCATACGGTATTTCTCCGATTGACATCGCCTAATCAAAACTTTCATTAGAACCTTTTTTGTAGAGCATTTAGTAAGCTTTCTAATGGTATTCTTCCGTTTCCCAAATTCTCAACCTTTTTCGAGATATTAAGGAAAGTATACAAAGTTACCAAAACGTTTTTATGCCTGTTAATAAAATATTTTATTCTAACCCTTCCTTAACTCCAAACGCAACCAAAATTTCAACATATTAGTTTTAATGGAAGTAGAACATGCAGTAAATGTTTCAACTGAATCCCTTGATTCTAAGTACCCAAACCAAAAACGGCATTCAAAAATTATTTTTTCAGTTTTCTCGAAAACGGTTAAAGCTATCGCCTTGAAAATGGTTCCATTCGTTTTCCTAGCCCAAGAAGCCTATAAAAAGAGTACTTACAAGCTTATGAACTCAAAAACGTAAGCGTTACGATTTTTTTTGCGCGAATTTCGCCCCAAACGCCATCTTCCAGTGGGCGGATTTTGCTGGTTAACGAACTTGACCTTTCAAATTGGACGACAGATTTTTGTACCAAATTTCATCAAAATCGGACCATTCGTCTTCTATTTAGAGAGCGAACAGACAAATATATATATATATATATATATATATATATATATATATATATATATATATATATAAATATATACATATATATATATATATATATATATATACAAATTTGAACCACCGTTATTTTCGGTTTCTAGGGGTTCTGAAACGCAAAATTTTCTAGTCGGCACTTCCGGATTGTTTCATTGTATCAACCTTATAAGCGGGGTTCCTCCCTATGGGGGAGGGAGGAACCGCGCTAAAAAGGGAAATCTAGAAAGAATATAATACTGTTTCTATTCCAAGCCTTACATATGACACTAGGGGTACCAGTAGATAGACCTGTGCTAATGGTCTAAAGTCGGTGTGAAAAAAAAAAAAAAAAAAAAAAAAAAAAAAAAAAAAAAAAAAAAAAAAAAAAAAAAAAAAAAAAAAAAAAGGACAAACCCTTCTTCAAAGTTTTTAAGCTTAAGGAAAATCACTTCAGAATCTTTTTTGTAGAGAATTTAGCATGCTTTCAAATTGTAACGTTCCACCTGCCACGATTTCCTGCTTTTCAGATATTTAGGGAAATATACGAAGATGCCAAAACGTTTTATGCCAAATAATAACTCTTTTTTGTCTCTCTAATGCTCAAAATGTTTCAAACATTCGATCAATATTTATATCAACCTAGTCCGAAGTCGATCTTTGTAAAAGAAATTAAAAGAAAAAAGCCTAAATATTTGTATGAAGAGGAATACCATAAACATGTGTATGAATGAGAGGAAACCTCTAAACATGAGCATGAATAAGAGGAAGCCCATAAACATGCGTATGAATAAGAGTAAAACTCTAAAAATATGCATAATGGGAAAACAAAATTACCAGCTAGCATAGAAGTAGATTTCTTTTGATGCAGACATGATGGATGGTGGATGGCGAGTTCTGAAACAGAAAAATAAAACATAAAATTTTGGAGAATTTTTTGTGAACATTAAATACATCATTAATTGACCATGTGTAGAATAGTGGATTACAACATTTAGGCATGCTCCATAAGAAAAATAAGTATGTTCATACATAATAAAACACTAGGTAAATATATACATGAAACGAACGGACGAAAGAGTTTCAGGACGTAAAACTAAAGGTCCCTAAATTGTACCTAAACTAAATTGTCTTGAGCGTTACAAGTAAGGGGTTATAAGACACAAGAATAAGAGGTACATTTGGCAATGGGGGGGGGGACGTATGGGTCATTACACGCAATTGTAAAGAAGCGATACTATGATGGAGCTATAAGACGCAAGAAGTAGATTTCTTCTAAATGGAAGGGTCCATTTTGCCATGGTGATACAACGAACTATATTTAAGTCGCCGGAACAAAGTGTCCATTTTGCTTCGGCAATAGGGCGAAAGTATTTTCTAAAGCGCTGAAATGTGAGGTCTATTTGGTTTGGACGATAAAACGAAGCTGTCTCAATACGCAAAAACAAAAGATCTACTGATCTTGGGCGATACGACTGAGGACATTTAAAATAATAAAAGTGTCCATTTAGCTTGGGTTATAAGACAGAGGATTTGAAGCGGAGAAGAATGGCCTGAGGAAGGAAA